>CM018687.1:2831182-3431182 GCA_009363875.1 Mikania micrantha | reverse complement strand
CATTATGTTTCACAAGCATTACTTCCACTCTAGCCTTTTCATCAGATAACAAACATTTGAGCTTATAAATTTCAGACTCTTTTTCATTTAAAGCTTTCTCAAATTCAGTTTTGTTTTTAGCCACAGCCTTTTCTAACTCAAATTTCTTATTTATTAATTCAACATTTATTTCCCTGATAGAAGCAAATGCTGAAATGCATGATTCTGAACACAACTTAGCTTTTGATTCAGATGATACCTGTGATGTTGAAGAAGTTGGACATGAGGTGTCAGTTGAATCTATAGCCATCATAGCAAGATTCCCAAATGGATTGTCTCCACCATGTGGACCAGCTTCAGAGTACAGCTGCATATTGAAATCAGATAAGTCATCAGGTAAGCTACTCCAATCAGCTACTCCAGGAGTGAAGAAGCTCTGATGTTGTTGTTGAGGCTGTTGATTGGTTTGAGATTTGCTGGGGTCAGGAAGAGCAGGTGATTGAGGAGGGATTATTGCTGAAGTGTGAGTGGGTTGTGGCATATAGAAGCAAGGATATGGACTTTGTGGAACAAAGTGGGCTGGATAAAATTTTTGTTGACCAGATACAGAAGATTGTTGTTCTTTGTTTGGTGTGTTATTACTAGGAAAGGTCACAAAGGGTGCAGAGGAGCTAGGTCCAGTGGATTTGCACTCTCTAGAAAAATGACCAAGCCTGTGACACTTGTGGCATCTCAACTTCCCTTTGTCAAAACCAACTTTGGTTTTGCCAGTTAATCCGGGAAATTTTCTTCCAGTTCTTTTGTAGAATTTTTGAGATCTAATGTTGATTAATGCCATCTGACTTAATATATCCATTTCCTCGAGATCATCATCTGGAATTCCCTTCAAATCATCCATCACAAAACACAGATTATCACCATATGTACCTGCATTACCATCAACTCCCACAAAAGCATGTTCAGCACTATTAGTAGAGAAATCAATATGTTCATCATAAGAACACTCAGACCCAGTATACTCTGACTCTTGACCGATCAATGCAGTATTGCCAGAAATGAAATCATCAGTGAGTTTTCCAGATGAAGACAGTTTTCTTTTCTGTTCTACCTCCCTCTCAAAAGTTAAGAGTTTCCCATGGAGTTGGGTGAGAGATAGATTCTCTAGATTTGCATTAGAGCGTAAGACAATAGTATAAGTGTCCCATCTCTCAGGCAGTGATCTGAGAAATCTGTTGTTCATCTGACTATTTGTATACTCCTGCTTAACCATTTTCAATTCAGAAATCAAACATGAAAACCGCTCAAATTGTTGAGTCAATGACTCAACCTTTCTATAAGAAAAAGTCTCATACTGTTGAGCAAGGATTTCTCTAGTATTTGCTAAAACCTCATCGGTTTCACCGAATTGTTCTTTCAGTGCAACCCAGAGATCATGAGCAGTATCATGATGCATCAAGCCTGAATAAATCTCATTCGGCAAAGCCATGGCTAGAATACCATGAGCTTTCGCATCAATTTCAAACAATTTTATATCCTCATCCGAATACATATCCGATGGTTTCGGAATTATGATTTTAGTTTCAGGATCAGTGATCATGGGTTTATACGGACCATGCACTACAGATTTCCAACATCCTGCACTGTTAATTGACAGGTGATGTAGCATTCTACGTTGCCAAATGTTGTACTCACTCCGAACCAGCATCGGAGGCTTGGTTACGGAGCCTGTGTTGTGTGGATCAATGTTTGGAGTTGTCATGATCTCAGATTCAATCAATATCAACTGAATACAAATAAAGTAACACAAACTTCAACCAATTGATTCAAAACAAATTGATATTGAAAAAAAAATCAACAGAAGTTATCAGAAAACTTCAACCTATAACAAGTTCTTACTAATCGGCTAATTCGATCAACTAGAGAACTGAATTGAGCAGTTTCAGAGATCAATTGTTTAATCGATCAATGATTAACCAGCTCTGATACCAATTGTAGGATCAGTTGTTCTCATTTGACCAATATTAGGTTATAGCAGCGGAATTCAAAGATGAATTAGCATAGAATTAGCAAGAACACTTTTAATCTAATAAAACAGTAACGAACAAATTGTTATAGAAAGAGAATTCTGCAAAATGAATAAAATCATTCAATGCTCTAACTTCATCATTAATACAATATGTCAACTGTCCTTATATAGAAACAGTGACGTCTGATGATGTCACATGATGTTGACACCTAACAGACAAAAGATAACAACTGAAATAAACAAAACTACTGAGGATGTTTACAACAACTGAAGACATCCTCTTACAAAGACTGAAGAACTAAACTACTGAAAGTAAACTACAACATCTGATGAGTAAAATACTCATCAGACTTTTACAACTACTGAAAGAAAACTACTGAAGACAAAAACAGACATCACAACATCTGAAGACTAACACTTCAGCTGTTGTGAATAACTTCAGATCTTGTAATTCTTCAAAGTGACTTTCAGCTGATGTGTTCTTCTTCAGTTGTTGTGTGTGTTGTGAGACTTAAAGGTTTTTCTGATCAGGCTCATTTTTTCTTTTAGTCCAACAAACTCCCCCTAAACCAATGCAGCCAAAACCTTTAATTATTGACTGTCTCACTTATTTTGGTTTTCCAGGCTGAAAGATCTGTCTTTTTCTTTGAGATCAGCTTCAAACTGACCAATTAAGTACAGGCCTGGCAATCAGCAGCTTCTGAAAATCTGACTGGCAAAGGATGAGAAGGAACTCCATTGGGGAAATGAACTATGAGCATTTACCCCTCTCATTGAAGCTACTGATCATAAATGAGTCTAAAAGACTCCCTGACATATGCTTCCAACAAAATAACTTTCTCTTCAGGTGTAAGCCTTTCTGGTTCTCCTTCAAAGAATGACTCAGGCCCATAATACTCAGATAAGTACCTGGCCGTTGTCCCATCATAGAGTTCCACCCTTGTGATTTCTCTGTATACAAACTCATCTGGATGCTTTCCTTCCAAAAATAGTGGTAACTCATTCTGTTTCACCCCTTCCAGTTTCCTGTACACTAAACCTTTCTTGATCATTTTATTTTCTAAAAACTTAGGAGCTTTCAATCCAGAGTTGTAAACACTTTTAAAATCTCCAATTATTTCCCAAGGATCAAGCACAGATCCCAACATTATATCAGCACTGATTACCTTTTTGATTCTTCTTGCATATGCAGCTGGAGCATCTCTCCTGTGGATTCTGTCTATCAACCTTGGATCAGGCCACATCCTGATTTGTTCTTTTCTATATTGATATGTGAACCTCAGAGCATACAACCTTTGTGCTTCTTTCTTCATTGCTATTATGGTTGATGTCTGAGGGTACTCCTTATCAACTAACCTCAGAATATTTTCATCATGTTTCTTCTGACTCTCTTCTTCTTCAAGCTTAATCTTTACATCTAGTCTCTGAGATTCTGGTGTTATCTTGGGATGTTGACCAAACACCAAAGCCTTTTCTGTTACATAGTTAGCTGTCAACTTGACTATTCTTTTCTGAGCCACTTGCTCTGAACCAGCTTTTGAAGACTCAGGCTTCTGGATTTTTGCTTGCAGCACAGTAGAAATTGGAAGCCTGTCTTCTTCATCAGTATCTTCTTCTTCTTGAATCCTTAAAATTCTCCTTTTCTTGGGAGGTGCATCATCAGCAATCAGTTGGGTTGATTGAGTAGAAGGTTTGACTTGTTCTTTTTGTACCTCAGTTACTTCAGGTTCTTTCTCATTTCCAACCTTCTCAACCCCAATCATATGATCTTGACCATCCTTTGCCTGATCATCCTCTGTTTCAATCTCTTGATCCATTTCAGGTTCATCTGTTGCAACCTCCTCCTCAACCTCTTTCTCAACATTAATAGCAACATCTATAGACTTTGTCTTCTTCTGTCTCTTATATGTGACTTGTATGACTGGAGACTTTTCAGAAGCATCATCCTCCTCCTCATTTCTTGATCTTTTGTTTGCAGCACCTGAATCTTTTACTAACTCCCCCTTTTTGGCTGCAGGGGAAGAAGGAGTTTGAAAGGTGGAAAGTTTTGCATCAACTGCATCATCAATCATTTTCTGGAGTTGAGTTTGGGATGGAAGCCTCTCATCAAGAGCTTGGGCAATTATATTCTATAACAAAGGAGTGATGAGAGGTAGGGCAGTGAGAAAAGCAGCAACTAATGCCTCTGAGGAGCTTGAACCCAAAGGATTAGTGCCTGAAGCAGAGGCTGGAGGTTTATCTTGTTGTGGAGTAGTGGTGGAAGTGTTTGGGGGACCCTCAAGACTTGAAGGTGCCATCTGTGGGTTCGAAAGGGCAGATGGACTTTTGTCCTTGGACATTTTGGTGAGCAGCTCATTGAGTCTGCAGACCTCAGCCTCAAGAAGCTTGTTCTGTTTTAGAACAGCAGATAAGGTCCTTTGGTCATCATTAGCCTTTGCTAAATCAGCTGACCTCCTGATAGTATCATGATTTACCTGAGTTGAGTGTGGCTCAACATTTTCAGGTGCCCCTTGTTCTTGGTACTGGGGACTTCCAACCTCAGGGATAAACCCTTCATCAGTTGTTGCCTCTGGCAGAGTCTTAGAAATGTTACTACTATCAATCACTCCAAATGATGGAGGTGATGAAGTAGCAGCCCTGTCAGAAGTCAGAATCTCTCTGTCCACACTAGGAGATCTGATATTGTAGTCAAAATCCTGTGGGTTATCAGAAACACTTTGATCCTCCCCCTCAATGTTGGAGTTAATCCCAGTTGTAATAGGTGTCTGGGTAGGGATTGGAGTGTTAAGCTGATCCAGGATTTGTGCAATTACAAATGTGGGGCTTTGTTGGGTGGTTTCAGTAGTAATAGGCTGTGAAGCAGAGTGCACCCGGGGAGAATAGTGTTGTTCAATAGAAACCTTTTCAAATGAAAGAGGCTCTAGATGTGTGTCTACCCCTTCAATAGTTGCACCAAGTTCCTGTTGAGAGGAATCTTGGGCGGTGTCAGCTGGTGGAGTCTGGTGTACCACTGGCTGACTACTACCAGTGGCCATGTCATGCCTTGGTGAGGCATGGGCAGACTCAGGGGACTCATTTCCCTGAGCAGCCTTTTTGGGCTTTTGGTATGTGACTTGGTGGGGACTCTGGATTTGGATTTGGAAGTGGAGACTGTGGGTTCCCTATGCTTGGGTTTTAGCTTTCGGGCAGCCTCTTTGAGTGTGAGGTTAGTGTTGTGCCGGGAATATACCTCTAGCAAAACTGCTGGAGCAGAGATTCCCTGACCAACAAGGCCTTCTTGTTTTAATTGTTTTTCAATGATGGCCATTATAAAACGTGGGTAAAGAAGCCATCTTGTGGAAACAGGTTTAGCCGCATGTTCAGTTAATTCTGAAAATAAGATTTGTGAAAAAATAAGTTTTTGGGATTCCAGAATAGCGAAAAGTACCTGCTGCCACCTTCCGGACATCTGGTCCCATGAAGATGATTTTGGAGCTAGACAGATGTTGATCATGTGGAAAATGAGACGTTCAGGATCATTGAAGTGTTTCTTGTAAAGAGTGGAGTCACTCAAGTCACCCTGGTATTCGTGACTTGTGAAACAGAGGTCAGTTAGGTTCTTTGGAAATTGAGTGACCAAGTTAGCATCATCTAGTTGAAGAACATCCCTTAGTTCGGCTGGACTGACATGCACATTGTGTCCATTTACTGTTGAGCGAAGGGAGATGACACCAGTGCCGACATTGATAAGCTCAACATTTGTCCAGAATTGATGAATGGATTCAACATGGAGTGTTGGATTGATAAGAAACGCTGTTTGGAATTGGGATGCATTCATAAGATCAACGGCTTCATCAAATTTGGACCAGAAAGAGGATTTGGTGAGATATGCGACTGAGTTATGACGAGGTTTAAGGTTCATTATCGCCATGGAAGCAGAGACTCGAGAGGGAAGATAGGTTTTTGAAAAAGATTGAAAGTTCTGAGGAAGTGGTAATGAAACAACTGAAGAGGGTTTGGATTAAATAGATATTGGAATTTGTTCTTCAGATGTTACAAAGAGAAAACAGCAGTGGTTGAAACATCTGAAGAGTAAGTTTACTCATCAGATGTTGTTGACATTATTTGTGCATCAGCTGTTTTCATCAGTTACTCATCAGACTTTGTGAAACATCAGATTTTCTCATCAGATGTTGTAAAAAATTTGTCATCAGAACTTGTGAACAAAAGTTGTTCATCAGGCTTTGTGAAATATTTTTGACCTTCAGTACTTTGTCAACCAAAACCCATCAGTACTTTTAACTGATAATACTGGTAAAGGTCAGATGTTTCCTTGAATCAGTACTTCTGATACTTATCAGTACTTACTGAATATATCAGGAGTTGCAAGGTGATAAAAAAAATTTGAGTTTTGACAAAGGTGAATATTTTTGTATTTTTGAAAATTTTATCTGGTGGATGGAATTTTATTATTGTGAAAAGCAATTTATTCAAGTTGCAGCATACCAAACCTTAGAACTAAATTTTGAAAAGTTGAAGTGTCTAAAGGCTTAGTAAAGATATCTGCAAGTTCATCAGCACTAGAAACAAACTTTGGATCAATCAGACCCTTTTCAAAACAATCCCTTATAAAATGATGTCTGATTTCAATGTGTTTGGTCCTAGAGTGCTGAACTGGATTCTTGACAATACAAAGAGCTGAGGCACTATCCATTAACAATGGTGTCTTAGACTCTTTGATGCCATAATCCAAAAGTTGGGTCTGAAGCCAGAGAATTTGGGAAGTGCAGCTTGCAGCAGCAATGTACTCGGCTTCAGCTGTGGAGGTAGCCACAGATGTTTGTTTCTTACTCTGCCAAGAAACCAAACAGTTTCCTAGAAACTGACAACCACCAGAAGTTGATTTTCTGGTAAGTTTGCATCCTGCATAGTCACTATCAGAGAAAGCAACCAGCTTGCAGGAATGTCCAGTGGAATACCAAATTCCCAGTGATTGAGTGCCCTGCAAGTATCTAAAAATTCTTTTTACAGCAATCAAGTGAGATTCTTTAGGTGCAGCCTGAAATCTAGCACAAACACATGTAGCAAACATAATGTCTGGTCTAGATGCTGTGAGATACATCAAGGAACCAATCATACATCTATAAAGTGTTTCATCAACTGATTTACCTTTCAAATCTGCATCAAGTTGTGTGGTGCTGCTCATGGGGTTAGAACATTGTTTACAGTTTTGCAAATCAAATTTCTTTAACAACTCTTTTGTATATTTGGACTGGTGAATGAAGATGCCATCAGGACTTTGTTTGATTTGAAGACCCAAGAAAAACTGTAATTCCCCCATGGCACTCATTTCAAAATTCTTTGTCATTAACTCAGTAAAATCAGCACACAACTTTGGATCAGATGAAGCAAAAATTATGTCATCAACATAAATTTGAACAAGGAGCTTATGCTGTCCTACTTTCTTTATGAACAAAGTTTTATCTATGGAGCCTCTAGTGAAATTATTTTGAAGAAGAAAAGTGGATAGAGTGTCATACCAGGCTCTAGGTGCTTGTTTCAGCCCATAAAGAGCTTTATCAAGCTTGTACACCCAATCAGGATGTTTATTGTCCTCAAAACCTGGTGGTTGACACACATACACTTCCTCTTTTATTTTACCATATAAGAAAGCACTTTTGACATCCATTTGAAAAACTTTTAGTTTGTGTAAGGCAGCATATGCTAAAAACAATCTAATTGCTTCTAGTCTGGCTACAGGGCAAAAGTTTCATCATAATCAATACCTTCTTCCTGAGAGAACCCCTGTACAACCAGTCTGGCCTTGTTCTTAATTATTTGACCATTTTCATCAGTTTTATTCCTAAACACCCATTTAGTGCCTATTGCACACTTACCTTGGGGTAAAGGAACCAGCTCCCAGACTTGTTGTTTCTTGAACTGCAACAGCTCCAACTGCATAGCCTCCACCCAGCCATTGTCTCTGAGTGCTGTGTGATAGTTCTTTGGCTCTTGCTGACTGACAAATAAAGCATAGAGACAAAAATTTGACAATTGGCTTCTTGTTGAAACACCAGCAGAAATGTCACCCATAACTTGAGATAATGGATGATCCTTCAGTTCTTGATATGGAATAAGATCAGTGCAAGTGTTGGCAGGAGGTTCAGTTGCTGCAGATGTTGATGAAGATCCAGGAAACAATTCAGCAGGAATTTCAAATGATGTAGAAGATTCCAGAATTTCATCAGCATTTGTATTAGGAGGAACCACTGGAACAGGAGGAGTATCAGGTTTAGCAGAGATTGGCAGATTATCACTAAATCTGAACAGGTGAGTACTAACATCATCATCATCATCAGTACTACCTTGTAAGTTTCCTTTAGCAGCTGTTGATACATTATCTGCCAGAATAACAGACTCATCTGGAGGTGGATATGGAACATATTGCAATATATCCAAATCAAACATCTCTACAGGGTTTTGTGGGATGGTATCTTTTGGTGATTCATTGAACTTTACATGGAGAGTTTCTTCAACAATCTTGGTTCTACAATTAAACACTCTGTAAGCCTTGCAAGTGGAAGAATAGCCAACAAAATATCCTGCATCAACTTTGGAGTCAAACTTTTTAAGTTGATCTTTGGTATTGAGGATATAGCAATGACAACCAAAAGCTCTGAAGAAGGAAATCAAAGGGGTCAAAGTATGAAGCACTTCATAAGGTGTTTTCAACCATCTTTGATTCACCAAAACCCTGTTTTGCACATAACAAGCAGTATTGACAGCTTCTGCCCAGAAAGTCAATGGCAAGCCGGAATCAGCAAGCCTTGTTCTGGCAGCTTCAATTAAAGTTCTATTTTTCCTTTCAACTACTCCATTTTGTTCAGGAGTTCTAGGGATGCTGTGCTGCCTTTTGATTCCCTTTGACAGATAAAACTCATCCAGAATATGATTTCTGAACTCTGTTCCATTATCACTCCTTACACACTTGACAGGAAAAGAATATTGTTTCTCAACATACAACACAAAGTGAATAATAGACTTAGCAACTTCATCTTTTGAGTGCAAGAAGAAGGTCCAGACAAACCTGGAGTAATCATCAACAATTACTAAGCAATACTTCTTCTTTGCCATACTCCATGGTAATGTGTTCCCATTTCCACTCCGGGACTTCTAAAGGTTGCACATAACCATAGGGTTTTTGATGTTCAGATTTTACTTGCGCACATATCAAACATGTGTTTACGTACTGCATTACATTAAACTTCATACCTGGCCACCAATAATCCTTTCGGAGGTCTTGATACATTTTCGTTGCACCAGGATGAATAGTGTAACGTGACTTATGTGCTTCATCTAAAATTCTTGACCTGATGTCCCCATTTCGTGAAACCCACATTCGACCAAATCAAATCTTAACACCAAATTCATTTTCTTCTAGACATTCAACCTGACCAAAGATTCTTTCGAATCCCACATTTTCTTCCTTTAGTCCTTCCTTTTGTGCATCCTTGAGCTCATTCAGAAAGTCAGGTGTTATTACCAAACTGTAAGACTTAACTTGTATAGCAGAATGTTCTGTCTTACGACTTAGAGCATCAGCTACCACATTGGCCTTTCCCGGGTGATACAAGATCTCACAGTCATAATCTTTGAGTAGCTCAAGCCATCTTCTTTGTCTCATATTCAAGTCTTTTTGTTCAAAGAAGTTTTTTAAGCTTTTATGATCTGTGTAGATTGTACATTTAACTCCATATAAATAATGTCTCCAAATTTTTAGAGCAAATACCACAGCAGCTAATTCTAAATCATGTGTTGGATAATTAGCTTCATGGGTTTTCAATTGTCTTGAGGCATATGCTATTACCTTTCCCCTTTGCATAAGTACACAACCCAAGCCCAGATAAGACGCATCTGAGTATACAACCATGTCTTCATTGCCATCCGGCAATGCTAAAATAGGAGCTTCGGTTAATCTCTTCTTTAATTCTTCAAAAGCTTGGACTTGAGTTGGGCCCCAATCATATTTTACTTCTTTCCTAGTCAATTTTGTCAACGGGGTAGCAATCCTAGAGAAATCCTGGATGAATCTTCTATAATAACCTGCTAATCCGAGAAAGCTACAAACTTCCGTTGGTGTTTTCGGAGGATTCCATTTCATTACTGCTTCTACTTTAGCTGGGTCTACCATTATGCCTTCTGGACTAATAACATAACCTAGGAACTTCACTTCTCGTAACCAAAAGGCACATTTAGAGAACTTAGCATAAAGCTTTTCTCTTCTTAGCACTTCAAGTACTTCCTGTATGTGAAAGCATGGTCATCCTCGCTCTTTGAGTATATCAAGATGTCATCAATAAACATAATCACCGATCGGTCCAACATAGGTCTGCACACCCGATTCATCAAATCCATAAACGACGCAGGAGCGTTTGTTAATCCGAAAGACATCACAAGGAACTCATAATGTCCATAACGTGTGCGAAAAGCAGTCTTCGGAATATCTTGTTCTCTCACCTTTAGTTGATGATACCCTGATCTGAGATCTATTTTAGAAAACCAACTTGCCCCTTGCAATTGATCAAATAGATCATCAATTCTTGGTAACGGATACTTATTCTTTATTGTGAGCTTATATAATTCCCTATAATCAATACACATTCTCATGCTTCCATCCTTTTTCTTTACAAACAACACATGTGCACCCCAAGGTGACACACTCGGTCGTATAAAACCTTTTTCTAGAAGGTCTTGTAGTTGGGTCATTAATTATTTCATCTCTGTTGGAGCCAGACGGTACGGTGCCTTGGCGACAGGTTGAGCTCCTGGCACAACATCAATTTGGAATTCAATTTCCCGATCAAGTGGAATTCCTGGCAAATCATCAGGAAATACATCAGGAAAGTTACACACCACGGGTACGTCTTCCAATTCTTTTACCTTAGCTTCTTTATCGATAACATAGGCCAGATAAGCCCCACACCCTCGCCTCATAAATTCACTCACCTTAATCATTGAAATGACTTTAGGCGCGTTGAACACTTTATCCCCATAAACCGTTACTAAACTCCCATTAAGGGCCGTTAAGAAAATCATATTTCGTCGACAGACAATGTTAGCCTCATGTTTGGCCAACCAATCCATACCCAAAACTACATCGAAACCTCCTAACGTAATCACAACAACTTAACAGGGAATCTATGACCTTCTATATCAATGTAACAATCATCATCAATAGCCTCTGTTACTCTAGTGGATTTACCAAGAGCAGTTTCTATGTTAAAGGCATTTTCTATCTTTTTAACATTAGCACGCAGTTTATCACAAAAAGTAATAGCCACAAAGCTCATACTTGCACCAGAATCAAATAGCACTGAAGCAGGGATATCATTAATTAAGAATGTACCTGTCACCACATCCGGGTCTTTATCTGCTTGATCTTTAGTCATAGTAAAGGCACGAGCTTTTGCCTTTTGCTTCTCACCTCCCTTGCTACTTTCAGGTTTGGTAGATTCAGTAGTTATTGTCTTCGGTTTAAAGCAATTCTTGCTCATGTGACCGAGTCCACCACAATTGTAACATTTTAGTATACTTGGACAATTATACGCGAAATGTCCAGTTTTTCCACAACGGTAGCACAAAGTAGTCCCCAAACGACTTTCTCCCCCATGTTTCCTTCCGCACTTAGTGCATGTTTCAAATTCTTCTCCCTTAAGCCTTTTCACAGGAAGCCTCGGTTTATCATTCCTGTTTCTTTTGAATCCATGTGACCACTTTTGTTTCGGTTCCTCCTTTAATGGTTCTGCTTCCAATACATCATCCCAGACAATACCGCTAATCTCTACGACCGATTCAAAAGTTCTGGGGGAATGCACCTTTACATGTGTTCGAACTCTAGGTGGTAGTCCTTCCACATATAACTTCAACCTGCGTTCCTCCGTGTTTACCAAACGAGGAACCAGTCTTGACATTTCATTAAATTTTGACGTATATTGACGATGACTCATACATCCAGCTTTCAAAGTCAGAAATTCCCGCTCGATTTTATCAATTTCATTATTTGGACAGAAGTGTTTTGTAACCAATTCTTTTAAGTCCTCCCATTTCAAGCCTTCCACATCAGCAGTGGTCTTTGACTGCTTGACCGTGTTCCACCAATGTAGAGCTTCTTCGGTAAATGAATGAGCTGCAAATTTCACAGCTTGATCTTCTCAGCATTCACTGATCACGATAACCACCTCCATAGCCGAAAGCCAATGACAGGTAGCCACCGCATCTTTCTTACCATCAAAGGGTGGGGGATTGCACCCTTTAAAAGCCTTGTAGTCACGTCCTTTGGGTCCCTTGGTACTTGAACCCTTGCCTTTATTATTGATAATCAATACCTCGTCTTCATCTTCTTTTTGTTAGAGCTGTCAGTTTTCTCTTTTTCTTTCTTAGATCCTTCATTAGTAGTTTCATCTTTGGATTCAATTCTGGCTGCAGGTAACATGTCCTTTAAGATTTTACGGACTTCACTAGATGTTGCCTTTATCACTACCGGCTCAAGCCTAAGTTCCTTGTCACACCCCGAGCCGGCAGGGTAGGATCGGGTTTCCCCAACGGGCGAAAGGTTCCCGGGGCGCGATATCGAGAGTGATAATCGAATGATCAGATTGTTTACATTGCACATGATATATAAATGAGAAACTTGCTAAAATAAAATAGAATTACAAAGTTAAATTACATCAGTTAAGTTTATAATTTAACAATGTAAATCTACTATAACATCATAAATCTTCATTCTTGTATCTGCACAAGATATACAAAATAATGGTGTATGATGTCCAAAAATATGCAGGTCCAAAAAGCTAAGTCCTCTATCTGTAACCTAGTCCAAAAGAAACAACTCTTCAGTTGACCTGTTCGTCACCTGAGAAGTCATGCAAAAATAAAGTCAACACATGGTTGGTGAGTTCATATAGTTTAGTATTTGAAAATGATTTGAAAATCTCCTTCAGTAAAGACCCTAACCTCATTAACTTCAATGTAATATCCATATCGGTATGCTTATATATAGGGCATACCCCTGAGTCGAGCCTACAAACCCGCCCAGACGCCATCCCACCACATACTAATACGCTTATGACACTGTTGTTAATGATATTTAAGCGTTTTTACCCTACACACCTCTGATTTACATTATGCTTTCCAAAATTTGATTTACCTTTGATCCTCTTGAGTTCATCATAGATACACGATTTCCCAAAAGTCAGTGATAGAAATAAAATGTTAAATATTTAATTAAATAATTAAATAAAACATTTAAATACAACTAAGACATGATGATTGGCCCTTGTTTGACTCAATCAATTAGACTTACTTGTTGGTGGTTGTCCAAGTTGTATCCTCTCACACGTGAACCATGTCAGGCATGACTCACAAGGAGTACACCTGAACTGACCGGGATTTTAATGATGCCCGTACAGCCTGACCCAATGGTCTTCTGTACCTGAAAGGGACTTTACGGATATCCTTTGATTCTTGATCTCTTTGATTCTCTTGTTATGACTTTGATATTGATTTCATTTGATAGTTCATGTTATTGCCCGTATAGCCTGACTACAAGAGTCTTCTATACCTGAAGGGGACTTTATATGTGTGTTACACGTGGTCTTGATTCCCTATACAACTGACATCCACCTTAACTCAATATTAATGATTTCATTAGATTGTAATGATTTCATTATTTCAATGATTCACACACATTTATGATTTTTGATTCCTTGAGTCTCTTGATCTTTAGAATTTCCATGATTCACAATGATAATTGATTCTTGATTATGATTCTTTGTTCTCAGATCCCACACTGAATTATATCTCCTTTGAATATGATCTTTTGTTTTAGTTCCTTTGATTTCACTTTGAATTTAGATTCTTAAATTTGAGCTTGATGGACTAAGGGTTTATTTAGAGTTTAGATTTAAAGTATTACTCATAAGAGTAATTTAATTAACTTGATGATTTGATCTGTTTAATAGTTACCTAGACAGGAGTCTAGGAGTATCAACAAACATATATATGTAAAACATATAATAAATAAAAGCATTTAAATAAACAGTTTAAATAAAACAGTTTACGCATGCTTCTCAGCCCCGCGTTTTAAAACAAAAATGTTAGAAAAGGGGCAATGAACTCTCCTGTGCTGCTATGTAAATGATCTAACACAAAATGCGCGCTCTTGTTTGTAAGCTAAGTACCTTCGGTTCCTGAGTTATTTTATAAGAGTTGAATACAATAAGTACACGTAATAGTCGTTGTGCCTAAGTCTTTGTTTTGGTGTGTGTAACTAAGTGTCCTAGTACTAAGTGTATCTAGAATCTAATCTAACTTAGTTACCCTTTTATGATCCCAATTCCCATAGTTAGTCATAATAACTTACTTTTTCATTTTTAGAAATTTCGGCAGAGTTTCCTTTGTATTTAATTCAAATCCAGACAATGACATTGTCTATTTTTCAACAAGTTCCCAAACAATTATATCACAATAAGTCTTTAAATTAAAACATTACAATTAACTTAATAAACTTAAAAGAAACTAATGACATTTATAAATTACATTTCAAATTAAACAAGATTTTAGAAAATTATTAAATTAACTTTTAAATAAATTTACAATGCCTTTATTTTTATCAAAATATCATTACTTGAGTTTAAGTAATCATTTAATGTATGATGGGCTTAATTAAGCCCCATTGGGCCCACTTAGGCCCAATGACAACCTTTGATTTCAATTGGATATCCTTACTTTCTAATTGATCAAGATTCAAGTCCATAAATGGTCTCATGTAGATAATTACACATCTAAGTGAATTATTATTTATAAACATTCCATAATGTAAATGTTGATAACCTAGTTCATCACTTGATCTTAAACCCCTTGTTATTTGTCTTTGATGCTCTAATCTTTAATAACCAATTGTTACACAAGATTTGATATTTCATGTCATTCCCATGCACACACATATCCTATGCACACACACAACCTTTAACTAGTGCATGCCCATATATACAAACACTATATGCCATGAAAACCGAGGATTGTAGTGACCATCCTAGTTCTAACACCCCTAGGGCAGCGAACCTTTTTGGGAAAACACCTAAGGGTTCGGCTGTCATCACCTCACCAACGAACCCTTAGGGTTCGGCCATGAGGAGAGAAGGTTCGGTCGTGACATAGATAAACGAACCACGAAGGTTCGACTGCAGTCCACCCTAGGTTCGTGATCACCTATAGTTCGGCCAAGAAGGGTTCGTCAATCAATGGTTCGTCATGCAAAGGCTCGTGGGTCCTAGGTTCGTGACCTGAGGGTTCGTCAAAAGATGAAGGTTCGGCTGGACATGAGGGGTTCGGCCAAGCTCTTAGGTTCGGCCGTAGGTGAATGGTTCATCATCAGAGCTTACAGGTTCGCGGCTCAGGACTTGCAGGGTTCGGCACAGGGTTCGGCTAACAAGTCCCTAGGTTCGTTGGTTGTAACCTGCCTTAGAAAGGTTCGCTCGGGTGAATAAGGGTTCGGCCGATCAAAGCAAGCCACGAACCTGTATCACGTCTTCCTTTCCAGTGAACTCAACCTGTTACAATTCAGTTTCTAAGACGTCCTAAGTGTTAAACATGGTTTATTTCGAGATTATCTAGTGCTCAAACTCGATTAGAACCATGATAATCATAGGGGTTCGTGAAACATGCAAAAACCGAAAATAAAATCGATGCTTACCTCAATTTCGACGGGTAAAATGCTAGATCCTTTGTACTTCCAGAATCTATGTGACGAGGGAATCGTCTTGGCACCAATATTTCTTGAATCCAACTAGAAATGGGTTCTGAATCGTAGAGAGAAGGTGGAGCTTGTTCTTCTTAGAGAGAGAGAAAGAAACGAATTGTGAGAGAGAGAGTGAGGTTGATGATGGTTGGTGGTGCATTTACTTACCACATTTAACTTTTCATTTACCCGGTGGCTCGGTCTCGATCGGTTTCGCGTAAAAGACCGGATCGCGAGGTTTTTGCGATGAAATGACGTGGTTTATAAAAGTAGAATTTATTTAATTATTCAAAGTTGTGATTCCTAATAAATTAACTAATATCTTCTATTTATTTTAAATTTAAAATATTAATTTACTGTTTAAATCAAAATGTACGGTCGTCGCGCGTATTCGTTTGAATCGTCACGCGTACGAACACGGCGATAACTATACTTTTCAATATTGTTTTCTAATTATAGAATATCATTCAGAACGTTAAACTTTTAGATATATTCGTACAGATCGTCACCAATACGAATAACCCGTCGATTTAGCATTCACGTAACGATATTCGTGTTGTTTTGTTCTGTAAGGCCTCACATACGTTTATACATAATAAGTCCTAACAAACAATCACATGATGGTTCTATGTTGCCAGATAATTATCTGACTCAAGAACCATTGTTCTGAACTGTGTTTCTGTTAAATGTTTCTGAATTGTTCTATGATAACACAAAATGATAATGATAAATGATATGAATATGAAACGTACTGAAATGTATATGGTTCGTACCTGTTTTACTGTTCATATACTGTAGAGATCACTGTTCCGGTGACGGCTCCGGCACTGATGTTACAGTCTCCCCTTGTTAGAGAAATTTCGTCCCGAAATTTAAGAGTTGTTATCGGGTACAGCTTCCTCTTCAAACAGTTGGGGATACTTTGACTTCATGTGATCTTTACGTTCCCAAGTGAACTCGGGCCCGCGTCTTGAGTTCCATCGAACCTTTACAATAGGAATACGGCTTCGCCTCAGTTGTTTAACCTTGCGACCCATAATTTCCAAAGGTTCTTCTATGAAATGTAGCTGTTCATCTACTTAAATTTCTTCGATCGGAATGACGAGAGACTCGTCAGCAAGGCATTTCTTTAAGTTTGAGACGTGAAACACGTCATGCACCCCACTGAGTTCATCCGGTAATCTCAGTCTATACGCCACAGGACCAATTCGTTCAATGATCTCGAAGGGTCCCACATATCGTGGTGCTAATTTGCCTTTTGTTCCAAAGCGTACAACGCCTTTCCATGGGGATACCTTCAACATGACTCGGTCTCCCACTTGGAATTCCAATGGCTTGCGCCGTTTGTCAGCGTAGCTCTTTTGTCTGCTCCTTGTTGCTTGTAGTCTTCTTTGAATCTGAGCTATCTTGTCAGTGTTTTCCTGAATAAGTACTGGCCCAGTTATTCGATTGTCTCCCACTTCAGTCCAACAGATCGGTGATCGACACTTCCGACCATAAAGAGCCTCGAATGGTGTACATCCGATACTGCTGTGATAACTGTTATTGTAGGAGAACTCGATCAGTGGCAAATGGGAATCCCAATTCCCACCAAAGTCCAATACACATGTTCTCAACATCTCCTCTAGGGTTTGAATAGTACGTTCGCTTTGACCATCCGTTTGTGGGTGGTAAGCTGTACTCAGATTTAACACTGTCCCTAGAGATTTCTGCAGTGATTTCCAGAACCTTGATAAGAATCTGCTGTCTCTGTCAGAAATAATAGACGATGGCACACCGTGGCGCACCACTATCTCATTGATGTATAATCTTGCCAGTTTACCCATCGTGAAATTCTCACGCATAGGCAAGAAGTGAGCAGATTTGGTTAAACGGTCAATGATCACCCAAATTGTATCGTGACCACTGGAAGTGTGGGGTAGCTTGGTAATGAAGTCCATAGCTATTTGTTCCCACTTCCAGAGCGGAATCTCACGCTGTTCCAGTAACCCGGACGGTCTCTGGTGTTCTGCCTTTACCTTCGCACACGTAAGACACTGACCGACGTACTCGGCTATGTCTTTCTTCATTCCAGGCCACCAATAAAATCCACGCAGGTCTTGGTACATTTTATCAGCACCTGGATGAACAGAGTATTTAGTCTTGTGTGCTTCATCGAAGATAAGTTTTCTCAAATCATCTACCGCCGGTATCCATATATGTTCCTAGTAGTAGATCATTCCATCAGGTTTCGTGTCGAACTGTTTCTCTGCTCCACAGTCAAGTTCTTTCTTCAAGTTTCCTCGATCAATTGATTCTTGTTGTGCCTGAATGATCTTGTCTCGTAAGCTCGTCTGCACAGTCATTCCCATTGCTCTAACGCGTAAGGGTTTGACCCTTTCCTTCCGGCTCAAGGCATCAGCTACAACGTTCGCCTTTCCCGGATGGTACTTGATCACGCAATCATAATCATTAAGAAGTTCAACCCAACGGCGCTGTCGCATGTTGAGTTCCTTCTGATCAAAAATGTGCTGCAGACTTTTGTGATCAGTGAATATGGTACACTTGGTGCCATATAAGTAATGTATCCAAATCTTCAACGCGAAGATTACAGCTCCTAGTTCAAGATCATGAGTAGTGTAGTTCTTCTCATGAATCTTTAACTGTCTTGATGCATAGGCTATAACTTTGTCCCGTTGCATTAACACGCAACCAAGTCCCCGATGGGAAGCATCACAGTATACCACAAAGTCATCACAGCCTTCTGGGAGAGATAGAATTGGAGCATCACATAGTTTCTATTTCAAGGTCTGAAAAGCATCTTCTTGTTTCTGTTCCCAGACAAACGGTTCACTTTTCTGGGTTAACTTAGTAAGAGGCAAAGCTATTTTAGAAAAGTTTGAAATAAACCTTCTGTAATAACCTGCCAATCCCAGAAAAGACCGTATCTCCGTCGGTGTCTTCGGAGTATCCCAGTTCTTTATCGCCTCGATCTTGACAGGATCTACATGAATTCCCTCGCTGTTGACTACATGACCCAGAAATTGAACTTCTCATAGCCAGAATTCACATTTAGAGAATTTGGCATAGAGTTTATAGTCCTTCAATAGCTCCAAGATCCTTCTGAGGTGTTGTTCATGGTCTGTTTTGCTCTCGGAATAAATCAGTATGTCATCAATAAAGACAATGACAAACTGATCCAAGTACGGCTTGCACACTCGGTTCATAAGGTCCATGAAAACCGCTGGTGCATTTGTCAATCCGAAGGACATCACCATAAATTCATAATGCCCGTATCTCGTTCGGAAGGCCGTTTTCGGTATGTCTTCATCTTGAACTCTCAGCTGATGATATCCAGACCGCAAGTCAATCTTTGAAAAGTATTGAGCTCCTTGCAGTTGGTCAAACAAATCATCAATCCTCGGCAATGGATACCGATTCTTGATGGTCAGTTTGTTCAGCTCCCTATAATCTATGCACATTCTGAACGATCCGTCTTTCTTCTTCACGAACAGGACCGGAGCTCCCCAAGGTGAGTAGCTCGGTCTGATGAAACCCTTGTCAAGTAATTCCTGTAATTTATTAGACAATTCCTGCATCTCTGAAGGTGCTAACCTGTAAGGAGATTTAGCAACAGGAGTTGCTCCAGGAATTAAATCAATACGAAACTCTACCGGTCGCACAGGTGGCAAACCTGGTAGGTCTTCAGGAAATACTTCAGGATATTCTTTCACCACAGGTACATCCTGAATCTTTGTCTTGTCTTTCTCCTTCTCCACCACATGAGCCAGGAATGCAACGCACCGTTTCTGTAGACACTTACGCGCTTTTAGGCAAGAAATGATTTTCACACTTCGTTTTGCTTGATCCCCTTTCACCTCCAATACACAATCATTCGGCAATGGAATTCGAAGCAGCTTTTCAGAACAGATGACTTCCACTCGGTTAGAAGAAAGCCAATCCATTCCAACAATAATGTCGAAACTACCTAACTCCATCGGTATCAAATCGATGAAAATGTATGACCATTAAGTGTCAATGGGAAATTTCTATAAACTATACTAATTGTAATCTATTTCCCATTAGCTACCTCTATAATGTAAGGGGAATCTAACTGTTCTTCTATAGAATCTAATTGGCATGCAAAATGGGCAGAGACAAAACTCTGATCCGCACCAGTGTCAAATAGAACAGAAGCATAAAAGTCATGTAAGAGAAACGTACCAGTGACCACATTCGGGTCCTGGCGCGCAGCTGGTGCTCCAATGGCAAAGGCTCGTCCACGAGGAGCTTGAACTGCCTGTTGAGCCTTCTTCGGGCAGTTCTTTGCAAAGTGGCCTTGTTCGCCACAATTGAAGCATCCACCATTGTTCTGATTAGCTGGTGGAGGAATAGCCAAAGCAGCATTGTTGACTACTGGATTTGGTGTAAATCTGCACTGTTGAACCTAGTGCCCTTTTCTTCCACAACCTGTGCATTGACGGCACTGGTTGCTTGTAGCATGGTGGTACTGGCACTTAGTACACAAAGGATGTGGACCAGTATATTGTTTCTTGGGCACATTTGGTTGTGCCACGGCTACTTGGTTAAGGGGAGTAGCCACATTGTAGTTCTTGATGAGTTTCTGTTTCTTCTTCGGATGTTGCTGGTGATGTGGCTTCTTTGAAGACTCTTCCTTTCTCTTACCAGTGTCAGCCTCTTTCTTCAGAACTCCAGAGGCAACCATCAAATCAGTGAGTTTTTCAGACAATCTCACTGCAGATTCGACAGTGGTAGGGTTGGCTGAAACAACCATGCCCTGAATGCAGGCGGGGAGTCCACCTACATACCTGTCTATCCTTTTCTCTAAGGTTGGTACCATGTCTGGCACCAAAGCAACTAGCTCGTGGTAGCGAGTAGTATAGCCCATGTGATCAGCCCCCTTCATCACATGGTTGGACAATTCAACTTCCAGTTTCTGCAGCTCATTCTTGGGGCAGAATTCTGTTCGCAGCAGTGTCTTGAAGTCTTCCCATGGCATAGCCATAGCTTCCTCTCTTCCTCGGGCGTTGATCTGACCGTTCCACCATGTCAGAGCCCGTTTGTTGAATGTTCCAGCTGAGTAACGGACCTTGTGGTGTTCAGGACAGCTGCATAAATCCAAGGTTGTCTCGATCTTCTCAATCCATTGGATTAATCCAACGGCGCCTTCAGACCCACTAAAGCTGGGTGGTTTACATCCTACAAAGGACTTGTAGGAGTAATGAGATGAACCTCCAGTATTTCCACTGGCTTCTCCTGATGAGTTTCCAGTGTTGTTGATCTCGTTGCGAAGGCGAAGGAACATCTCCGGTATTGCATCTTTCATCTGATTTGTCATCTGGCTACTCAGTAACGTCACCCAGGCAATGGTAGCAGGATCCAAGGTAGGTGTTGTACCCGAACCAGATGGTTGAGTAATCAATGGAGGAGGTGGAGGAGGTGGTGGTGGTGGTGAATCATTTGGTGACGATGTGGAGGAATGTGGAGCCAAGTCCCGCTGTGGTAGCTGTATCAAGGGAGGTTGTCTCCTCGGCGGCATTCTGATCATAACCAATAAAGTCATCGGTTAGTGAAATGATCAAATATGGGAGACAGTATGCAAGTAAATTCCTAAGTCCTGTTTTCTCTACATGCAAAGTCCCTAGGTTATAGTCTAGGTCAAACCATTTAAATAAGTGACCTATATTTCTCTATATTCACGGCTCTGATACCAATCTGTCACACCCTGAGCCGGCAGGGTAGGATCGGGTTTCCCCGACGGGCGGAAGGCTCCCGAGGCGCGATATCAAGAGTGATAATCGAAATTATCAGATTGTTTACATTCCACATGATATATAAATGAGAAACTTGCTAAAATAAAATAGAATTACAAAGTTAAATTACATCAGTTAAGTTTATAATTTAACAACGTAAATCTACTAAAACATCATAAATCTTCAGTCTTGTATCTGCACAAGATATACAAAATAATGGTGTATGATGTCCAAAAATATGCACGTCCAAAAAGCTAGATCCTCTATCTATAACCTAGTCCAAAAGAAACAACTCTTCAGTTGACTTGTTCGTCACCTGAGAAGTCATGCAAAAATAAAGTCAACACATGGTTGGTGAGTTCATATAGTTTAGTATTTGAAAATGATTTGAAAATCTCCTTCGGTAAAGACCCTAACCTCATTAACTTCAATGTAATATCCATATCGGTATGCTTATATATAGGGCATACCCCTGAGTCGAGCCTACAAACCCGCCCAGACGCCATCCCACCACATACTAATACGCTTATGACACTGTTGTTAATGATATTTAAGCATTTTTACCCTACACACCTCTGATTTACATTATGCTTTCCAAAATTTGATTTACCTTTGATCCTCTTGAGTTCATCATAGATACACGATTTCCCAAAAGTCAGTGATAGAAATAAAATGTTAAATATTTAATTAAATAATTAAATAAAACATTTAAATACAACTAAGACATGATGATTGGCCCTTGTTTGACTCAATCAATTAGACTTACTTGTTGGTGGTTGTCCAAGTTGTATCCTCTCACACGTGAACCATGTCAGGCATGACTCACAAGGAGTACACCGGAACTGACCGGGATTTTAATGATGCCCGTACAGCCTGACCCAATGGTCTTCTGTACCTGAAAGGGACTTTACGGATATCCTTTGATTCTTGATCTCTTTGATTCTCTTGTTATGACTTTGATATTGATTTCATTTGATAGTTCATGTTATTGCCCGTATAGCCTGACTACAAGAGTCTTCTATACCTGAAGGGGACTTTATATGTGTGTTACACGTGGTCTTGATTCCCTATACAACTGACATCCACCTTAACTCAATATTAATGATTTCATTAGATTGTAATGATTTCATTATTTCAATGATTCACACACATTTATGATTTCTGATTCCTTGAGTCTCTTGATCTTTAGAATTTCCATGATTCACAATGATAATTGATTCTTGATTATGATTCTTTGTTCTCAGATCCCACACTGAATTATATCTCCTTTGAATATGATCTTTTGGTTTAGTTCCTTTGATTTCACTTTGAATTTAGATTCTTAAATTTGAGCTTGATGGACTAAGGGTTTATTTAGAGTTTAGATTTAAAGTATTACTCATAAGAGTAATTTAATTAACTTGATGATTTGATATGTTTAATAGTTACCTAGACAGGAGTCTAGGAGTATCAACAAACATATATATGTAAAACATATAATAAATAAAAGCATTTAAATAAACAGTTTAAATAAAACAGTTTACGCATGCTTCTCAGCCCCGCGTTTTAAAACAAAAATGTTAGAAAAGGGGCAATGAACTCTCCTGTGCTGCTATGTAAATGATCTAACACAAAATGCGCGCTCTTGTTTGTAAGCTAAGTACCTTCGGTTCCTGAGTTATTTTATAAGAGTTGAATACAATAAGTACACGTAATAGTCGTTGTGCCTAAGTCTTTGTTTTGGTGTGTGTAACTAAGTGTCCTAGTACTAAGTGTATCTAGAATCTAATCTAACTTAGTTACCCTTTTATGATCCCAATTCCCATAGTTAGTCATAATAACTTACTTTTTCATTTTTAGAAATTTCGGCAGAGTTTCCTTTGTATTTAATTCAAATCCAGACAATGACATTGTCTATTTTTCAACAAGTTCCCAAACAATTATATCACAATAAGTCTTTAAATTAAAACATTACAATTAACTTAATAAACTTAAAAGAAACTAATGACATTTATAAATTACATTTCAAATTAAACAAGATTTTAGAAAATTATTAAATTAACTTTTAAATAAATTTACAATGCCTTTATTTTTATCAAAATATCATTACTTGAGTTTAAGTAATCATTTAATGTATGATGGGCTTAATTAAGCCCCATTGGGCCCACTTAGGCCCAATGACAACCTTTGATTTCAATAGGATATCCTTACTTTCTAATTGATCAAGATTCAAGTCCATAAATGGTCTCATGTAGATAATTACACATCTAAGTGAATTATTATTTATAAACATTCCATAATGTAAATGTTGATAACCTAGTTCATCACTTGATCTTAAACCCCTTGTTATTTGTCTTTGATGCTCTAATCTTTAATAACCAATTGTTACACAAGATTTGATATTTCATGTCATTCCCATGCACACACATATCCCATGCACACACACAACCTTTAACTTGTGCATGCCCATATATACAAACACTATATGCCATGAAAACCGAGGATTGTAGTGACCATCCTAGTTCTAACACCCCTAGGGCAGCGAACCTTTTTGGGAAAACACCTAAGGGTTCGGCTGTCATCACCTCACCAACGAACCCTTAGGGTTCGGCCATGAGGAGAGAAGGTTCGGTCGTGACATAGATAAACGAACCACGAAGGTTCGACTGCAGTCCACCCTAGGTTCGTGATCACCTATAGTTCGGCCAAGAAGTGTTCGTCAATCAATGGTTCGTCATGCAAAGGCTCGTGGGTCCTAGGTTCGTGACCTGAGGGTTCGTCACAAGATGAAGGTTCGGCTGGAAATGAGGGGTTCGGCCAAGCTCTTAGGTTCGGCCGTAGGTGAATGGTTCGTCATCAGAGCTTACAAGTTCGCGGCTCAGGACTTGTAGGGTTCGGCACAGGGTTCGGCTAACAAATCCCTAGGTTCGTTGGTTGTAACCTGCCTTAGGAAGGTTCGCTCGGGTGAATAAGGGTTCGGCCGATCAAAGCCAGCCACGAACCTGTATCACCTCTTCCTTTCCAGTGAACTCAACCTGTTACAATTCAGTTTCTAAGACGTCCTAAGTGTTAAACATGGTTTATTTCGAGATTATCTAGTGCTCAAACTCGATTAGAACCATCATAATCATAGGGGTTCGTGAAACATGCAAAAACCAAAAATAAAATCGATGCTTACCTCAATTTCGACGGGTAAAATGCTAGATCCTTTGTACTTCCAGAATCTACGTGACGAGGGGATCGTCTTGGCACCAATATTTCTTGAATCCAACTAGAAATGGGTTCTGAATCGTAGAGAGAAGGTGGAGGTTGTTCTTCTTAGAGAGAGAGAGAGAGAAACGAATTGTGAGAGAGAGGGTGAGGTTGATGATGGTTGGTGGTGCATTTACTCACCACATTTAACTTTTCATTTACCCGGTGGCTCGGTCTCGATCGGTTTCGCCTAAAAGACCGGATCGCGAGGTTTTTGCGATGAAATGACGTGGTTTATAAAAGTAGAATTTATTTAATTATTCAAAGTTGTGATTCCTAATAAATTAACTAATATCTTCTGTTTATTTTAAATTTAAAATATTAATTTACTGTTTAAATCGAAATGTACGGTCGTCGCGCGTATTCGTTCGAATCGTCACCCGTACGAACACGGCGATAACTATACTTTTCAATATTGTTTTCTAATTATAGAATATCATTCAGAACGTTAAACTTTCAGATATATTCGTACAGATCGTCACCTATACGAATAACCCGTCGATTTAGCATTCACGTAACGATATTCGTGTTGTTTTGTTCTGTAAGGCCTCACATACGTTTATACATAATAAGTCCTAACAAACAATCACATGATGGTTCTGTGTTGCCAGATAATTATCTGACTCAATAACCATTGTTCTGAACTGTGTTTCTGTTAAATGTTTCTGAATTATTCTATGATAACACAAAATGATAATGATAAATGATATGAATATGAAACATACTGAAATGTATATGGTTCATACCTGTTTTACTGTTCATATACTGTAGAGATCACTGTTCCGGTGACGGCTCCGGCACTGATGTTACATTCCTCCTCTTCATTTTCTTCTTCAATATTGACTTTAGTTTCCTCATTATTCACTGGTACTTCCTCAGTTTGCTTCTTGTTTTTAGGTGGTCGGCCTCGTCCTCTACCACGTCCATCTCCTCTCCCTTCGCCTACCATTTTAGTTTTCTATACATATTGCAAACAACCATGTGTCAATCAGGGTAATAATTTAGGACGTAATAAGCATTGTAAATTGTTAATGATGTTAATTAGGTGTAATTAACTATTTACCTCACTTATAGGTTCTAAACATTCCCAATCATGAACACATTATCATTCGCAACATCATACTACTTTAATCTATATCTTAAACATAACAAAGCTCTAAGGTCATATGCTCATGGCATCAAACTACCCTTGACTGGCATTCTTATCATTATGTCCCATTTTAAGTCTAAGTTCAGCCATTAGGGATGACCGAATCTCTCAAACTATGGCTCTGATACCAACTTGAGAGGCCCTGAGCCCCTCGGTTGGCAAACATCAAACCTATAGTCCTTAAACCATAAATACATTCTAATAGCAGCAGAATTTAAGGTGATTACATAAATAGGGTACACATATTAAACATAGCCCACTTTTATAATAGTTATATAATACAGCCAGTCTATGCCAGGGGTAGTCTTCAACATATGCCATGAGCCCTCCTGGTATCCTTTCTCATTCTATTCAACCTGATATGCATGTAAAACAAGTCAGCTTTATGCTGGTGAGTTCTAAGTTAGATTTTTAATAAATCTTTTAACCGTTCATATCATCATATATCATAATTCAAATACATAACATACTTGTTCTCATATCATAATTACATAACATACATAGCATCATAACATAATTCATACGGTGAAGGAACTTCACCGTCAACTGCTGACCTGAAGTCAAACAGGCTTGTGCAGCACAAGGCTCTATAACTATCAACCCGCAGCTGATAACTCATGCATGCATAAAATTTCTTTAACTGAACTGGCGACACACAGTCGGCAGGCCTATGTTTCCACAGGACTCTTTAACCATCAACCGAAGTTGACGGCTCATACCGGTATAAGACTTCTTTACATATATCATTCATACATATTATGGTTTAATCATTTAAACCATCATCATCATAAACGGCTCCTTTCACCGTATTGTTCAAGTTTTGCCCAACCGCAGCCAGCAAAACCTCATTTCCTCCTCGACCTCAGCCGAGTGTCTTATATAAAAATTTATTTCTTTCTCAACCACAGTTGAGTCTTTAAACATTCTTTATATGAGAACATTCTTTACATGAAAACATGCTTTATCTGAAAACATTCTTTACATGATCATAATCAGGTTGAAATCACTTTCATACAATAACTTTATAACATACATACAATCATTTCTTTACTGTAACATATTCTTTTATCCGACCGTAGTCAGATAAAACAATCATTTTTATAAAACAACTTTATAACATGCATATCAGTCCAAAATGATAAAACATTTAAAACAGGGCTACAAGAACTCACCTGATGTCTTATGGTAGCAAGATCACTCGCAAACTGGTGCTAATGATGCAACTCTGCATTGGTTTACGTTTAATAAGTTACCTACGTTTCAACTTACTGATTAGATCTTTCTGAACGTTCAATGTCAAAGACATTGCCTTGATAGCATCAAACCTATATTAGGTTGATAACACACTTAATTAATCAGAATAATCTCGGATTAATCAAATAGTTAATGTTGTTGATTATAATGCTAAAACAGTTCCTAGACAGATTAATGGCTTAGAAATGATCAATCCTTATCATTGATTGCCCAGATATCATGAAATATCACAATGTAGTATTAGAATAGGTTTAATAATCATGTCTAACATACTAATCTGACAGTTATCATAAACATCAGATAATCGTTCTAATGAGTATGTTAATGATTGTGATTAGTTTGAAACACTTAGATTTAACCTTTGCATTTCAAAGATTAACCAAACTAATCACCTACATTGTCATAATCAAATGGATTAAACCATTATAATCATAGTTGTGATTTCATGCAAACCGGGCATTACAACGGATCAAAACAAGGAGTTAACCGTTAGAACATCGTGTTCTTCATTTCTAATCAATCCTAGCCATCATCTAGGCAATAATCAACAATCCTAACTATATCATTACGTTCAAAATCAAGATCTAATCAATCAAAATCAAACTAGAAGGTTAAAAACTAATCATTACCTAATCAGACGGAGTTTTGAGCTTAGAACAACGATCAGTAATCGCAGATAAGTTCCCTGGCTTCAACCACACGATCAAATGGCTTTACAACTGAGATTGGATGGTGAAAATTGATATTCTTCGCCTGGTGTTCGTCTGAGTTCGAAAGATGTAAAAGAATTCTGATATGCATGAAAGCTGATGAAAAATATCAACTTATTCCACCGCCCCACCCGTCGCGTACCGCGACGAGAAGCCAAGAAGGGCTTCGCGTACCACGAAGAAATCCAGAGAATTTCAGATATTTTGGTCCATCGCGTACAGCGAAGAATCCTCAACCTCGCCTTCACGTACCGCGACGAGTCCAGAAGTTCCATACTTTGAAATTTTTCTTCGTTTTTCGATTCCGGACTATCCGTAACTCCGTTTTGCACACGGTTTTCGCCCACGTTCATCATTTTTCGTGTACTATCAACTTGTAGTAATTTCAATCGTCACATCAACGTGGATTTCTAGAACGATCAAAGGTGCTAAATCTTTGGTTGTTACATGTGGGAAGAGGTTGGTTCACGTCTGCGCCAATAAGAGAACGCGTAGACGTTTTTTAATGAAATGTCTGCGAGAAAACAAACGGTCTGTAGAGGTCCAACCTCTTCCCGCGTCTGCGCGGCGCAGACATAGGAAGTCACGCAGACTTTTTTAGAAAAAGCAAACACCCCCTACATGTCTTATCACTAAAATATATTTAAGTCTTATGATTAGAGTCCTTATTGTTTGAAAGTTTAAAATCGTAAACCAAACCATTAGAGTGTGATTGTGTGAAATATTTGAATTAGACAAACCAAAAGTTACTAAAAAACGACTTCAAAACCAAACAGATGACTGCGGTTGGTGAAAAACCATAACCGGACAAGAATACTAGATACCTAAAACATCTAGACCGGTATTGGGAAGAGAATTCGGGTATGGAATAGTTAAAAAAATTTATCAGGTGTGACATATATAAGATTCGTAGACACCTAATCTAATGACCCAAAGCCATACACGCATTACTCAAACGATATACCTTGAAATTTTGATTTTTTTTTTATTTTTCATGAAACTCTCTCTAAGAATGTACCATGTAGTTATATTATGTGTAAAGTGAACTTTTTTTATTTAATATGTATTTGATGATATTATTTATAATTTATATGCCGAGATAAATTATTTATAAGTTATTCTTGTAAGAAAAAAATACTTGAAATTCCAATAGTATTTGTTACACAAACAAATATGAATACCCAAAACTGTAGGTATACCCAGTAGCTAACAGGTAATTACTTGACACCCACTTGACCGACAGAGGGTTGGGTATGAGACTGTTTTTACAATTGAGTATGGGTCTGCGATTATCAATACCTGAACTAAACTAAGCCGATTGTCAATCACGGTTTTAAGCCACACCCTAAACACCCTTGTCACTACATTTAATCAACATTCACAATTCCTTTAATAATTTAATTTATATAAAATATCATATGTAGTTTCTAAACTCCGTATAAAAAATCTTTTTTTATTGCTCTAGCATATTCGTGTTTGTTCTGTGTACATGTAAAGTGATTCAAAAAGTTGTCAATGTCTACCATCGAATATCAGTTGACATGTAGCAATTATATCTTCAAATTAAAATTTCACCAAAACACCAATAGGAATACGCATAAAATATTCAAACCAGGTTTTGGGACGAGTTTTCAAGTATTGGACTAGCTATCAGATTATTTTTAGAAAAACTTCATAGGTTTTGGACAGGTTGATGTTAGTTGATAATCGGTCTGATTAACTGAAATCATATGCTACCTGAACTATATACTCGGATATTACACGTTTTTACAATTATGCATGTGACTGGTTTTATCTAGAGCCGGATCAACCACTTTGTTTGCCCTAGCCAGGGTAAAAATCCAGGACCTTTCAAGATGTTAAAATATCTATCACTAGGTTATAAAATTAGACTGGACACAGCAGTTCCCCCGCCCCCTCCCGTGGGGTTGCCCACTTCGGCGGCCAACAGCGGGAACACCGTCCCCCCTCTCAGCGGCCCCCACCCAAAGCACTTCTACGACCCCCGCTCCCCGCTCTCTTTCTCGCTTTCTGATTCAGTGGCGGAGCTTGGCCGAACTAAGAAGGGGGCGGAAATTTTGAAACCGAAAATACATGTTAATTTTTTGAAGCGAGGGGGCGATACCACTATTTTTAACTAAAAATAACATTTCGGCCGGAAAATTAACACTATGGACGAAAAAAGAGGGGGGCGATCAAAGAGCTACGCCCTGTTCTGATTGTTTCTCGCTTTTTGATTGGTCCAAGGAATAGTGGGGAAGGGATTTCAGTTGGGGTTTAAGGTTTTTAGTGGGGTGATGACGTGGCAGGAAATTTCGATGGGGACGGATTTTCAGTGGGGCGACCGCTATGAATAGCCTTATTATCAATGTAGGTCGGGTTGAATTGAGTTACATATTGTACGAAGAAGATTTTTACTTTTGCTCAGATGAATTGAAAAGTGATTTCTCCAATGTTTTGAAAACCGCACCGGCCGGTCGGACTGGTCGAACTAGGAACCGGTGGTTGGACCGGTCCGGTTAGGGGTTCTGGGCCGTTTTTGGGTGAACCGGCCAGTCGAACCGGCGAACCAGTGGTCGGACCGGAAAACCGGTGGTTGAACCGTTTTTTTATATTTGTTATAATTTATTTTGATTTTATATATATATATATATATATATATTTATAAAATGTATATAAAATCATCCGGTTCTTAAATCCGGTCCGACAGGTCGGACCTCTGACCGGTAAGGAGACCAGTTCGACGTCCGGTCCGGTTATGAAAACATTGGATTTCTCCTAATATCCTAGGTTTTGAATGAATTTGAAAATTTTATGAACCTAAATTATATGAGTAATTTAAAAGAAAAAATAATAATAAAATCAAAAAACATAACTTTAACAACAAAATAACATTTTTTGTAAATATCTAAATCGCTAAAAATATCACAAATATTATGTGTTAACTAGCAATTGCATCAGATTGTTAAAGAGCTTAGATTTGAGGCTAATGAACATAGAATTTTTATTGAAGTCGTAAGTTGCATAATTTTAAAATTAGAGGCCTTGATAGTTTTGGGGATCCTAGAGCTAGACATATACCTAAAAATATGCGTAGAGTTATCAATATCCAGCCTGAACTAGAACCATATTTTGTGATCCCTGGCTATTTATGCATTAAGTCATGCCGAGGAGATCATGGGCGAACCCATGTTATATAAAAGATCGAAGTCACCTAACTCGATTGAATCTCAATTTGTTAGTAAAACTTATATCATGAACTTTTCTTTTGACCTTACTGGATTTTGTGAGGTAACCTTATAAATATAATTCAACTAAAATTAAATGACCATGTTTAGAATATAAGATTTGTTTTCATTTCTTCTAACACCATCTTGTTATTATTTGTTTTTATATGATAATGTATTTGAACTATGATATGTTATATTATTATTTTACCTAATTTGGCCTGACTACCTGAACACGATTCAAAAATTGTAACATCGACTTAATAGAAATAAGAGATTAGAAAAAAAAATAATATCCTCTCCACCATCAAACAGATGACGTGCAGTCAACGTGCTAATTTTAAGAGGGGCACCATTTATGAGTAATTTATTATATGATATGATAATATTATGTAATGTATAATATATCTTTTCTGACCACCTACCCTCTTTAATTTTCATCCCTTCAATATTAAAAGGATCATCGATATATAGTCAATATAGAAGATAATACTTAGAGAAAAGATCATTAGAACACAGTTTATAACATAAATGGCAAAGATTTTCCTCTTGACATCCTTCCTGGTCCTTCTTGTATCTGCATCAGGTTTAAAATTATCACTCGAAAGAAAAGAAATAACCAAAAAAATGTATTTATTTTTTATAATTTGATGTTTAAAACCATCCGCTCGAAATATGAAAGAAAAAAAATAAACCAAAAAAATGTAATTTTTTATAATTTTGAATTTTGATGTGTATATATACTTATGTTGTTGTTGTTTGTGACAATTAATTAATAGGTTTATTTGATGAATCAAAGTTTCTATTAAAGGGTTCTATAATTCCTGAGAGTGCTCCTGGTTGTACACATTTTTCTGAGTGTGCAAGATTTTGTAGATGTCATCCTCATTTTCAACATTGCACGCGTAATCATTGTTTTTGCAATATAACACTGTGTACTGGACGTGATTTAAAGGAGAAGGATGCTAATTAATTAATTAAGCACCCATTATATATAAATAAAGTTTGATAAATGAAATTATTATACATATATATATATATATATATATATATATATATACACATACTACATAAAAGAATAATATAGGTGGCAATCTTCACCCAAATTAAAAGAAATGTGTTGGTTTGAATGAAAAATTATTATATAATGGGTTGAAATGGGTAAAATTATAACATGAAATTAGTTACGATGGGTAACTCTTTAACATAATACGAGTCAAGATGAATAACTTAAACACTATGTGAATGCAATAGATTCAAATGCTTAAGAATAACTAATAACATATTTGATTAGAAAATCAGTAAAAATTATCCTAATTGAGTATTTGTTTATTTCCAACACATTTTGACTTAAACAAAATTGATGTCCTTCAAAAGTAGTCCATTCTGACTCAAACTGATGTTGATTAAAACTCGTCCTGATACGCACTCACTATAACCTGAACATGTTCTGACCCGTTACTTAACTCGATCAACCTGCCCATTTTGTTAGGCTTAAAGAATAACAATATGTCATGTTGCATCAATTGATCCTATTCATATCACATTTGTCATGTAATGTCTTTCTAAGCAATTCACGTTACGTATTTGACAAATTTAAAAATTAATTTAATTTAATACAATTAAGTCAAATTTGTAAATAAAAAAATAATAATATTCAACTTCTTTGAGTATTAATGAAATCCAACTACTTCAAACTTTACATTTTTAATCATTAATTTCAAAATTTTAAAATTTCTAAATCTTATTCGTATTGTTTAAAATAGAATTTAGAGATTTAAAATGTACTTTGTTTTCTTCATTAAAAACATTAAAAATTATGCGTTATTTTTATTTTTTATCAGTGGCTGTTTTATAGTGTATATTTTTATGTAAATCTGTATAATATATAGGTCAATAGGCTAGTATATTAGTATATTATGGTGGCTCATGGGAGGTCCAGGTAAATAGACCTTGATGACATGGCCTGAAAAGAGTAGGTTCACACGATAGAGACCTTCTCTGTTAAAAAAAAAAATTAAACTCATTCAAGGCTGGATGGTGAACCTGTTTGAAGCCTAAACTTTTTTTTTTTAATCAAAATCAAATAAATAAATTTTATTATCAAAACATATATATAATTTCATTTATTACAATAACTTAAAAACGAAATCTTTCTATTCTAATAAACAAAAATAATTTTTGACACTTGTTAAATTCTCATGTGTTTATTGCCACTTGTCATTTTTTTATCAACCAATTTAATTCCCTATTCTATTAATTAATTAATTACATTCTCTCCTATTAAATACTTATAATATTAATGGGCAATAATATTATTTGTCTTTTTTATGCAAGAGAATAGTTTTTAATAAACTAAAAATCAAATATTTTTATTAAAAAACACAATTTAAAATCTTTATAAAATATGAAATTTTCTAAAAAAAAAATTTAAAGTAAGAAAAATATTTTAAGGTAGTATTTTTAGAAAATAAAAGTTTTATAATTTAAAAAAAAATAAAATAAACTATAAATCATAGTTTTCAAATAATGGAATTTTTATAAGCAAATGATGTTTCTTAAAACGAAATGCTTAAAAAATAATTATTTTAAACCAAAAGTTATAAAAATGTTATGAAAAATTAAACTTTAACTATTTATGTTTATTGATATTTTCAAATTAAGTCATATAATTATTATAACTTTAATAATTATATAAATTGTAAATTATCTCCTTGATTTGTAACAATTAGTTTTTTGAGAGAAAAGTAAATGAACTTTTAGCATCAATTAGTTTTAAAATATTTATTCTTACAAAACAAGTAGGTCACGTATTATTTCCTTAGTTATTGAAAATTTTAATTATTATTTTGTTAGTTAAAATAATCATTAATATGTAATTTAATTAATTTATATCAAAATATTGTATAATTTTTAAATTTTTATTACTAATTATTTAATATTTTATATTCAATCCGTGTAATACACGGGGTGATAATCTAGTATATAAATAAACCTAAAGTTTATAAAATAATAACCTAAAAGTTTCAAATCAACTTTACTTTTTATTTTAGTTTCTATTTATTTCGATTAAAAGTGAAATACATTTTGTAAACATTGTAATGGAATTGAATAATAATAATTAAAATTGTGTTTTTACACTCTTCCAGCATCATATTCACCGTCAAATCGGTCTTTTTTTATTTTTTATTTTGTCACGTTTTTTTTAACATCTTTCAAGTTCTCTTTGTAAAATAGTCACCAAATTCTACTTTCTTTTGCTAGATGACTTTGTTTCTTTCTTTCCTTTCCTTTGCAAGTTGCAACCCACTCGGTGTGGTCTTCTTGTTGGGCTATCTAAGGTTGGAAATTTTACTTTCAAACCGCTCAAAGTTGGAACCCATCAATAGAATTTAATAAAATTATATAAGGAGAAAAAATTATAAAACTGAATAAATAAGCATTGTTTAATAAAATTATAATATATTTGAAGAATAAAATATGAGTTTTATTTAAGTTATGTATGTGAATGCTCTAATCTTATATCTTTTGCCTAAATAAATATGTTAATAACACTTTGAAGAATATGTCAAGACACTTATGCGATTTCAATGGTGGAATAACCGACACTATAAGGAAAACCACCTATAGAGACGATAAATGTCGTCACAATAGCCCCTAAAAATCGTCGCTATAGGCTATAGTGACGACATGTCATTTTTGAGTGGCCGTCCCAATAGGATAGTTGTTATAGGAAAGACAAATCGTCGCTGTTGAAGTCATCCCGATATGATAAGCAATTGCGACGGCATGTCGTCGCCAAAGGGTACTCCGCATTTTTAAGTGTTACTATGTGAGGTATTGGGTTCGAATCCCAGGCTAAGGATATATGTTGAGGCAAGAATAAGGGGTTTACCTAGAGTGTCAAATTTAAGAAGACGGTTGAAATCTCGTCTTAAGTGTAATAAATGCCATAAGAGTATAGTTATGCAGATTCAAAAGTTTGATGATTACTAATTTTAGGAAAATAACATGCATTAAACTATCTAAAATTGTGCTGGCGTTAACTTTGTGTGGTTCACTCAAATTAACTGAGTTTGAGTAATGGTTATCCATTGATGAGTAAAAATATACTTCGCCTTTAATCATATTATCACAAATTCACAATATACTAAAAATCAATATTTGGCTAACTTGATACTTTAGAGCGTTATGGAAACATAGAAAGACACATACATAAACAATTAAACACATATAATTTTTTTATCGTTTTCTCATATAAATTTAAGCTAATAGCAGTTATCACACAAAATTCATTTGTATGATAATTTTTTTGCATGATAACTCTGTATTTTTGTTGTAATTATCACGTATTAACATTTAAATCTTGCGAGATAATTATCATGCATCTTTCGTACACTTTGTATTCAAATCATTCTTTGTATGCATTTTTCATACACTTTGTATGCAAATCATTCTTTGTATTCATTTTTCGTACACTTTGTAAGGAAATCATTCTTTATATCCGAAACTTTAAATATATGTGTGTCAGTTTTATCATACAATTGTTATCATTGTTTAAAAACCAGTCATAAACCGATTTAAACCGTTTCGGTGAACAAGTTTTTTTGCTCATCTCTACCAAACAACAAGTGCCCTGTAAACTCCTCCTTTGTGGGGTCAAGAGGAAGAGACGAAAACAAACCTTACCCAAATCCCTAAATGTGGTAAAGAGGTTGCTTGTTCATATATCTACCTAAATATACCTCAAAACCAATCGTGGTGTGGGGTTTACCACAATTTGAAGGCACCGGAGGTTCAAAACCGGAATTTACAGGAGTCGAGATTTGACCTTCTTCTCATCCAACTGTAGTGGATCAAGCCGTCAACCAAATCAACAGAATTTTACGAGGGAGAAGGAGAGACCGATGGGATGGGCAGTGGCGTACCCACTCTTGCCTTGGGGCGCAGCCACCCTCCCTAAAATATATTTTTTTCAATAGTGTATATATGTTAAAATCTTGACCGACTTCTTAATTAATATTTTACAATCGTTCCCCCTAAATTTGTATAATTAGACATATGATAAGAATTTAAATGATAATTATACTTGTTTTTTTTTTGAGAAATAATTACTTAAAAAGTTTCCATAGATGTTGTTTTAGATAGATTTTAAAAAATAAACTTAGTAGAGAACAACCAGGAATGACAATCTTAATTCATATGAAAGATTAGATAAACAATTATTGTATTTTGGTTGAAATAGATAACATTATAACATAAAATATGTTGTGAAGAGTAACAACTTAACACAATGTGTATGTGAATTTAATGGACTCAACCGGATAATAATGATCAATAATGTATTTGATGAAATAATCACTAAAAATTATTCAATTAAAGTATTTGTTTAGTTACAATTCACTCTAACTTAAACAAAATTGATGTTTTTTTAAAAATGACTCATTTAAACACAAACAGATTTTTGCTTAAAATTCATCCTAACATGCACTCATCTTTAGATGTATTGTATATCTATTATGTTTTTATATATAAAATATAGTTTGATTGTATTTTTTTTTAACATGACTCGTTCCGATTCAACCTAACCCGATCTGAACAAAAGAGAAAAAAAATTATTATTTAGCGACCAAATAACCATAAAAAATTTTCGTCCCACATGAAAAAAATTTATAGGTCCCCCAAAGTTGATGGGGATGAAGAGAGTTCAATTTCTAGGAGAGGATCAAATGTTAACCCTCCCTTATAGCGTTAACCGCTTAACCCTAGCGTTTTTTGCCCGAATCCTAAATTTTTTTTTTTCATGGTTTTTATTATGTAAAAATAGGGGGGGTTTCTTTTTTGTGTTTTTGCCAATTCATCACCGTTTAGAAGTTATTGTAAGTGTAAGTTACTTACACTTACTTACATTTACTGCATCAGATACGGAAATGTAAGTAACTTACACTTACAATAACTTCTAAACGGTGATGAATTAGCAAAAACACAAAAAAGAAACCCCTCCTATTTTTACATAATAAAAACCATGAAAAAAAAAATTTAGGATTCGGGCAAAAAACGCTAGGGTTAAGCGGTTAACGCTATAAGGGAGGGTTAACAATGGAACCTTCCCCTATATATATATATATATGATGATCAGGTGCCTAATACAAATCACACAAAATTTGTTCTAATACTCATGAACCCGGGATGCAAAGCCAGTATATCTAACAAAGTGCCTAAATTAAACACCTAGCAAGTCTAGCTACTACTAGTCTACTACAAACACATTCTCTCAAGAATCAATCCACCAAAACACTTGCATATGTACCAAAATCTTGAATCCTCAAAGCTTGTGATTATGAAGCTGACGAACGTTTAGCGGAGAACATGTGTTTTCGTCTCCATTTAACATATGTTGCGCTATGATGAAATTCGCGGCTTCTCCAGGATGATATGAATCCCAAAACAGATACTTCGATCGATCATCGCAAATGCTTGTGCTGATTTCATTCTCGTCTCCAATCCGTAGGCAAAACGACAGAGGGAAGAAGTCTCCACAACACGGATCATTCACATTCTCAAATCCTACACATTAGTTAATTAATTAACAAACGGTTAATGAATTAGTTACAACACTCAAACTTAAAAATACAACTATTAGTTAGTACCATAGTCGCGATAGTTTTGTAACATCGCGCTTATGACATCGTATGAATTGGCGTAGACGAAGATCGAGCCCGAACCCATCTCTTGATTTAGGCGATGCACGGATGTTCGTAACTTTTGATTGTATCCACGGATCAATGTGTTCATTTCTTCGTGGCATTTTCCGACCGGTAGAAAGTGTATAGACCGAACGAAGGGTATGCAACCGAGAGGTCCTATGTCTACTACAACGATCTTTCGAGCCCCCAGTTTATGCAATCGCTTTGACAAAAGGAAAAGGTTAACAATGGATAATTAAGAACATAGGAAATTAAAGTAGTTGAAGTTATAGCATAAGTATATATCATATGCAATGTTTTAAAACCGAATCACATGTCAAATATGCCGTCTTACTGATCGGATCGGTCAAACTGGTTGAACAAATTTAAAAACCGAATGATAAGAAAATATTTATAATTTATATGTACAATTTAATTAAAAAATGCAATCTGATTCAAATTGTAAGGTTCGGTCTAATTATAGTTCAATTAAACTAACCGGATCGGTTTTACATGACCGGTCACCAATTCAACCGCTTTAATCCACCGGTCTGATCCAGTTTTGAAACTGCGGCCAATATTATACAATTAATGAACCATTAAGGAATGGGCTGACCTCCGTTATTAAAAATACGCTTAGGGCCTCATTTAAAAATTAAACACAAATAAATAGAACGTGAATTTTAGATTTTTCTTGATTGATTTGACATATACTTGTATAGTTTTAACTATGAGAGTTACTCCATCATATGCTAAAACGGATACGATTAAAACTTGTGTATTACGTTGTGATTGTACAATTATAAGATATATGTAAAGTCATCACAGATCAATTATGTGTATGTAATGTGATTGATTTGACAAGTATGCAGTGACGGACCCAGAAATATTTTTATGGGATCGGAATTTATTGGGGCGATTGTATGCCATTAAATATTCCATTTTTGGGACTGATTTGAATTGGGTCAAGTCAGGTTATCAAAAAAATGAAAAAACTAAAGTAAATCTTAAAACTATTGGAGTTGTTGCTCCTATTTAGGTCCAAGATAAGATCTTTTTATGTCACTAGATAATGCATATTAGGTTATTGAGTATTAATTTTATTAGTTTTTTCTTTCCAAATGGTTTTAAATTGGGCTTCAACAGTGTTATCAAAATTTCATAGGGTTCGGTGTCAAAATTCCGTACGGGCCGGTTAAGAACATATCGTATATATAACACTTTAAAAAAAAAGTTCATGAGGGTCGGTCGACCTCCAAAGAATGTGCTAGGTCCGCCCCAGCAAGTATATGTTGTGTAGATGATGGGGATAGTGTATGAATACTATGACCCTTTTAAACGGGTATGTTCAATTGCAAGATAGGTCTGCCAGTTGCAAATAATTAATTTCCCTCTTTGGTTGACCAAGACATATGGATTCGTAGAGCTGAAAAAACCAGCTAACCAGTCAAAAACCAGTTTGACTAAAGCTGGTTCGGTTAATAACCTATTTTTCTAACCCAATAACCGATCTAGTAACCGAACCAGTTAATTGCTAATTTACCGATTTTTTGTTCCAACTGGATGGCTTAACTGGTGTGCTCATTTGGAACCTAAAACCGAGTCTAAACTATAGGTTTCAACCAGTTCATTAACCATTATACAAAAACCGAATGGGGTCGGAAAACCAGTCTTTTTGTACATGTCTATACATTGGTACCAAATATTAAAAACAGGCGAAAGTACCTTGAGATATAAAGTCATATTGGAGACCATGATGTCTTGTAAAGTAGTAGGGGAAACATCATAGTTGCCAACAAAAGGAAGATTTGGTAGGAAGTATGTTATAATATCATTTGATCCAGTCGTTAACGAGAAGATTGCGTTCTTTAGAAATTCTTGTGTCCCATTTTCTCCCATCCTTCTCACCATTTCACCCCTACTTGCCTCAAAATTATCAATTTGTCTTCTTAATGGAAGACGTCCAACCTGCACAAGTTCACTTCGTTTTAACTATATGTTATTTTAGGGTAAATTGTGAAGATAGTTCAGGCAGTTTGCTAGTATTTTGGTTTTCAGGTTATATGAATTACACATATGGTTCTAAACTTTAAACATTTGTAACGCATACAGTTTGCTAGTATTTTGGTTTTCAGGTCATATGAATTACACATATGAATTACACATATGTTGATAGTATGTGTTACAAATGTTGATAGTTTGGGACCCCATGAATAATTTGTGAAACGTAACAAGAGTGAAATAATAGCAATTCACATGAATCATGCATCTTAGCAATTTATTATTTTATTTAATAATAATAATAATAATAATAATAATCATTATTATTATCATTACTAGGGTCGGCCCAAAGAAGGGGCAAAATGGGCGACGACCCTGAGCCTGGCCTTTTAGGAAGCTCGAAATTGATAAAAATTATATTATGTTTTTAATTTTTTATAAATAAATTACTAAGTTAGTTTTTTCAAGAGAGCCGGTTTGATTTTCTTGCTCCAACCCTGGAATTTGTTTTCGTTTTCAGGATCAGCTCTGGTTATCTATCTATTCTAATAAATACCAAAAGGGCATTTGTTCTAATGGTACCAAAGTGTATTAAGGTGTTCCTTCTTAAAATAGATTGATGGTTCTAGTCCCATAGTGGAGAAATGTGGAAAAAATTGTTGTTCAAAAAAAAATTATTCTAATAAATAAAGGTTTATTGGGACAAATATAGCACCTCAACTTAATTTTATCGCTTCTCTCTCCTATTAAATACATTTTAAATTAATGTATAATATTAAATATTAAATATGTTCTTTATACATTTTTTAATTAAAAAACACATTTTTTTGAAAATCCAAACTATTAGAAAATATAAAATTTAAAAAACAGTATTAGAAATTTTTAAAGAAAACAAAATTTAAAAAAAAACTATTGTTTTAAGAAAAAATATAATTATTTTATTACATAATGTATTATATTATACGAATTTTTAATAATATTTTATATTAAAAACTATCTTATATTTTTAAATTTTCGTTGATAACTTACCACTACATATATTATTAATTCCGTGTAATACACGAGTTATTATTATAAAAAAAATTAAAGAATGTTGGTATATATGTTGAATTTACGTACAAATAGGCTACCGGTTCCATCCAGTATACCAGAAGCACCGGAAGCATAGTTAATGCCACCAAGAGTTGCATGAGATGCTGCGTTAGCGGATAGCGATGGTGAAGGCAGTGTCTTGGCTCCCATAGCTTGCGCTAATTAATTAAATTAATCATCACACAAAACAAAATTTTAGCATCCTAATTAACAAGCTGTCATCAGAAAACTCATACAATAACAATTTTATACGTACCAACAATATCAACAATGGTGAAACCATTTGTGTATCTTCCGGTGGGCTTTCCACCCGAAGGCGTAAAATCAATGCCATAAGGCGAGTAGTCGGCTTTCGAGAGGCTTGGTAAGTAATTATTGTTTCCGGCATCCACAATCGAGTCCCCAAACGCAAAGTTAGTGTACGAAACACAACACGAAACACGAAACAAACACGAAATAATGAAAAACAACGCGTAGTATATGCCCATTTTTGTGCTCATTTTAGGGCCGGTGTTATTGAAGATATGGAGTGGCAACAAATATATAAATAAATCATGTTTGTAACAATATAGAACTTGTAAGGTAGGAGTGGTTACATATAGTAGGGTAGTGAGGTAAGTTTAGGAAAGCATGCATGTTACATGACGACCATATCCAAAGGAAAAGATACTTGAACAAGTCTTAATGAATTGGTCTATGCACGTCATTTGTATTGACTCATCCACCATCCAAGATGACGGATTCACGGTAAATATTAAATTAGTGAGTAACTTTAATTTGTAAAATGAAATGTTTTTATAAGAATGTTGTTGTATTTTGAAATAGTTTCTTAAGCATGAAATACAGATGTGTTGGGCCAGGTCACGTAACGGGTTAACACGTGTTCGAGTCAAAATGAGTGCGGAGTTTAGGTAAAATCAGTTTGAGTTTAAATAGTTTGTTTTAAAAAAAATTGATTTAGTTTAAATTAAAATGGGTTATAACTAAACAAATAGTCTATTTTAATAATTTTTAGTAATTTTAGTAACTGAACATGTAGTAGACATGATGTTTTCTAGTCAATCAAATTAATATAATGTTCAAGTGTATGTTTTATGTAACACCCCGACCGATGGCGGAAACATCGGGGTGACACGAAGTGTAGATTGTTCATAGCTTAGGGTATAAAGATGTAAATAATAATAACTAATCATTCAATAACATTAAATCCATCATTCATTACAAAGTCAAATAAATAAATTCAACCCTAGCTATTACAACGTTTCAAATTCAAATTTCAAAATTCAAAGACATAAAATAAATAATTAAAGCTAAATCCAAGCTCAATAATGCTAGTTTCCATTTCCACCTGAAACATGTTAAAATCAAGTGTCAACTCAAAGAGTTGGTGAGTTTCATAGGTTTTGACACTCAAACCAAAAGGTTTAATGAAAAATGATATAGATAATGATATATGTGAACTCTAAGCATAATGAACATAGTCAAAATGAACTAGCAAGTAAAGCAGATCAACAAATGATAACAAATGATGATTGACCTATGATTAGCATTATCAAAATGCTCAAATAGCAAACTATCACCGCGGGCCTCCCCCGAAGGGTAAATCAAACAACGGTGGGATGGTCGGTCCAATAGATCTATCATAGTCACTAAAATGAATGTGATCAATGCCTATGCTTAGCTAAAGTTCACTAACTATAAGGCCATTAGCTAAGTTCACAAGTAAATGAAATAAATAAATTGCATGTTTCACCCCTAAAACAAAAATAGTAAAAGAGGGGCTATGAAGACTCACCTTAGTGTTCTCGATAGCCTTGATAAATGTCAAAGTATGATCCAAATAATATCCAACACAATTTCAATGTTCACCTAAATAGTTCAATAGGCATATGTTTAACAAAACTATGTCATTCTATGGATCTAAGTTCTAAAAGGATCAACGGGTTCGATTTATTTTGAATAAACTCAATTAAGTTTATTACGATTTGAATGAAAATAATAAAATATCTAAATTACAAATGTTGACTTTAAAGTGTTTATTTAATAATTTAAATATTGATTTAAAACAATTTATTATTATTTTTATAGTACTTGTATAAACATATTTAAGTATTATGTTTATAACATTTAAAATAAATAAGAATAGGTTTATAAGTATGACTAAATAAATAATTAAATAAATAAATGAAATAAAGAATTGTTAATAAATAAATAATTAGATAATTATCTAAATATATGAGATAAATAGTTGTGAATAAGTAAATAAATAAATAAATAACTAAATAAATGAGACAACAAGTTATAATTAAATAAATAACTAAATAAATAAGTTAAATAGTTTTAGATAAATAAACAAGATAACATGTTGTAATTAAATAAATAAATAAATGACTAAATAATTCGATAACTAAATATATAAATTAATAAATAAATTAATAGATACATGATCTAAGAAATTTTAAGTTTATAAAATTGTTTATTTAGAAAAATAAGTAATTACATATTAATTTATTTTAAATGATTAAAATAAATAACTAAGTAAATAAATGATTGATAATAAAAGTTACAATTAAAATTCTAAGTATATAACATTTTATTATTTTTCAGATTAATATTTTATTTAAAAAAAATTTTCTGTGTAATTAAAATCTTTAAAATCTGGTTTTTAAGAAAAAAAATGGCAAAACCGGTTTGAAAACCCGGTTGTGAGGGTCGAACCCGTGACCATCACCATTGAACACCATGCATTAACCAGTTGATCTAGGGCTCTAGGCCGCGTCTGTATTCCGTTTTTAATTGTTTTAACATGGCCCGGCTTTGGAATCCCAAATCAGATTAAGAAGAAGGAATAAAAACAACCAAGCCCTAGTTTTTAATTCAATCGAATTCGACTACTATGGAACCCGATTGAAATCAGAATGATGGGGTTATTGTTTGTAATTGAAAACCGATTGAAATGGTGTAAGAAACACCTACCTTAGTTTTCGTTTCAAAGGATTTCGACTAAGAGGAAGAGATGCGATCGACCGAAGCTTCTTGAATCTTGAATCGCGATGAATAAAGCTTGTGACTTCGTTCTTGTTATACAGAAAGTTTCGTGAGTGATAAAGGATTGTTAGGGTCGAATGAATTGAGTTTTTATACACATTTGGCTCAAGTTCAAATTTCGGTCGAATCTCTTATATTTGGAAACGATTTCTGTATTCATGAGCTGTTAATCGAGACATATATCGATGGAAATCAATTACGCGCTTCGTATCATTGCCTAAATTGAGTTGATTAGTTGTAATCGCGTGGGAATCGACAAAAAGGTCAAACGGGTCGAGGAGATGGATTTGGGTCGGGATCCATGGGTTACTGGGTGAAGAAGAGAGGGACTTTGGGGTATTGACAACATCAGCCCTCCCATGTTTTCTTTAAATAAAACTTTCAGTTTTTACATCTTTTACCCCTTAAACTTTTGTAAATCATTGTTCTAAGTTGTTATAAATTATTTAAAATTTTTCACACTTATAAATTTATTATATTTCTATAAAAACATTATTTTTGTGGTTTACTTTAAAATTTTAAAACATGATAATTGTTATCATTTATAAAATAAAGTTTATAAAAATTTATAAATAAAAATTTATTTGTTTATTTTATAAAATTGATAATAGTTTCTAAACCTTATAACAAAATTAATAATAATGATACAATCAATAATAATAAAATTCTCATTGACGTCATAAACGCTTTATTAAATTTAAATAATTATTACAAATTTCGTAAACGTTACAGTATCCCCTACTTTTAGGAATTTCGTCCCGAAATTAAGAAGAAACTGTAGAAAACAAATGAGGGTACTTGGCTTTCATTTGGTCTTCGCGTTCCCAAGTGAACTCTCGACCATGCTTTGACTCCCAACGGACATGAACAATAGGAATTCTGCTTCGTCTGAATTGCTTGACGTGTCGGTCTATGATCTCTACCGGCTTCTCAATAATACGCATCGAAGCATCAATGTGAATATCATCAAGAGGCACTTGTAAATTCTCATCGGACAAACACTTCTTCAGATTCGACACGTGAAAGGTCGGATGAATGTTACTAAGTTCAGAAGGTAGATCAAGTTTGTAGGCCACTTTCCCAATTCTTTCAAGAACTTTAAAAGGACCAACGTAGCGAGGTGCAAGTTTACCTTTCTTCCCAAATCGAATTACTCCTTTCCAAGGTGAAACTTTCAGGAGTACCATGTCACCGACTTGAAATTCCAAAGGCTTACGACGTTTATCAGCATAGCTCTTTTGTCGGCTTCGAGCAGCTAATAAGTTGTCGCGAATCTGATGAATCTTGTCGGTCGTTTCTTGAATCAGTTCAGGACCGGTGATTTGAACTTCTCCAATCTCAGTCCAAGAAATAGGCGATCGACACTTACGACCGTATAGAGCTTCGAAAGGCGCCATGCCGATACTCGCGTGATAACTATTGTTATACGAGAACTCGACTAGCGGTAGATGATTATCCCAATTGCCACCAAAATCAATGACACATGCTCTAAGCATGTCTTCAAGAGTTTGAATCGTGCGCTCGGTTTGACCATCCGTTTGAGGATGATAAGCCGTGCTAAGGTCCAAACGAGTACCGAATGATTCGTGAAGCGATTCCCAAAAACGAGCAGTGAAACGAGCATCACGATCAGAGATGATGCTAAGGGGTATGCCATGTCGACTTACTATTTCATTAACGTAGATGCGAGCTAACTTTCGCACGGGATAGTTCTCGCGAATCGGCAAGAAATGAGCTGATTTTGTCAAACGGTCAACGATTACCCATATACTATCATGACCATTAAGTGTTCTCGGGAGTTTAGTGATGAAGTCCATAGAAATGTTTTCCCATTTCCACATAGGAATTTCGGGTTGAACAAGCAAACCCGAAGGTCGTTGGTGCTCGGCTTTGACCTTAGAACAGGTCAAACATTTTGCTACATACTCGGCAATGTCTTTCTTCATGCCGGGCCACCAATAATGGACTCGAATATCTTGATACATTTTATCCGCACCGGGATGAATGGAATAACGAGTCTTGTGTGACTCATTCATAATAGTGAGTCGAAGATCATTGCGATTTGGAATCCAAATACGGTTCAAGAAATAAAGCAAACCATCAGACTTGGTTTCTAATTTACATTCAGCGCCACATGACATTTCATCATACAAATTGCCTAGGTTCAAAGATATTTGTTGAGCTGCAAAGATGTCGTTATGAAGATTGGTTTGGATTCGAATGCTATGAAGTTGGACATGGCTTTTACGACTGAGTGCATCGGCTACAACATTTGCTTTGCCGGGATGATAACGAATCTCACAATCGTAATCGTTTAGGAGCTCAACCCAACGTCGTTGCCTCATGTTGAGTTCCTTTTGGTTTAGAATATGTTGAAGGCTTTTATGATCAGTGAAAACCACACATTTGGTGCCATAGAGATAGTGCCTCCAAATCTTTAAGGCAAAAACGACCGCACCAAGTTCAAGGTCATGAGTGGTATAATTCTTTTCGTGAACCTTCAATTGTCTTGATGCGTAGGCAATGACTTTCCCACGTTGCATTAGAACACAACCAAGCCCTTGATTCGACGCGTCACAATAGACCACAAAATCATCATTACCATCTGGAAGAGTTAAGATAGGTGCATCACAAAGCTTTTGCTTTAGCAATTGAAAAGCTTCATCTTGCTTTGGCCCCCATTCATAAGGTTTATCCTTATGAGTCAAAGCAGTGAGAGGAACGGCGATCTTAGAGAAATTTGAAATGAACCGTCGATAGTAACCGGCAAGTCCAAGAAATGAACGGATTTCAGTTGGAGTCTTTGGTGTACTCCAATTTTTAACAGCTTCAATCTTCGCGGGGTCCACGTGGACACCTTTTTCATTGACAATGTGTCCTAAGAATTGAACTTCCTTAAGCCAAAATTCACATTTAGAGAATTTGGCATACAGTTGTTCTTTTCTTAAGAGCTCCAAAACCAACTTAAGGTGTTTTTCATGATCCGCTTTGCTCTTGGAATAGATCAAAATATCATCTATGAATACGATCACGAACTTGTCCAAGTATGGTTTACACACTCGGTTCATAAGATCCATGAAGACCGCAGGTGCATTGGTTAGTCCAAATGGCATAACCAAAAATTCATAGTGACCATAACGAGTTCGAAAGGCGGTTTTAGGAATGTCATCCTCATGTATACGCAACTGATGATAACCTGAACGAAGGTCGATCTTAGAAAACCAAACCGAACCTTGAAGTTGATCAAATAGGTCATCGATACGAGGCAAAGGGTATCGATTCTTAATGGTGAGTTTATTGAGTTCGCGATAATCAATGCACATACGAAATGAACCGTCCTTCTTTTTGACAAAAAGCACCGGTGCACCCCAAGGTGAATGACTTGGACGAATGAAACCCTTATCAGATAATTCTTGAAGTTGGCTCGCGAGTTCTTGCATCTCAGAAGGTGCAAGACGATAAGGAGATTTTGCAATTGGATTTGCACCGGGCATAAGATCAATACGAAACTCGACTTGTCGAACCGGTGGAACTCCCGGTAGGTCATCGGGAAAAACTTCAGGATAGTCGCGAATGATTGGAATATCTCCAACACTTTTGCCCTTTTCTTTCTTTTCCACAATATGGGCCAGAAAGGCTACGTATTTCTTACGTAGGTATTTTTGGGCCTTTGTGCAAGACATAAGTTTAAGTCCACTACTAGGTGTCTCTCCAAAGATTCTTAGAGTTTCACCCGATAATAGTGGAATACGAATGTACTTTTCAAAACAAACGATCTCGGCTCGATGAGTGGCTAACCAGTCCATGCCTATAATAACATCAAAACTTCCAAGGTGCATGGGAATAAGATCAATTGGGAAAACGTGATCCATAAGGTTCACAGTACATCCAATAATGATAGAGTTAATATCTATTGAGTTGCCGTCAGCCACTTCCACGTTAAATGGTCTATCTAATTTAGTTCTTAGTCTACCAAGTAATGGTTCAAATTCATATGACACAAAGCTCCTATCAGCACCAGAATCAAATAACACAGAAGCATAACAATTATTGACCAGAAACGTACCATTCACAACGTCTTGATTTGCTTGAGCTGCTTGAGCATTGAGTTGAAAGGTCCTAGCTCGTGCAACCCTTTGATTATTGCCCGCAAGCCTTGGGCATTGGTTTCTAAGATGATTAGGGTTGCCACATTCATAGCAAACCCTTCCATTAGCTTGTGGAGGATTGGCGGGTGCAAGTTGTTGTTGGTTCAATGGTTGAACCTGTTGCCCTTGCTGGCCAAGTGGCCCATGTCGACAATAGTTTGCAAGGTGACCATACATCCCGCAGTTCGTGCAAATTCTGCAAGGTTGAGTAGTGGGGTGATGATATCTGCAAGTGTTGCAGAGTGGATTTGGCCCCACATACTGTTTTGTATTTGGCTTTGGGGCTTGTTGGTTTAGTGGTGCAGCAGGGGTCACTACCGCAAAGTTCTTGGCCTTTCTCTTTCGATGGTTGAACTTTGAGGTGTTTGAGGTTTCAGCTTTGACCTCCTTTGAGAGTTCATTAGAGGTTGACTTGGTTTCAACCTTCTTGGCACCCTTCCTTGTCAAAGTACCATCCTTAACATGATTATCAGTTAAGGTTGCAGAAAGTCTAATTGCCTCTTCAAGAGTGGTAGGGTTGCTACCATAGACAGTGTCTTGAATTTGCATAGGAAGGCCACCAATGTACTTTTCAATGGCCCGAGACAAAGGAGTGACCAAGTGTGGCACTAATAGACTAAGTTCATGATAGCGGGTCGTATAAGCAAGGTTCTCCCCACTATCTTGCTTGAGATCCCAAAACTCAGCTTCAAGCTTCCTCATTTCGTTGCGAGGACAGAATTCATTAGTCATAAGTTGCTTGACCTCAGTCCAAGTCAAAGCAAGTGCAGCATCCGAACCCCTAGTTCGTTTCTCACCATTCCACCAAGTCAGTGCCCTTTTCTGAAAAACACTAGTGGCATATCGAACCTTAAGGTTCTCAGGACAGTCCGAATGGATAAAGGTGCTCTCTATACTTTCGAACCATTGAAGGAGTCCAGTTGCTCCCTCAGTGCCAACAAACTTTGTGGGGTTACATGAATTAAAGTGCTTGAAAGTGCAAGTTGGATTTGCACCCCCACCATTACCATTATTTTGAACTGGGTTCACATTAGCAGCTTGGTTGAGTTGGGTCACCAAAGTGGGTAACACAACAGCCACTTGTTGCGAAATGATCTGGGCCAACTCTTGGATAGTAGGGTTCGGATTGTTGGTGTTATTTGTGTTGGTGTTGGTGTCATTGGTGTTGTTGGTGTTTCTGCGAGTACGACGAACAGGCATGATTCTACAAGAGTTCAATTGAAGAGAGTTAGAATTTATATAACTCAAAGAGTTCAAATAAGAAATAGATAGTTCAAATGAAAGTTCAATCACAAAGCAATATTTGGATTGTATTCCTAAAGGAATACTTTTGACAGATCAAAGTGTTTAAGTTCATCTTAACTTTCAGAAAGACATACTTTAGCCTATAGGTTCATACTCACTCCAAGGGTTCCCAGGAAAGCATAACAGGTCCATCGGTTGATTTGGATTTATACGAAATGCTTTCCTAGACAGAACTCCCCAAAGTACAGGTATTCCCCCTTCCAGATTGTATGTGTTTCCTAATCATTAGAATGAACCTAAAGACTATTGACGGGATTCAAGATTAGACTTAGAAGTCTAAGATCATTCCTCGTAATGACGATCCTCGTTCAAGTCGTAAGAAAGGGGTCGAGAAGTTTTGAACCTTAAAGTCTAGTGTGTGCATACTAAAGTATTCTAAACTAGGTTCAAATATTTGACCTATCAAACAAGTAGTCACATAAGCAAGTATGACCTATCATGGCATTTAAGGGTTCAAATAACAGTTCATGGCCTAGTATGTCAACTAGAGAGTCCAAATAACAGTTCATGACCTATGAGTTCAAACTAAGGCATCCTATGGTTATAGTCTAGGTCATCTAGTTCAAATAACCTAATTCTCTATAACCCAGGCTCTGATACCAATCTGTAACACCCCGACCGATGGCGGAAACATCGGGGTGGCACGAAGTGTAGATTGTTCATAGCTTAGGGTATAAAGATGTAAATAATATAACTAATCATTCAATAATTAAATCCATCATTCATTACAAAGTCAAATAAATAAATTCAACCCTAGCTATTACAACGTTTCAAATTCAAATTCAAATTCAAAGACATAAAATAAATAATTAAAGCTAAATCCAAGCTCAATAATGCTAGTTTCCATTTCCACCTGAAACATGTTAAAATCAAGTGTCAACTCAAAGAGTTGGTGAGTTTCATAGGTTTTGACACTCAAACCAAAAGGTTTAATGAAAAATGATATAGATAATGATATATGTGAACTCTAAGCATAATGAACATAGTCAAAATGAACTAGCAAGTAAAGCAGATCAACAAATGATAACAAATGATGATTGACCTATGATTAGCATTACAAAATGCTCAAATAGCAAACTATCACCGCGGGCCTCCCCCGAAGGGTAAATCAAACAACGGTGGGATGGTCGGTCCAATAGATCTATCATAGTCACTAAAATGAATGTGATCAATGCCTATGCTTAGCTAAAGTTCACTAACTATAAGGCCATTAGCTAAGTTCACAAGTAAATGAAATAAATAAATTGCATGTTTCACCCCTAAAACAAAAAATAGTAAAAGAGGGGCTATGAAGACTCACCTTAGTGTTCTCGATAGCCTTGATAAATGTCAAAGTATGATCCAAATAATATCCAACACAATTTCAATGTTCACCTAAATAGTTCAATAGGCATATGTTTAACAAAACTATGTCATTCTATGGATCTAAGTTCTAAAAGGATCAACGGGTTCGATTTATTTTGAATAAACTCAATTAAGTTTATTACGATTTGAATGAAAATAATAAAATATCTAAATTACAAATGTTGACTTTAAAGTGTTTATTTAATAATTTAAATATTGATTTAAAACAATTTATTATTATTTTTATAGTACTTGTATAAACATATTTAAGTATTATGTTTATAACATTTAAAATAAATAAGAATAGGTTTATAAGTATGACTAAATAAATAATTAAATAAATAAATGAAATAAAGAATTGTTAATAAATAAATAATTAGATAATTATCTAAATATATGAGATAAATAGTTGTGAATAAGTAAATAAATAAATAAATAACTAAATAAATGAGACAACAAGTTATAATTAAATAAATAACTAAATAAATAAGTTAAATAGTTTTAGATAAATAAACAAGATAACATGTTGTAATTAAATAAATAAATAAATGACTAAATAATTCGATAACTAAATATATAAATTAATAAATAAATTAATAGATACATGATCTAAGAAATTTTAAGTTTATAAAATTGTTTATTTAGAAAAATAAGTAATTACATATTAATTTATTTTAAATGATTAAAATAAATAACTAAGTAAATAAATGATTGATAATAAAAGTTACAATTAAAATTCTAAGTATATAACATTTTATTATTTTTCAGATTAATATTTTATTTAAAAAAAAATTTTCTGTGTAATTAAAATCTTTAAAATCTGGTTTTTAAGAAAAAAAATGGCAAAACCGGTTTGAAAACCCGGTTGTGAGGGTCGAACCCGTGACCATCACCATTGAACACCATGCATTAACCAGTTGATCTAGGGCTCTAGGCCGCGTCTGTATTCCGTTTTTAATTGTTTTAACATGGCCCGGCTTTGGAATCCCAAATCAGATTAAGAAGAAGGAATAAAAACAACCAAGCCCTAGTTTTTAATTCAATCGAATTCGACTACTATGGAACCCGATTGAAATCAGAATGATGGGGTTATTGTTTGTAATTGAAAACCGATTGAAATGGTGTAAGAAACACCTACCTTAGTTTTCGTTTCAAAGGATTTCGACTAAGAGGAAGAGATGCGATCGACCGAAGCTTCTTGAATCTTGAATCGCGATGAATAAAGCTTGTGACTTCGTTCTTGTTATACAGAAAGTTTCGTGAGTGATAAAGGATTGTTAGGGTCGAATGAATTGAGTTTTTATACACATTTGGCTCAAGTTCAAATTTCGGTCGAATCTCTTATATTTGGAAACGATTTCTGTATTCATGAGCTGTTAATCGAGACATATATCGATGGAAATCAATTACGCGCTTCGTATCATTGCCTAAATTGAGTTGATTAGTTGTAATCGCGTGGGAATCGACAAAAAGGTCAAACGGGTCGAGGAGATGGATTTGGGTCGGGATCCATGGGTTACTGGGTGAAGAAGAGAGGGACTTTGGGGTATTGACAACATCAGCCCTCCCATGTTTTCTTTTAAATAAAACTTTCAGTTTTTACATCTTTTACCCCTTAAACTTTTGTAAATCATTGTTCTAAGTTGTTATAAATTATTTAAAATTTTTCACACTTATAAATTTATTATATTTCTATAAAAACATTATTTTTGTGGTTTACTTTAAAATTTTAAAACATGATAATTGTTATCATTTATAAAATAAAGTTTATAAAAATTTATAAATAAAAATTTATTTGTTTATTTTATAAAATTGATAATAGTTTCTAAACCTTATAACAAAATTAATAATAATGATACAATCAATAATAATAAAATTCTCATTGACGTCATAAACGCTTTATTAAATTTAAATAATTATTACAAATTTCGTAAACGTTACAGTATCCCCTACTTTTAGGAATTTCGTCCCGAAATTAAGAAGAAACTGTAGAAAACAAATGAGGGTACTTGGCTTTCATTTGGTCTTCGCGTTCCCAAGTGAACTCTCGACCATGCTTTGACTCCCAACGGACATGAACAATAGGAATTCTGCTTCGTCTGAATTGCTTGACGTGTCGGTCTATGATCTCTACCGGCTTCTCAATAATACGCATCGAAGCATCAATGTGAATATCATCAAGAGGCACTTGTAAATTCTCATCGGACAAACACTTCTTCAGATTCGACACGTGAAAGGTCGGATGAATGTTACTAAGTTCAGAAGGTAGATCAAGTTTGTAGGCCACTTTCCCAATTCTTTCAAGAACTTTAAAAGGACCAACGTAGCGAGGTGCAAGTTTACCTTTCTTCCCAAATCGAATTACTCCTTTCCAAGGTGAAACTTTCAGGAGTACCATGTCACCGACTTGAAATTCCAAAGGCTTACGACGTTTATCAGCATAGCTCTTTTGTCGGCTTCGAGCAGCTAATAAGTTGTCGCGAATCTGATGAATCTTGTCGGTCGTTTCTTGAATCAGTTCAGGACCGGTGATTTGAACTTCTCCAATCTCAGTCCAAGAAATAGGCGATCGACACTTACGACCGTATAGAGCTTCGAAAGGCGCCATGCCGATACTCGCGTGATAACTATTGTTATACGAGAACTCGACTAGCGGTAGATGATTATCCCAATTGCCACCAAAATCAATGACACATGCTCTAAGCATGTCTTCAAGAGTTTGAATCGTGCGCTCGGTTTGACCATCCGTTTGAGGATGATAAGCCGTGCTAAGGTCCAAACGAGTACCGAATGATTCGTGAAGCGATTCCCAAAAACGAGCAGTGAAACGAGCATCACGATCAGAGATGATGCTAAGGGGTATGCCATGTCGACTTACTATTTCATTAACGTAGATGCGAGCTAACTTTCGCACGGGATAGTTCTCGCGAATCGGCAAGAAATGAGCTGATTTTGTCAAACGGTCAACGATTACCCATATACTATCATGACCATTAAGTGTTCTCGGGAGTTTAGTGATGAAGTCCATAGAAATGTTTTCCCATTTCCACATAGGAATTTCGGGTTGAACAAGCAAACCCGAAGGTCGTTGGTGCTCGGCTTTGACCTTAGAACAGGTCAAACATTTTGCTACATACTCGGCAATGTCTTTCTTCATGCCGGGCCACCAATAATGGACTCGAATATCTTGATACATTTTATCCGCACCGGGATGAATGGAATAACGAGTCTTGTGTGACTCATTCATAATAGTGAGTCGAAGATCATTGCGATTTGGAATCCAAATACGGTTCAAGAAATAAAGCAAACCATCAGACTTGGTTTCTAATTTACATTCAGCGCCACATGACATTTCATCATACAAATTGCCTAGGTTCAAAGATATTTGTTGAGCTGCAAAGATGTCGTTATGAAGATTGGTTTGGATTCGAATGCTATGAAGTTGGACATGGCTTTTACGACTGAGTGCATCGGCTACAACATTTGCTTTGCCGGGATGATAACGAATCTCACAATCGTAATCGTTTAGGAGCTCAACCCAACGTCGTTGCCTCATGTTGAGTTCCTTTTGGTTTAGAATATGTTGAAGGCTTTTATGATCAGTGAAAACCACACATTTGGTGCCATAGAGATAGTGCCTCCAAATCTTTAAGGCAAAAACGACCGCACCAAGTTCAAGGTCATGAGTGGTATAATTCTTTTCGTGAACCTTCAATTGTCTTGATGCGTAGGCAATGACTTTCCCACGTTGCATTAGAACACAACCAAGCCCTTGATTCGACGCGTCACAATAGACCACAAAATCATCATTACCATCTGGAAGAGTTAAGATAGGTGCATCACAAAGCTTTTGCTTTAGCAATTGAAAAGCTTCATCTTGCTTTGGCCCCCATTCATAAGGTTTATCCTTATGAGTCAAAGCAGTGAGAGGAACGGCGATCTTAGAGAAATTTGAAATGAACCGTCGATAGTAACCGGCAAGTCCAAGAAATGAACGGATTTCAGTTGGAGTCTTTGGTGTACTCCAATTTTTAACAGCTTCAATCTTCGCGGGGTCCACGTGGACACCTTTTTCATTGACAATGTGTCCTAAGAATTGAACTTCCTTAAGCCAAAATTCACATTTAGAGAATTTGGCATACAGTTGTTCTTTTCTTAAGAGCTCCAAAACCAACTTAAGGTGTTTTTCATGATCCGCTTTGCTCTTGGAATAGATCAAAATATCATCTATGAATACGATCACGAACTTGTCCAAGTATGGTTTACACACTCGGTTCATAAGATCCATGAAGACCGCAGGTGCATTGGTTAGTCCAAATGGCATAACCAAAAATTCATAGTGACCATAACGAGTTCGAAAGGCGGTTTTAGGAATGTCATCCTCATGTATACGCAACTGATGATAACCTGAACGAAGGTCGATCTTAGAAAACCAAACCGAACCTTGAAGTTGATCAAATAGGTCATCGATACGAGGCAAAGGGTATCGATTCTTAATGGTGAGTTTATTGAGTTCGCGATAATCAATGCACATACGAAATGAACCGTCCTTCTTTTTGACAAAAAGCACCGGTGCACCCCAAGGTGAATGACTTGGACGAATGAAACCCTTATCAGATAATTCTTGAAGTTGGCTCGCGAGTTCTTGCATCTCAGAAGGTGCAAGACGATAAGGAGATTTTGCAATTGGATTTGCACCGGGCATAAGATCAATACGAAACTCGACTTGTCGAACCGGTGGAACTCCCGGTAGGTCATCGGGAAAAACTTCAGGATAGTCGCGAATGATTGGAATATCTCCAACACTTTTGCCCTTTTCTTTCTTTTCCACAATATGGGCCAGAAAGGCTACGTATTTCTTACGTAGGTATTTTTGGGCCTTTGTGCAAGACATAAGTTTAAGTCCACTACTAGGTGTCTCTCCAAAGATTCTTAGAGTTTCACCCGATAATAGTGGAATACGAATGTACTTTTCAAAACAAACGATCTCGGCTCGATGAGTGGCTAACCAGTCCATGCCTATAATAACATCAAAACTTCCAAGGTGCATGGGAATAAGATCAATTGGGAAAACGTGATCCATAAGGTTCACAGTACATCCAATAATGATAGAGTTAATATCTATTGAGTTGCCGTCAGCCACTTCCACGTTAAATGGTCTATCTAATTTAGTTCTTAGTCTACCAAGTAATGGTTCAAATTCATATGACACAAAGCTCCTATCAGCACCAGAATCAAATAACACAGAAGCATAACAATTATTGACCAGAAACGTACCATTCACAACGTCTTGATTTGCTTGAGCTGCTTGAGCATTGAGTTGAAAGGTCCTAGCTCGTGCAACCCTTTGATTATTGCCCGCAAGCCTTGGGCATTGGTTTCTAAGATGATTAGGGTTGCCACATTCATAGCAAACCCTTCCATTAGCTTGTGGAGGATTGGCGGGTGCAAGTTGTTGTTGGTTCAATGGTTGAACCTGTTGCCCTTGCTGGCCAAGTGGCCCATGTCGACAATAGTTTGCAAGGTGACCATACATCCCGCAGTTCGTGCAAATTCTGCAAGGTTGAGTAGTGGGGTGATGATATCTGCAAGTGTTGCAGAGTGGATTTGGCCCCACATACTGTTTTGTATTTGGCTTTGGGGCTTGTTGGTTTAGTGGTGCAGCAGGGGTCACTACCGCAAAGTTCTTGGCCTTTCTCTTTCGATGGTTGAACTTTGAGGTGTTTGAGGTTTCAGCTTTGACCTCCTTTGAGAGTTCATTAGAGGTTGACTTGGTTTCAACCTTCTTGGCACCCTTCCTTGTCAAAGTACCATCCTTAACATGATTATCAGTTAAGGTTGCAGAAAGTCTAATTGCCTCTTCAAGAGTGGTAGGGTTGCTACCATAGACAGTGTCTTGAATTTGCATAGGAAGGCCACCAATGTACTTTTCAATGGCCCGAGACAAAGGAGTGACCAAGTGTGGCACTAATAGACTAAGTTCATGATAGCGGGTCGTATAAGCAAGGTTCTCCCCACTATCTTGCTTGAGATCCCAAAACTCAGCTTCAAGCTTCCTCATTTCGTTGCGAGGACAGAATTCATTAGTCATAAGTTGCTTGACCTCAGTCCAAGTCAAAGCAAGTGCAGCATCCGAACCCCTAGTTCGTTTCTCACCATTCCACCAAGTCAGTGCCCTTTTCTGAAAAACACTAGTGGCATATCGAACCTTAAGGTTCTCAGGACAGTCCGAATGGATAAAGGTGCTCTCTATACTTTCGAACCATTGAAGGAGTCCAGTTGCTCCCTCAGTGCCAACAAACTTTGTGGGGTTACATGAATTAAAGTGCTTGAAAGTGCAAGTTGGATTTGCACCCCCACCATTACCATTATTTTGAACTGGGTTCACATTAGCAGCTTGGTTGAGTTGGGTCACCAAAGTGGGTAACACAACAGCCACTTGTTGCGAAATGATCTGGGCCAACTCTTGGATAGTAGGGTTCGGATTGTTGGTGTTATTTGTGTTGGTGTTGGTGTCATTGGTGTTGTTGGTGTTTCTGCGAGTACGACGAACAGGCATGATTCTACAAGAGTTCAATTGAAGAGAGTTAGAATTTATATAACTCAAAGAGTTCAAATAAGAAATAGATAGTTCAAATGAAAGTTCAATCACAAAGCAATATTTGGATTGTATTCCTAAAGGAATACTTTTGACAGATCAAAGTGTTTAAGTTCATCTTAACTTTCAGAAAGACATACTTTAGCCTATAGGTTCATACTCACTCCAAGGGTTCCCAGGAAAGCATAACAGGTCCATCGGTTGATTTGGATTTATACGAAATGCTTTCCTAGACAGAACTCCCCAAAGTACAGGTATTCCCCCTTCCAGATTGTATGTGTTTCCTAATCATTAGAATGAACCTAAAGACTATTGACGGGATTCAAGATTAGACTTAGAAGTCTAAGATCATTCCTCGTAATGACGATCCTCGTTCAAGTCGTAAGAAAGGGGTCGAGAAGTTTTGAACCTTAAAGTCTAGTGTGTGCATACTAAAGTATTCTAAACTAGGTTCAAATATTTGACCTATCAAACAAGTAGTCACATAAGCAAGTATGACCTATCATGGCATTTAAGGGTTCAAATAACAGTTCATGGCCTAGTATGTCAACTAGAGAGTCCAAATAACAGTTCATGACCTATGAGTTCAAACTAAGGCATCCTATGGTTATAGTCTAGGTCATCTAGTTCAAATACCCTAATTCTCTATAACCCAGGCTCTGATACCAATCTGTAACACCCCGACCGATGGCGGAAACATCGGGGTGACACGAAGTGTAGATTGTTCATAGCTTAGGGTATAAAGATGTAAATAATAATAACTAATCATTCAATAACATTAAATCCATCATTCATTACAAAGTCAAATAAATAAATTCAACCCTAGCTATTACAACGTTTCAAATTCAAATTTCAAAATTCAAAGACATAAAATAAATAATTAAAGCTAAATCCAAGCTCAATAATGCTAGTTTCCATTTCCACCTGAAACATGTTAAAATCAAGTGTCAACTCAAAGAGTTGGTGAGTTTCATAGGTTTTGACACTCAAACCAAAAGGTTTAATGAAAAATGATATAGATAATGATATATGTGAACTCTAAGCATAATGAACATAGTCAAAATGAACTAGCAAGTAAAGCAGATCAACAAATGATAACAAATGATGATTGACCTATGATTAGCATTATCAAAATGCTCAAATAGCAAACTATCACCGCGGGCCTCCCCCGAAGGGTAAATCAAACAACGGTGGGATGGTCGGTCCAATAGATCTATCATAGTCACTAAAATGAATGTGATCAATGCCTATGCTTAGCTAAAGTTCACTAACTATAAGGCCATTAGCTAAGTTCACAAGTAAATGAAATAAATAAATTGCATGTTTCACCCCTAAAACAAAAATAGTAAAAGAGGGGCTATGAAGACTCACCTTAGTGTTCTCGATAGCCTTGATAAATGTCAAAGTATGATCCAAATAATATCCAACACAATTTCAATGTTCACCTAAATAGTTCAATAGGCATATGTTTAACAAAACTATGTCATTCTATGGATCTAAGTTCTAAAAGGATCAACGGGTTCGATTTATTTTGAATAAACTCAATTAAGTTTATTACGATTTGAATGAAAATAATAAAATATCTAAATTACAAATGTTGACTTTAAAGTGTTTATTTAATAATTTAAATATTGATTTAAAACAATTTATTATTATTTTTATAGTACTTGTATAAACATATTTAAGTATTATGTTTATAACATTTAAAATAAATAAGAATAGGTTTATAAGTATGACTAAATAAATAATTAAATAAATAAATGAAATAAAGAATTGTTAATAAATAAATAATTAGATAATTATCTAAATATATGAGATAAATAGTTGTGAATAAGTAAATAAATAAATAAATAACTAAATAAATGAGACAACAAGTTATAATTAAATAAATAACTAAATAAATAAGTTAAATAGTTTTAGATAAATAAACAAGATAACATGTTGTAATTAAATAAATAAATAAATGACTAAATAATTCGATAACTAAATATATAAATTAATAAATAAATTAATAGATACATGATCTAAGAAATTTTAAGTTTATAAAATTGTTTATTTAGAAAAATAAGTAATTACATATTAATTTATTTTAAATGATTAAAATAAATAACTAAGTAAATAAATGATTGATAATAAAAGTTACAATTAAAATTCTAAGTATATAACATTTTATTATTTTTCAGATTAATATTTTATTTAAAAAAAAATTTTCTGTGTAATTAAAATCTTTAAAATCTGGTTTTTAAGAAAAAAAATGGCAAAACCGGTTTGAAAACCCGGTTGTGAGGGTCGAACCCGTGACCATCACCATTGAACACCATGCATTAACCAGTTGATCTAGGGCTCTAGGCCGCGTCTGTATTCCGTTTTTAATTGTTTTAACATGGCCCGGCTTTGGAATCCCAAATCAGATTAAGAAGAAGGAATAAAAACAACCAAGCCCTAGTTTTTAATTCAATCGAATTCGACTACTATGGAACCCGATTGAAATCAGAATGATGGGGTTATTGTTTGTAATTGAAAACCGATTGAAATGGTGTAAGAAACACCTACCTTAGTTTTCGTTTCAAAGGATTTCGACTAAGAGGAAGAGATGCGATCGACCGAAGCTTCTTGAATCTTGAATCGCGATGAATAAAGCTTGTGACTTCGTTCTTGTTATACAGAAAGTTTCGTGAGTGATAAAGGATTGTTAGGGTCGAATGAATTGAGTTTTTATACACATTTGGCTCAAGTTCAAATTTCGGTCGAATCTCTTATATTTGGAAACGATTTCTGTATTCATGAGCTGTTAATCGAGACATATATCGATGGAAATCAATTACGCGCTTCGTATCATTGCCTAAATTGAGTTGATTAGTTGTAATCGCGTGGGAATCGACAAAAAGGTCAAACGGGTCGAGGAGATGGATTTGGGTCGGGATCCATGGGTTACTGGGTGAAGAAGAGAGGGACTTTGGGGTATTGACAACATCAGCCCTCCCATGTTTTCTTTTAAATAAAACTTTCAGTTTTTACATCTTTTACCCCTTAAACTTTTGTAAATCATTGTTCTAAGTTGTTATAAATTATTTAAAATTTTTCACACTTATAAATTTATTATATTTCTATAAAAACATTATTTTTGTGGTTTACTTTAAAATTTTAAAACATGATAATTGTTATCATTTATAAAATAAAGTTTATAAAAATTTATAAATAAAAATTTATTTGTTTATTTTATAAAATTGATAATAGTTTCTAAACCTTATAACAAAATTAATAATAATGATACAATCAATAATAATAAAATTCTCATTGACGTCATAAACGCTTTATTAAATTTAAATAATTATTACAAATTTCGTAAACGTTACATTTTAGCCCCTTAATAGTACTATTACGGATGTACCTAATAAAAGATAGAGTGGGGGTTAACGTTTTTAGTTTTATAATGTAATATGCTTTAAACAAATCAATCTATAAATGTTACATTTAAAATAATTAGAGAAAAAAGGAAAAGAAAAGAACAATAAGCATCAAATTAGATTAACTACTTTGCTTATTGTTTCAAAATAGTTATTGTATGTTTGATTATCTTTAATGATTACCTTAAAACCATCGTTCTTGCTCGTAGTTTACTGGCTGACACAAAATTTTATCATTAATAATGTGACCCGATTCAAACTAAAAGTTTGGAATTCAAGTTAAGAGACATTTGAGCATCGAAAAAACCAAACATAATGGAAAAAATTTTGCGCGCAACCGGTAATTAGTCACATAGAAAACGCAAACGAAATTGACACGCATTTCCCTTAACCTTCAACCTTAGCATGCCACAATTTAGAGGTGGCCAAACCGGGTGTTTTTTTTTGGAACCGGTTCCCGTTCCAAACGGTTCCCGTTTCAAACGGTTCTGGTTCTGGTAAACAAAGTCAAGATTCGGTTCCGGTTCCGGTTTTTGACCGGTTCCTACCGGTTTTTTGCCAGTTTAAGGGTGGAACCGGTAACGGTTTTCCCGGTTTCGGTTCCAATTTCTCTGAAAACCCGGAACTGTCACGTACCCACCGGTTCGGGTACGACCGGTTCCGGTTCAGGTAGTCAGTTCCTGTTCCAGTTCCGGGTCCGTTGGCCGCCTCTATGTCACATTATGGGGTTCATGGTGGTCATAGTTTTTTATTTAGGTCTCAACCTCCACCATCTCCATTAACTCTCTCTCTCTCTCACACACACAATTTGGTATTTGAAAAAATTCTTGATCTGAACATAGTAGGAAAAAATTATTATATAGTCATGCTCAAACGTTACTAAAAGTTTTTCGTCTCAAGGGAAAAAATTTCCTTGTTCCGCCATTGTCGTATAGGTTGTGGAGGCTAAAGGTATTATATTCATAATAAATAACCATTAATTGTTTAAATTTCTGTTTAACAGCTTAAACATGTATTTGATTAGATTTCTTAAACCTTTTTGTAACAAGTTTGATTGGAAGCAATGAGAAAAAGATAATAGAGGGAGAAATTTAATATGGATTGATGTGTCAATGAAATAAATTAAGGTATTTATATGAGTAGGAAACCTAGTTAGTTCCATAACTCTAACAGTCATTAAGATAACATGATAAAATATATCAATAATACATTTTATCAATACAATTGTTGATAAACATAAACAAATAATATCTATAACTCTCCTCTTTTGTTTATACTTGACTTAGGGGTGTCAATCTTCACCCAAATCAAAGCAAATAGGTTGGTTTGGATGAAAAATTATTGTATAATAGGTTGAAATATGTAACACTATAACATGAAATTGGTTGATATGGTTAACTCTTTAACATAATATGGGTCAAGACAGGTAACCTAAACACTATGTGAGTGAATCAAATGTTTCAAAATGATTAATAACATACTTGATAAGAAAATCACTAATAATTATCCTAAATATAGACAATTTGTTTAGTTTCAACACATTTTAACTTAAGCAAAAATTATGTTTTTTAAAACAATCTACTTTGACCCAAATTGATTTTGCTTAAACCCGTTCTAACCTACACTCATTCTGACCTGTTATCCAACCCGCCTATTTTGCTAGGCTTAATGCTTGTAGATGCTGACTCGTTAAATTCTTGTAAGCATGCAACACATGTAATATCTTTAGGTTGAATTTTTTGGTTCTTCAAAACATGAATTTTCTATAATCTTTCGCATTATTAATATTGATTCAGGATGGCTTAATCAGTCATGTAAAATGGTAAAGTTTTCTTGGTCCATAAACTTCTTTATAATTGCATTCGATTTAATTGCAAAGGATTTAGCGGAATATAAACAGTCCTTTGTTTTCGTTTGCAAAACAACTCATTCACATGTCATGTCATGTCTAGTAACGTCTTTGTCAATTGTCAACAAAAACTAATCTATTATCTATTATAGGGCATGTAATTTTTGATAACTCATCAAATATGAGATAACTCATTAACTCAATCTCATTCAATCTAAATTTGAATCCAATGGTTGATATCACTTAAGAATAAAAAATAGAATATATTACTTTTCAAGTACAAAAGGGTGGTATTGTCAAATTGTATATCTCTCTCTTTCAAAAGATTCATAATATATTTTAATTTTTTATATAAAGTTACCCCCTCTTTTTTTAAACATTTATAACTATTTTATACTATATTTTTTTTAAAAAAAAAATTGCACCCTTATACTCGTCTCATTTTTCTCTTTAATTCTGTTATAATCTCGACTATTATTTTATTTTTTAGATGTCCTGTATTTACATCATTGTAACAAGCTTAAAAGATAACAAATTTATTTGAAATCTTTTCTAACAATGTTAATTACAGTAATGTAATTTGCATTGACTTACAATGGTGTAACCAATTTATTAAAGTTGTTCAATTTATACGTTCGTACATTTAAAATCATGACCTAACAAAAGAAAAAAATTTACAAGAAAAATATCGTTCAAAAAATCATTTTACATGAATGTAAAGGAACAAATAAAAAATTATTTACATAAAAAATAAAAAATACATTATTTACGTCATTGTAACCCTCCTAAAAAGAAGAAACAACAAATTTTGAAATTAAAAAAATACCTTATTTATATCACTGTAACCCTCATAGAAAAATAAAAAATACATTATTAAAAATACATTAAGTCCATTGATTGTAAAAAAATACAATATTAAAAATACTCAGTTGTAAAATACGTCTTCTACATAGATGTGGTGATTTTAGAGAGAGAAATATGAAAAAAAAATTGCACCATTATACTCGTCTCATTTTTCTCTTTAATTTTGTTATAGTCTCAACTAGTTTTTTTTTTATTTTTTTTGATGTCATATATTTACATCATTGTAACGAACTTAAAGATAACAAATTAATTTGAAATTTATTCTAACAATGGTAAATTGCAGTAATGTAATTAACGTCGATGTAATTTACAGTGATGTAACACATTATTTACCGAGATGTAACTTATTATTTTTAGTAATGTAATTTTTCTTTTTAATTCCGTTTTAATCTAAATTAGTTTTTTAATATTTTTTTCAATTATTCCGTTTTACATCGATGTAACAAAACATAAACATAATACATTATTTCAATTTTTTTCCTAACAGCAGTAAATTAAAGTAATGTAATACAAAATGAAGTAATATACGATGACATAATTAACTGTGATGTAACAAAATCATAAATGTGCGTGATTCATTGAAATAATGAAATCATTACAATATAATGAAATCATTAATACTTGAGTTAAGGTGGATGTCAGTTGTATAGAAATCAAGACCACGTGTAACACACATAAAGTCCCGGCATAAATAGTAGGCTCTTGTAGTCAAGCTATATGGGCAATAACGTGAACTATTAAATGAAATCAAAATCAAAATCAAGAGAATCAAAGAGATCAAGAATCAAAGGATATCCGTAAAGTCCCGGCATGTACAGTAGACCAGTGGGTCAAGCTGATATGGGCATCATTGAAATCCCGGCACACACAGGTAGACTCCTTGTGAGTCATGCCTGATATGGGTCACGTGTGAGAAGGTACAACTTGGACAACCACCAACAACTAAGACTAATTGACTGAGTCAAATAAGGCCCTATCATCATGTCTTAGTTGTAATTATATGCTTAATTATTAGTTTAATTAAACATTTAATATTATATTTCTATAACTGATTTGGGGTAATCATGAATACATGGTAACTCTAGAGATTACAGGAAAACCTATTTACGGAAATCAGAATCAAAATTTAAGGTGAATGGAGTGAAACGCTTAATTATCATTAACAACTGTGACAATCTGGCAATTCGGATAAATCCCGTTAACCAAAAGATAACAAAAACGATATGAAATCATACAAAAATCAAACTAGAGGGAGTAAAATTGAACAAAACAAATCTAGAAACACTTTGAATTGTAAGAATTAGCTAGTAATTAGTCAAAATACACAATTTTGACTTACATAGTCAAAATTCGTCCATAAACACAAGAGGGAATTATGAATTTCTAACTAATACGAAGTAATTAATCGAATTGATGGTACATAAAAAACCTAATAATGATAATAAGCGGTTATCATCAGTTAATACGATCATAATGGCCGAATTAAACCCAAATAACGATCTAGTTCATTAAAACCGTTACTAGCATATACAAACCCATACAATTCGACAGAAACCCACACAATTGAACTTACAGAAGCACAAGTTGGAACTTTTAGAGTCCTCTACATACGTGAATTCGATCTCAGAAGCTCGGGTTTGGGAATTGGATTAGAGGTGGGCCGAAACTCAATCCCATAATCGAACTACTTCTGTTCGATATCAAATCAGGTAAAAACCTACTCCCACACAACCTAAACATGCCGATTTAGAGTAATCCTATGTCAATTTCGGCTTTTAACATCGAAACATATGAATTCGATTGCTAGGGTTCTTGATATGAAACGAATTGGGGGTTTTGATCGAATTGGATTAAAAAATCAAATTAAATGGAACCTGTAGTTTCAGAAGGTCCAGATTAAGGATAAACATATGCAAATTTTGTGAAACAAAAACGAATTATATGAATTCACATTCTAGGGTTCTTAGCGTAAACCGGTTTGGGAATTTCGATCGAAACGGGTTTTATAATCAAATTATTTCATACAGACAGATTCGTGGTAATGTATTTAAGGGTAACCCTATCTTAATTTTGAACTACAATGTCGAATTGTATAAATTGGATGCTAGGGTTCTTGAGGAAAAACCATTTGGGGGTTTTTAATAAAACGACTTCGAAATTCGAATTAAACTATATGGGTAGCTTTGGAATCATTAGTCTAAGAAAAACCCTATACTAATTGTGATTTCTAATATCGAATTTAATGATATCTAGTTTTAGGTTTCTTGATGAAAAACTGGTTGGGGCTTTCGAAACTATTAAGCTTTTTAATCGAATTAGACTATACAGAAAGCTTCGTAATAGAGTATTAAGTGAAAACCCTATGTTTACAGGTTCGAAAGGGATCGAATCGGGGCTCAATTGGAGTCTTTGGTTCGGTTTAGGGATAAACAAAGGGGAACCGGTTGAGTAATGATGCGAAATGCTATTGTTGAGCTCACCGATCAACTGCAAAGTGCTGAATTTCGTGCAACTATGGCCGAGGCACGACAACAGGAAACGGAACTACGTGCGGCTATGGCCGAGGCAAGGGCCGAAGAGGCCATTGCACTATCTAATGCGGCAATAGATGGAACCAACATAGTTGGGGATTTGGCTGAGCAGGCACTGACACTTGTCACCGAACACATACAATATGATCACGGTGCAGGGAGTGATCCACCAGAGCAGGCTGATTCATCTCCTAGTGTTGCACCACGAAATGGTGGAGTTTAACTATTTTATGTTATTTATCTTTCAGTAATAAACCTATATGAGTGGGATGTACTCATAACAAAAAAATATCATGTTTCGTTGGTTACCTACAATTAATGAAAAGAAATTGTCTTTATGAGAACTAGTATTTTGATAACAATAATTGATTGTTGTGTTTGCATATGTATGAATGGTGATTATGTAATCTCATTATGTATATTTGTAAATGTGAAGATAATGGCCGGGGAGAACATCAATATGACAGTCGCTAAGCTCAATGAGCTGATTAACAACAGGGTCGCGGAGGCCATCGCGAACTACACTCAAACCCACATGACAGGACCACATGGTCCAGCAGGAGGATTAGTGAACCCATAGATGTGCACGTTCAAGATATTCTTGGACTGCAAGCCACACAACTTCAAAGGATCGGAAGGGGCCATTGGACTCCTACGATGGATTGAAAAGGCGGAATCAGTGTTTGAGATGTGCAACTGTCCTGATGAGAATAAAGTTAAGTATGCTACGGGAACTTTGGAAGGTCCAGCATTGACTTGGTGGAACTCCAATGTTCAAACTCTGGGATTGGGTGAGGCCAATGCCCTAACTTGGAATGGGTTCAAGACCTTACTGCAAGAGGAATACTGCCCTCGCAGTGAAATACAAAAGCTGGAAGATGAGTACTGGCATCTTAAGATGGAGGGATCAAATATTGAAGAGTACACTACTCGGTCACACGAATTAGCCAGACTCCTACCACACATGGCTAATCCACCGAGCAAGTGGATTGAGAGGTACATCGGGGGATTAGTGCCTCAGATTCAAGGGTTGGTCACTTCTGCAAATCCCACAACCATTCAACAGGCTGTTAGGTTGGCACACCAACTGACTGATCAGGCAGTGCTACAAGGAACTTTGCCTAAACGAACAGCAGTTACTAAAGTGGGAGACCACAAAAGGAAGTGGGAGAGCAGCAAATTTCAAGAACTCTTCTCAACAATCGTTTCAGCAGAACCGCAAGCAGGATTCAAACAAGACTTATCAGAATTCGAATAGTGGTCAACAGTCATCTGGAGGGTATTTTGGTAAATACCCAAAGTGCAATAAATGTGGGCTTCATCACATTGGGAATCAATGTGACAAATATCGATGCCAACGGTGCGGAAAGATGGGTCATGCTGCAAAGGACTGTCGGGGAGAATTACAGACAAACCCAACTAACCAGAATAACACACAGAAGGGTTTTTTTGAGTGTGGCAAACCGGGGCACTTCAAAAAGGATTGCCCACAACTCAAGAAAGGCGGGACTAATGATGCAAATGGCAACGGCAACGACAATGGCACCAATGACAACAATAATAACAACAACAATGGTGCTAGGGGCAGGGCGTTTGTGATTGGAGGACGTCAGGCACGGGAGGATCCCAACCTTGTTACGGGTACGTTCCTCTTGAATAATCACTATGCCTCTATGCTATTTGATACTGGTGCAGACCGGAGTTTTGTATCTATTTCATTTTCTAAGTTGCTAAATGTTAGTCCCACTACCTTAGAAAACCCATACACTGTAGAACTAGCTGATGGCAAGTTAATTGTAGTTGAACAAATCCTTAAGGGATGTATGCTTGATTTGATGGGTCAAACACTGGAAATTGATCTTATGCCTATCACTCTAGGCAGTTTTGATGTAGTCATTGGCATGGACTGGTTGTCCAAACACCAGGCTGAAATAGTATGCCATGAAAAGATCGTTCGTATACCTCTTTCACATGGAGAGACATTGTATGTACAAGGTGAGAAGAGCAGTACGCCACTGCGTCTCATATCTTGTATGAAAGCACACAAATGTCTGCGTAAAGGTCATACAACAGTTATAGCACTTATAACCGAGAAGATGGTAGCTGAGAAGAAGATCGAAGACATCCCAGTGGTTTGTGAATTTCCTGAAGTATTTCCAGAAGACCTACCGGGATTACCGCCTATCAGGCAGGTGGAGTTTCGAATCGACCTTACACCAGACGCAGCACCGATAGCTAGGGCGCCTTATCGACTTGCACCGTCTGAGATGCAAGAGTTATCTACACAACTGCAAGAGTTGTTGGATAAGGGTTTCATACGACCTAGTTTTTCACCGTGGGGAGCTCCGGTCTTATTTGTTAAGAAAAAGGACGGGACTTTCCGTATGTGTATCGATTACCGGGAACTGAACAAAGTTACCATCAAAAACCGGTATCCGTTACCTAGAATTGACGATCTGTTCGATCAATTACAAGGTTCGAGTTACTACTCGAAGATTGATCTTAGTTCTGGTTATCATCAACTCAGAGTTCAAGAAGAAGATATTCCGAAGACAGCATTCAGGACGCGCTATGGCCATTATGAGTTCTTGGTCATGCCATTTGGGTTGACAAACGCTCCAGCAGTATTCATGGATCTCATGAATCGTGTTTGTAAACATTATCTTGATAAGTTTGTCATTGTTTTCATTGATGACATTCTCATCTATTCTCAGACTGAGGAGGAGCACACTGAACATCTTCGATTGCTGTAAAAATTATTGAAACAAGAACAACTGTACGCTAAGTTCTCGAAATGTGACTTCTGGATGCGAGAAGTTCAATTTTTGGGTCATATAGTCAATGAGAAGGGTATACATGTCGATCCAGCGAAAATTGAAGCGATTAAGAATTGGGAAGCACCAAAGACCCCTACCGAGGTACGACAATTTCTTGGTTTGGCGGGTTATTATCGACGATTCATTGAGGCTTTCTCAAAGATCGCTCAACCACTTACAGCTCTTACGCACAAAGGGACGAAGTATGTTTGGACTGATAAACAGGAAGCTGCATTCCAACTATTGAAACAGAAACTCTGCAGTGCACCGATTATGTCCTTACCGGAAGGGACGGAAGACTTTGTGGTGTATTGTGACGCATCTGCCCAGGGTTTGGGATGTGTGTTGATGCAACGCGATAAAGTGATTGCTTACGCTTCAAGACAACTACGACCACACGAAAAGAATTACACTACTCATGACTTGGAGTTAGGAGCAGTGGTATTTGCCTTGAAGATTTGGAGGCACTATTTATATGGAACCAAGTGTACCATTTACACTGATCATAAGAGTTTGCAACATATCTTTGATCAGAAAGAGCTTAATATGAGACAACGACGATGGGTCGAGTTGTTGAACGACTACGAATGTGCAATCAAGTACCATCCGGGAAAAGCTAATGTGGTAGCTGATGCTTTAAGCAGAAAAGACACAACATCAACAAGACGGGTTCGCGCACTTATGATGACGATACATACTGACTTACCTGACAAGGTACGTAGTGCTCAGCTTAAAGCTTTAGAAAAGGATAACTTGGTACAGGAATTCTTACGAGGGATGGAGGAACAATTGAATGTTAAGCCTGATGGAACTCGTTGTTTCATTAATCGGCTTTGGATACCTTTGCATGGTGGATTAAGGGAACTCGTGATGGATGAAGCGCACAAGTCCAGGTATTCAGTCCATCCGGGATCAGACAAGATGTATCATGACTTGAAGGCACTGTATTGGTGGCCTCACATGAAAGCCGACATTGCTAGGTACGTTAGCAAATGTTTGACTTGTTCGAAGGTCAAAGTTGAATATCAGAAACCATCTGGTTTACTGCAACAACCAGAAATACCAATGTGGAAATGGGAACAGATTTCGATGGATTTCATTACTAAGTTACCCCGTACACCAAGTGGTTGTGATACGATCTGGTAATTGTTGATCGATTAACGAAATCTGCACATTTCTTGGCAATTAAAGAAACTGACAAAATGGAGAAACTGACTCGTATTTACATCAAGGAAGTAGTAGCGCGGCATGGCGTACCAATCTATATCATATCAGATCGGGATGCCCGATTCACTTCAAACTTTTGGAAATCTCTCCATAAGTCATTGGGAACTTGTTTAGACATGAGTACTGCCTATCATCCACAAACCGACGGTCAGAGTGAACGTACAATTCAAACGCTCCAGGATATGTTACGAGCTTGTGTAATTGACTTTGGTGATAGTTGGGAAAATCACTTACCGTTGGTGGAATTCTCTTACAACAACAGTTATCATACAAGTATTCAGGCAGCACCGTTTGAAGCATTATATGGTCCAAAATGTCGTTCACCAGTTTGTTGGGCTGAAATTGGTGACAGTCAGATTACAGGTCCTGAACTCGTACACGAAACGACAGAGAAGATAGTTCAAATCCGGAACCATATGGCAGCGACCCGGGATCGACAAAAGAGTTACACTGACAAACGTCGTAAGCCGTTGGAATTTCAAGTAGGAGATCGAGTTCTTCTAAAGGTATCACCTTGGAAAGGTGTGATACGATTCGGCAAGCGCGGAAAGCTTAGTCCACGCTACGTAGGACCTTTTGAGATCCTGAAAAGGATTGGTCCGGTTGCATATCAACTCCAACTACCTGATGAACTCAGCGGAGTTCATGATGTGTTTCACGATGAGACATTGGTTGTACCACTCGAGGAAATACAAGTGGACGAACAGTTACGATTCATTGAAGAACCGGCTGAAATCATGGACCGAGAGGTCAAACAGCTCAAACACAACAAAATTCCAATAGTCAAGGTCCGGTGGAATTCAAGACGTGGACCTGAATTCACATGGGAAAGGGAAGATCAAATGATGAAGAAGTATTCTCATCTGTTCAAAACAACAACTGTAAACTTTGAGAAGGTACGTTAAATTTCGGGAAGAAATTTCCTTCAACAAGGGGATGACGTGATATTTCACACTTCAACATTTCAGATTTCAAACTGTAAGCACAGATTCTTTTATACAATTGGTTGAGTTACAAACATTTGTGTTGAACACAAACATTGCAGAATTCAAACGCTTTCAAGAATCTTTGGTTACAATCGATATGTTACATTGCATGGTAGTGCAAACGTGATTAGTTTCAAATATTTGCTATGTGCGAGGCTACATAGCACAATATGATCAAACACAAACATTCATAGTTAGGTGTACTAACTAGTGTGCACGCAAACAGTTACATAAAATGATCACACTTAGGTGTGATGTTGCAAACATTGGGTTTTGTGTGTGAGTACACCTAAGCGCACAGAATGATCAGACATCACACTAACACGCACAATCTGAACTCACAAAGTAGTGTCCTAACTACTTCTAACATCTAGCAATTTTCGGGACGAAAATTCCTTCAACAAGGGGATGATGTGACAATCTGGCAATTCGGATAAATCCCGTTAACCAAAAGATAACAAAAACGATATGAAATCATACAAAAATCAAACTAGAGGGAGTAAAATTGAACAAAACAAATCTAGAAACACTTTGAATTGTAAGAATTAGCTAGTAATTAGTCAAAATACACAATTTTGACTTACATAGTCAAAATTCGTCCATAAACACAAGAGGGAATTATGAATTTCTAACTAATACGAAGTAATTAATCGAATTGATGGTACATAAAAAACCTAATAATGATAATAAGCGGTTATCATCAGTTAATACGATCATAATGGCCGAATTAAACCCAAATAACGATCTAGTTCATTAAAACCGTTACTAGCATATACAAACCCATACAATTCGACAGAAACCCACACAATTGAACTTACAGAAGCACAAGTTGGAACTTTTAGAGTCCTCTACATACGTGAATTCGATCTCAGAAGCTCGGGTTTGGGAATTGGATTAGAGGTGGGCCGAAACTCAATCCCATAATCGAACTACTTCTATTCGATATCAAATCAGGTAAAAACCTACTCCCACACAACCTAAACATGCCGATTTAGAGTAATCCTATGTCAATTTCGGCTTTTAACATCGAAACATATGAATTCGATTGCTAGGGTTCTTGATATGAAACGAATTGGGGGTTTTGATCGAATTGGATTAAAAAATCAAATTAAATGGAACCTGTAGTTTCAGAAGGTCCAGATTAAGGATAAACATATGCAAATTTTGTGAAACAAAAACGAATTATATGAATTCACATTCTAGGGTTCTTAGCGTAAACCGGTTTGGGAGTTTCGATCGAAACGGGTTTTATAATCAAATTATTTCATACAGACAGATTCGTGGTAATGTATTTAAGGGTAACCCTATCTTAATTTTGAACTACAATGTCGAATTGTATAAAATTGGATGCTAGGGTTCTTGAGGAAAAACCATTTGGGGGTTTTTAATAAAACGACTTCGAAATTCGAATTAAACTATATGGGTAGCTTTGGAATCATTAGTCTAAGAAAAACCCTATACTAATTGTGATTTCTAATATCGAATTTAATGATATCTAGTTTTAGGGTTCTTGATGAAAAACTGGTTGGGGCTTTCGAAACTATTAAGCTTTTTAATCGAATTAGACTATACAGAAAGCTTCGTAATAGAGTATTAAGTGAAAACCCTATGTTTACAGGTTCGAAGGGGATCGAATCGGGGCTCAATTGGAGTCTTTGGTTCGGTTTAGGGATAAACAAAGGGGAACCGGTTGAGTAATGTTTAAAACAATTAAATTGGGATGAATGTCGCGATACCCTAGCGGGCTGAACTGGTAAGACGCGTGTGTTGTGAAGGGAGGGTGGCGGGTTCGATCCCAGGCTCCACCGTTTTTGTGAAATTAAAACTATTTTAGTATTTTAACCATAACTTATTCGTTCTAGCTCCGATTTAATCCGTTCGAGTTGCGTTGGAACCAGAATTCAGTTTCGAACGTATTAGAATAGTAAAATATATATTTAGTCATGAAACCATAAATCGCGTATAAATACGCGTGTTTAACGAAATCGTATATGGTTGAATGATTTAAACAAACGAATTGAAAGCCGTACATACTCTTGTATGTGCATTTCTAACACTCTAACATACATGTGTTGACACGCATGTGATCACAAACACAAAACGACATCCCGAATAACACAAAGTTATTGTTAAAACACAGGTTCTTCGTAGAGGATTTTCTACGCGATTTCACGTGTGTTGATCATTCTGTTTGCTAGCAAAGGTGCGTGCACGGCCCCTTTTCTTATTTTAACTGTTTTGGGGGAGAAAATGTGTGCAAACAAACATTTTAGATACATATCACTTGCATGAGTTAGCTGTTTACTATAAGTGTACACATAACACTCAAAGTCCTTACATTTCGAACCGTTTAGTTTGCCGTAGAGCAAAGCGTGATAGTTGAAGATAGATCTATTGGGTTTGACAAACCTCACTTGGTAGATGGGATCTACGCAAGTGTTTAACTAGCCAATTCAACATTACTATTGTTTGTGTTAGACAATAGTGGGAAGGCAAAACATGCAATAGCATGCAACAGTCAGCTTCGGTGTCAACCACTTATATAAATAGTACAATGACTAGCTATCATGACTATACAATGTGTGATTATGTTATCTGCAAACATTTCGTTTCAAACAGTTGTTTCAAACATTTGTGAATACTTAAACCTGTGTATGCACCAACCTTTGTGTTGACTTGATTTACATGTTTTCTCAGGATGTTAAGGTACAAGATCAAGCAAGCATGGACTAGGAGATTGAGTCGCATGCATATTTTACATTCCTATTGTTTTGGATTTAAACATTTGAGACTTTGCTTTGTAATTTACAGTTTCTAACCGTTATGTTTGTTAATGTTTTTAAAACGCTTCCGCAACGTTAGAACTTTGATATTACAGTTTTAGACCAAAGTATGTTTGAAAATCATATAGAGGTCTTTGTTATGTCTAATGATCTGAGATCCTGGTTTGTCACGTCCCAAACGGTATGATTCCGTTAGTTGAAAATTGGGGGTGTGACAACAACAATATGTTAAGCAGTCCGGTATGTGGTAGGATGTTGGCTAGGGCTTGTTCCCCTACATATGACCTATATATAAGCATACTTGATTGGATAGCATAGGTGGTTGTTAATGAGGTTAAGGTTGTCATTTCAGGGAATCAAGGTAAACATTTTCAGGGTAATCAAATGCTAAGAATCAAAGGTTATGAAACCAAAGGTATGGGATGAAATGCTTAATTATCACCAGGAACAATATATCATGTGGTTTGGTATGTGGTGGGATGTTGGCTGGGGCTTGTTCCCCTACATATGCCCTATATATAAGCATACTGAATTGGATGGTATAGGTGGTTAATAGTGAGGTTAAGGTTGTCATTTAGATTATTCAAACTCATTTTTATAAAACTATATGAACTCACCAACCATGTGTTGACTTTATTTTTGCATGACTTCTCAGGTGACGAACATGTCAACTAAGAAGTTATTCCTTTTGGACTAGGTTACCGATAGAGGACCTAGCTTTTTGGACCTCCATATTTTGAATCATCATTATACAGATTATTTTGTATATCTTGTGCATATACAAGATAGAAGATTATGATGCTATAGTAGATTTACATTGTTAAATTATAAACTTAACTGATGTAATTTAACTTTGTAATTCTATTTTATATTAGCAGTTTCTCATTTATATATCATGTGCAATGTAAACAATCTGATCATCCCGATTATCACTCACGATATCGCGCCCCGGGAACCTTCCGCCCGACGGGGACTCCGATCCAACCCCGCCGGCTCGGGGTGTGACAAAAATTCTGTCAACACTGCATTTTTGGGCGTAGCCTACGCTGACTTGGGCGTAGCTTACGCCAAGTCTGATCTCACTAACAGCTTCGTCTCGTCGAGAAACTCAGTTTTCATATATTATGGATTCTGTAACTCTTCTTCTAGCTCAAGATATGCACTTCCGAAGTTCTGAGCTTTCCTCGACTGTTTCTGACACGTCTTTGCCTCGTTTTACTTCATTAACACCCCCGGGCATCCATCTAACGCGTCTTTACCTGCAAATCAACATTGTATCTCAAATTATCATTGTTCCATGTGAAATGCATATAAAAACGCAACTTTAAACGATAAAAACACATGAAAAATAGACACGCATCACATCCCACACTTATGTTTTGCTTGTCCGAAGCAAAACATATACACACGAAAACAAACAAATCAACAAAAACCATCGCTAAAACATCTATTTACCGGTTAATAGCAAAATCTAGAATCACACCTAATTCCCAAGACTTACAACATGCAATAGATTTACATCCTAGCAAGCAGTATTGCACATTCGACAAGAAAATCCTTAACCAAGGACACTTAGCTTTAAATGGTTCACGTGCATGCATTTACACCTCTCACAATAAACACTCCACTCGGTTTTGTTTCTGTACTAGCAATGATGCACTAGTATTTCTAAACTCTCAGTCCACTAATTGTGACAACTAGTACCTGACCGGCCGGCAAGTCCGTACGGTATGTGTACTTCCAATATTTACTATGTGTAAATACATGTTTGTGAACAGTACTTGTATTAACAGAATTCAAAATACAAGAAACAGTTGTACGTATTTATGTGTAAACTTAAATGCCGTAAGTACAACACTCATTTGAAACAATAGTTGTTAGTATTTAGGTGAAAACCTAAGTACGGATAACACAACAGATCACGAGAAACAACAGTGTTCAAGTATATAACAAGAACAAGTCGGTTGCGATCTGATATCCATAGATGACAGGAATCAGATTGCCGACAAATCAGTACGAAAAACAATGTGAAAACAGGATGTTTAGTTGAGTCTGTTAGTGAGGAAACACAATTCAAACACAATTTGCAGTGTTATTTCAGAATAGCGAATTGACAGTGTGTTTGCGTGGGTGACGATTCACACAAACATATCTGTGAGTTTAACGCTCTGAAATAGTGACTGAAAAGTAGAAAAGAAAAGTCGGAAATCAAAACCATCGTCGTGTTCGTTCGGGCGACGATTCGAACGAATACGCGCGATGGTAATGCGATCTGACGAAACGAAACGAAAAACGAAACACGTCACGAACGACATTAAATTAATAAAATAAAATAAATTATGTTTTACAATTTTGAAACTCATCAAAACAATGAAAATAACAATTCTTTTATTTAAAACACGTAAATTACGCGTTACGTTCCGAAAACGCAACGAAAACGCGAACCGAGCAATCGAAACGAACCCGAATACCCCCGGGGTATATAAACACCAAATGAGGTCAACTACCTCCTTTCTTTCATCATCTTCTCTCTCTAAAACACCCATTCCCGAACCTATTCTCTCTCTAGAAGAAACACTCTTCAAATCGCGATAACTCGGTCGTTTCTCAACGAAATCTGGTGTTCTTGGTGTCCACGCGAAGCTCTCGACCTCCTCTACATAGAAGTACAGCAGATCTAGAGGTTTATCTAGCCAAAACCGAGGTATGTGCAAAAGAAAACTCACGAAATTAGGGTTTTCATCCCCATAATCGACCCAACACATGCAAACGGTTTTAGAACTCTTGTAAACCGACCATAAACCTTCGAAAACTGGTTCTGATATACTAACAACATGAAAGCGGTCCTGCAACAACTTAGATTCGAAGATGATGAGGAGGCATGTGCAGGTTCGTGGGTTAGTTGGATCGACCGAACCTGTTGGGGTTCGAGTTCTACTTGGTCGAACCTCCACTCCGCAAACCTATTTCCATCAGCCGAATCCCTGCATCATCACCGAACCTACAACAAACCGCCGAACCTACTTCATGGACTCACGAACCCTGTGTCGTACCATCTTGGCCGAACCTTGTGCATGGGATGGGACATGAACCTCGGGAAGCATTGCAATGAGCCGAAACCCTCAGCGAACCAACCCAAAACCAACCTTCTTGCCGAACCTGGATCTTCCAGATGAACCCAACGGCTGGGCCTTGCACCCTCCGAACCTGCCTGCAATTAAAATACCTTGAACGAACCTTCCAGCATGAGCTGCGAACCCCACTTCAACAAGGACCTGAGGCCATAGCCGAACCTTGTTAATAGGTTCGCTGCCCTTGATGACATCCAGGAGTAATACTCTTTGACCATATGTGTCGCACCCCGAGAAATCCCGTCCCTTCCGGGGCGCGAGCGGCAACAGACTGTCAGGATCGCAGTCTCCGGTCACACAACATGCGAGACTTATATGTCTGATTTCGTACGTACATCCAATAATTTAGATAAAACAGTTTATTAATATCAGAGTTGCGGAAATAAAGTATAAGTTGACAAAATGGCTTACCATTCATATCTTGCGGAAGCGTTGAATTAAAACAGTTTTCAAAATAACAATTAACAATAGTGCGGAAGCGATTAAAGTAGTTTGACAAAATAAAAGTAACACGATCAATGTTTAAATATTATCAAATGGCCTAAGACACTACAGTAGATGCATGGACTCCATCCTAGCATCCTAGTCCTTGTGCGCGTGCCTTAGTTACCTGAGAAAACATGCGAGTAAAAGGTCAACACAATGGTTGGTGAGAACACAGGTTTGTAATCAGCAGTAAACATCAAAATGTTTAAAGTAAATGTATGCAGGTCTATTTTCCAATACAATGCAATATCAATTGATAGCTAGTCAATATGTGTTATATCATATGCGGGTTCGCAACCGAAGCTAACATGCTGCCTCCCACCATATCCATCCAAGATATGGCAAATGTTGTTTGGTCAATTATGCACTGTTCCGACCTCCAGTCGGGGTGGCCATACGGCGCGCAACAGTGGGGCTTGTCAGGCCCAAATAGTACTATTCAGAATTACCACGCGGAGCGCAACGCGCTATTAACGGTTCGAGGTGTGTTTAATGAGGACTTATCAGTTTGTGGATGAATACCACACATATGCATATACGATATTAGCATGTACAAAAATAACCAAAAGTGTGTAAGTTGTACAAAAATAGTTGTAAGCAATGTTTTCTCCCCCAAAGGTAGAAAATGTAAAAAGGGGCCGTGAACTCACCTGTTAGTAGTTCCGGTATGTGTGAGTGTTCGTGTCTGCGAGAGCTAGCACCTGCTAGTTTGCACCTATAACCATATAGGTGTGAGTATGTGTTTTGTGGTGTGTTGTAATCCATACAACTCCAAGTGTCGGTGTGCTCAACCGGGTGTATGTGTTAACTAGTGAGACTCGACGAATCGTTGGTGACACGATTGTTGTGTCTATGTGCATTGATGCGCATAAGACACCAAAATGCATCCTATGACTCTAATCACATAAGTTGCTATTTTTAGAAAGTTTCCAATTTAGGAAAGTGTGGTTATGAAATCCCATTTCATAAAACTAATAACTTCCAATATGTTTATAAAACTTGTTTAGACTCTTAAAACATGTCATTTGCGCATAAATCGCCATTTATGCCGTTTTGCCCAAATAAAGTTTCCTTATTTGGAAAGTATCCGTTTAAAAGCTCGTTTTCACAAATCAAGGTTTCCAATATGCTTAGAAATCATTTCTAAACATGTTTCAATAATCAAAGTTCATCAAAACACTTTAAAACATCAAAAGCCCTCTTTTGATTTCTAAAAGTTTCCATTTATAGAAAGTTTCTATAAAACCAAGTTTTTGACAAAATCAAACATCAAGATGTGTTTCTAAACACTCCAATACGTATTTAACAACATCTAGACATGTCTAACATGTCTAGATCATCACAAATCCAAGACTTGCACATAAAAGTTTCCTTTTATGGCAAGTTTGTCCAAATCATCATCAAATCGAATATAACTCAACCAAAACTCAATTCTAACATTACTAAACACTAAAATCAGTAAATCTACAATAAGTACTCATCAAATCACCAACGATTTCAAGCACAATAATCATATGGAGTTGCATGTGGGTTTTAACCCATTGCATGTACGATCTAACTATAAGAAATCATGTAAAACTACCTTAGAATGCAAAATCCAGTGAAATCAGTGGCTGGTGATGCAACTTCAATGGTTGGTGGTCGTTCTTAGCTTCTTTGCTCCTTCTCCAAGCTCCAAGCACTCCAAATCACCAAGGAGAATGAGGGAATGGTTTAGGGTTGGCTTACCAGGGGTTAAGGAGAGTTTAGCAGAGAGTTTGGTCGGAATATGGTGTACAAGGTCGGAGAAGAACAAGAGAAAACCGATTGAAATGAATGGGGTTGGTTTTAAAGAAAATCTGATCTGCATGGCCTTCGCGTACCGCGGAGGCCGATCAAAATTTATCATCGCGTACCGCGATGTAATTCGGGAGTCTCGACTCCCGGTTTGCTTCGCGTACCGCGAAGATTTTCGCCGAAGGGAGTATCGCGTACCGCGACGGGCCTACATCATTGTTTTTCGATTTCGCTGATACAATTTTGCTCGTACTCGATTCCTAACGTTTATTCTAAACGTCTAATGCATGTTTAAGCATATAATCATATAATAACACATAAGTTTGATCACCAACGTTCGTGAGACTCGTGTGTGTGTATTTCGATAATTCCTCGAATTATCTTTGACGGTTTGTGCTCGTGTCTAACGAAGTGTTTGCACGCTTGATTAATCCTAATCAACGTGTGATGCACAATTCAATAATTCCCCGAATCATTGTTTTGTGTTAGTGTTGCGTTTGCCACACTTGGTTTCCAAAACCAATGTGTAATGTACGATTCGATAGTTCCACGAACTATCGTTTCGTAGTCGCTTGTGTTCAACTCATCTAATTGAACATAATTAAATGAAATACAACAAGTATGAATGTGAAATGTAAAGAATATAAGAGTTGCAATTTACCTGAAATTGCCGGGTGTCACATCATCCCCTTGTTGAAAGAAATTTCGTCCTGAAATTTGGTTGTTGTTGGTAGTGTTTGAGAAGCAACAGTGTTTGAAAGACAAAAATTTTCCGGTTGTCACATCATCCCCTGGTTGAAAGGAATTTCGTCCCGAAATTTATTCGTTGTTGTCGACGTTCGACGTTGTCTGCTTGAAGAGATGGGGATATTTGCGCATCATCTGATCTTCACGTTCCCACGTGAATTCAGGTCCGCGTTTCGAGTTCCATCGGACTTTGACAATTGGGATCTTGCTCTGTTTGAGTTGTTTGACCTCACGGTCCATGATTTCTACCGGCTCTTCCACGAACCGTAGCTGTTCATCCACCTGGATCTCATCCAGTGGAACTATAAGTGTTTCATCTGATAAGCACTTTTTCAGGTTCGAGACATGAAATACGTTGTGCACTCCGTCGAGTTCGGTTGGCAGGTTGAGTTGGTATGCCACTGGACCAATCCTTTTTAGGATCTCGAAAGGTCCAATGTACCGTGGGTTCAGTTTTCCTCGTTTACCAAAACGAATGACGCCTTTCCATGGCGAAACTTTCAGAAGAACTTTATCTCCTACCTGAAATTCCAAAGGCTTTCGGCGTTTGTCGGCATAGCTCTTTTGACGATCACGAGCTGCTGCCATGCGATTTCTGATTTGCACGATCTTCTCCGTCGTTTCGTGTACAAGTTCCGGGCCAGTGAGTTGACTGTCGCCCACTTCCGCCCAACAGATAGGTGACCGGCATTTCCTGCCATAGAGTGCCTCAAAAGGCGCTGCTTTGATGCTTGTGTGGTAGCTGTTGTTATAGGAAAATTCTACCAACGGTAGGTGAGTTTCCCAGCTGTTACCGAAATCTACTACGCACGCTCGTAGCATGTCTTCGAGTGTTTGTATCGTGCGTTCACTTTGGCCATCAGTTTGTGGGTGGTATGCTGTACTCATCTCCAACCGCGTGCCAAGTGACTTTTGCAATGATTTCCAGAAGTTAGAAGTGAATCTGGCGTCTCGATCTGAAATGATGGAGATTGGCACTCCATGTCGTGAGACCACTTCTTTGACATAGATTCTGGCTAGTTTTTCCATCTTGTCGTTCTCCTTAATCGCGAGGAAATGTGTTGACTTAGTTAGTCGGTCCACAATCACCCATATTGTGTCACACCCACTTGGGGTACGGGGTAATTTGGTGATGAAATCCATGGATATTTGCTCCCATTTCCACATGGGGATCTCAGGTTGTGTGAGTAATCCAGATGGTTTCTGGTACTCGATCTTGACTTTAGCACAAGTCAAGCATTTGCCTACGTAAGTAGCGATGTCGGCTTTCATGTGCGGCCACCAGTAAAGTTCCTTCAGATCGTGATACATCTTATCAGATCAAGGGTGAACGGAATATCGGGATTTGTGAGCCTCGTCCATCACAAGGTCTCTTAAGTTCCCATGACGCGGAACCCAGACGCGTTCCATGAAATAGTGTAGGCCATCGGCTTTTACTTTAAGGTGTTGCTCCATTCCCCTTAGTGATTCTGCCGCTAGATTTTCAGGTTTAAGTGCCTCCACCTGGGCACTGCGTATTTGTTCAGGGAGGTTGGGAAGAATGGTGAGTTGTAAAGCTCGTACCCTCTTGGGTTTCGGGGCATTCTTCCGACTTAGGGCATCGGCCACTACATTGGCCTTCCCCGGGTGATACTTGATAGCACACTCATAGTCGTTTAGGAGTTCGAGCCAACGACGCTGTCGCATGTTCAGTTCCTTCTGCTCGAATATGTGTTGGAGACTCTTGTGATCAGTATATATCGTACACTTGGTACCATACAGGTAGTGTCTCCAGATCTTAAGTGCAAATACCACGGCTCCAAGTTCTAAGTCGTGGGTGGTGTAGTTCTTCTCGTGTACCTTCAGTTGTCGAGAAGCATATGCGATCACCTTCTCTCGCTGCATCAGCACGCATCCGAGCCCTTGTATCGAGGCATCGCAATATACTACAAAGTCTTCCGTCCCATCGGGAAGGGATAGGATAGGTGCACTACAGAGCTTCTGCTTGAGAAGTTGGAATGCAGCTTCTTGTCTTTCAGTCCAGAGGTATTTCTTGTCCTTGTGGGTGAGAGTTGTAAGGGGTTGGGCTATCTTTGAAAATCCTTCAATAAATCGCCGATAATAGCCTGCCAAGCCTAGGAATTGTCGCACCTCAGTTGGGGTCTTTGGTGCTTCCCAGTTCTTGATTGCCTCTATCTTAGACTTATCCACATAAATCCCTTGTTCATTAACAACATGTCCCAAGAATTGGACTTCTCGGATCCAGAAGTCGCATTTTGAGAGTTTAGCGTACAGCTTCTCTTTTCGTAGCAGTTCAAGAGTCAATTGAAGATGCTCTTTGTGTTCCTCCTGGGTTTTGGAATAAATGAGAATATCATCTATGAAGACAATGATAAACTTGTCGAGGTATGGTTTGCACACTCTATTCATGAGGTCCATGAATACTGCAGGTGCATTGGTTAGCCCCAACGGCATGACCAAAAACTCGTAATGGCCATAGCGAGTGCGAAAAGCAGTCTTAGGGATATCCTCTTCCTGAATCCTTAGCTGGTGATGCCCAGATCGCAGATCGATCTTGGAGTAGTAACTCGATCCTTGTAGTTGATCGAACAGATCGTCGATCCGAGGTAATGGGTAGCGGTTCTTGATTGTTACTTTGTTTAACTCCCGGTAGTCGATGCACATACGAAACGTGCCATCCTTTTTCTTCACGAATAAGACCGGAGCTCCCCAAGGTGAGAAGCTTGGTCTAATGAAACCCTTGTCCAACAGCTCTTGCAGTTGGTTGGACAGTTCCTGCATTTCCGAAGGTGCAAGTCGATATGGTGCTCGTGCGATAGGTGCCGCTCCCGGCACAAGGTCTATGCGGAACTCCACTTGTCGAGGTGGTGGAAGTCCTGGTAGATCCTCCGGGAAAATGTCGGGATATTCGCATACGACTAGGATGTCTTCTATCCTTTTCACCTCTTCAGTCTTGTCGGTGATAAGCGCCAATATGGCAGTGTATCCTTTTCGTAAGCATTTGTGAGCTTTCATGCACGAGATGATGTTCAGAGGAGTGTCACTCCTTTCGCCCTTGATGTCTAGGGTTTCTCCGCTAGGGAGAGGTATGCGCACAACCTTGTCGTGGCAAATGATTTCAGCTTGGTTTTTAGACAACCAATCCATGCCCACTACGACATCAAAACTGCCTAGTGTAACCGGCATGAGTTCAATCTTAAATTTATGGCCTGCTAGCTCTAAAGTGCATTCTCTCAGAATGTGCTTAGTTACAATCAATTTACCATCAGCTAGCTCTACTGTATATTCAACCTCTAAGGGTGTTGGGGTTATGGCAAGTATCTCACTAAAGTCCTTAGATATAAAGCTTTTCTCAGCTCCAGTATCAAACAATACAGTAGCATAATTATCGTTTAAGAGATACGTACCGGTTGTAAGGTTGGGATCCCTCCTGGCCTCCTTGGCCCCAATCACGAAGGCTCGTCCCCTCGCTCCATTGTTCCCGTTGTTGTTCGATTGGTTGTTGTTCTTTTTCAGGTGCGGGCAATCCTTCTTGAAGTGCCCTGGTTTCCCGCATTCGAAGCAACCCTTCGGCGCTTCAAGTTGTTGATGTTGTTGTGGCTGTTGCGGGGTTTTTGTCATTAGTTCACCCCTGCAGTCTTTGGCTGCATGTCCCCCTTTTCCGCAGCGCTGGCATTGGAAACGGCCACATTGACCCGGTGCATGATGAAAGTTGCACTTGTGGCATTTGGGGTGTTTTCCATCATAACCTCCTTGGCTCTGGGTGGTTGGAATGGGTGGGGCATAAGCTTGGGTTGATCCAAACTTACGCTGCTGTGGTGGTGGTTGGAGAGCGGTTGGTTTGTTCTGGGTGTCATCCCATTTCCGTTTGCCCTTGTCGTTGGTTGTGGTCACAACACCACGGGGTGGCAAGAGTCCTTGTGCAACTGCCGAATCAGTGAGCTTGTGAGTCAGTCGCACAGCTTGTTGCATGGTGATGGGGTCAGCAGAGAGCACCATGCCCTGAATTTGAGGTGGCAGTCCATCAATGTACTTCTCTATATGTTTGAAGGGTGGGGTTGCCATTTCCGGGCACAGATTTGCTAACTCATAAGATCGAGCGGTGTAAGCCTCGACCTCGGAACCAATCATCTTATGGTTCCAGAATTCCGTTTCCAGTTTCTGCACTTCACCGCGAGGACAGTATTCGCGGTTCAACGTTTGTTTAAAATTATCCCAAGGCAGTGCGTTGGCTGCATCAAGCCCTAGGTTCTGAACATTGGCGTTCCACCAAGTGAGGGCAGCTCCCTCGAATGTCCCTGCAGCGAACTTGACCCTGTCCTCGTTCCTGCAGTTGCTCATGGCAAAGGCCGATTCCGCCTTTTCGATCCAACGCAATAGTCCAACGGCACCCTCTGTACCGCTGAAGGAGTGAGGTTTGCAGTCCAGAAACATTTTGAATGTGCAGAGAGGTGGGTTAGGATTTGTTCCTGAAATATGCAAAGAGTAGAGTTGGGTTAGGCATCGGGTAAACGTGTTGAATTGGAAACAAGTGATTGTGATGCAAGGTGAGTATGAATAGATTCATCACCTTGGTTCAGTGGGTTTTGGTTACGGGCAGCTTCCCGTGCAGCAAGTACCTCCTCAACTCGCTCGTTGATGAGCGCGTTCAGTTCAGCTGCAGTAAGGTTGATGTTTCCTCGTCCGCCTGCATTCCTGCGTCCTCCACGTCTTCCAGCCATGATCTTCATAGCGAGAATACGTGTTAGTGTTTGTCTAATGACTAATGTAGTGTGTGCGGTAGGTACTGTAAAGAACATGTAGAGCTATCGACTCTTCCCATCACGGGTAGTCACGTGCTGTGATGAACGTAATGCATAAAAGATGTAACGTGTGTGCAAGTACTACAATACTAAGAACTATGTGTTGTGTAGAGACTAGTGGTTATAGACTAAGTTCACTAAATGCAAACCTAATTCGCAATAACCGGAGTCTCTGATACCAATCTGTCGCACCCCGAGAAATCCCGTCCCTTCCGGGGCGCGAGCGGCAACAGACTGTCAGGATCGCAGTCTCCGGTCACACAACATGCGAGACTTATATGTCTGATTTCGTACGTACATCCAATAATTTGGATAAAACAGTTTATTAATATCAGAGTTGCGGAAATAAAGTATAAGTTGACAAAATGGTTTACCATTCATATCTTGCGGAAGCGTTGAATTAAAACAGTTTTCAAAATAACAATTAACAATAGTGCGGAAGCGATTAAAGTAGTTTGACAAAATAAAAGTAACACGATCAATGTTTAAATATTATCAAATGGCCTAAGACACTACAGTAGATGCATGGACTCCATCCTAGCATCCTAGTCCTTGTGCACGTGCCTTAGTTACCTGAGAAAACATGCGAGTAAAAGGTCAACACAATGGTTGGTGAGAACACAGGTTTGTAATCAGCAGTAAACATCAAAATGTTTAAAGTAAATGTATGCAGGTCTATTTTCCAATACAATGCAATATCAATTGATAGCTAGTCAATATGTGTTATATCATATGCGGGTTCGCAACCGAAGCTAACATGCTGCCTCCCACCATATCCATCCAAGATATGGCAAATGTTGTTTGGTCAATTATGCACTGTTCCGACCTCCAGTCGGGGTGGCCATACGGCGCGCAACAGTGGGGCTTGTCAGGCCCAAATAGTACTATTCAGAATTACCACGCGGAGCGCAACGCGCTATTAACGGTTCGAGGTGTGTTTAATGAGGACTTATCAGTTTGTGGATGAATACCACACATATGCATATACGATATTAGCATGTACAAAAATAACCAAAAGTGTGTAAGTTGTACAAAAATAGTTGTAAGCAATGTTTTCTCCCCCAAAGGTAGAAAATGTAAAAAGGGGCCGTGAACTCACCTGTTAGTAGTTCCGGTATGTGTGAGTGTTCGTGTCTGCGAGAGCTAGCACCTGCTAGTTTGCACCTATAACCATATAGGTGTGAGTATGTGTTTTGTGGTGTGTTGTAATCCATACAACTCCAAGTGTCGGTGTGCTCAACCGGGTGTATGTGTTAACTAGTGAGACTCGACGAATCGTTGGTGACACGATTGTTGTGTCTATGTGCATTGATGCGCATAAGACACCAAAATGCATCCTATGACTCTAATCACATAAGTTGCTATTTTTAGAAAGTTTCCAATTTAGGAAAGTGTGGTTATGAAATCCCATTTCATAAAACTAATAACTTCCAATATGTTTATAAAACTTGTTTAGACTCTTAAAACATGTCATTTGCGCATAAATTGCCATTTATGCCGTTTTGCCCAAATAAAGTTTCCTTATTTGGAAAGTATCCGTTTAAAAGCTCGTTTTCACAAATCAAGGTTTCCAATATGCTTAGAAATCATTTCTAAACATGTTTCAATAATCAAAGTTCATCAAAACACTTTAAAACATCAAAAGCCCTCTTTTGATTTCTAAAAGTTTCCATTTATAGAAAGTTTCTATAAAACCAAGTTTTTGACAAAATCAAACATCAAGATGTGTTTCTAAACACTCCAATACGTATTTAACAACATCTAGACATGTCTAACATGTCTAGATCATCACAAATCCAAGACTTGCACATAAAAGTTTCCTTTTATGGCAAGTTTGTCCAAATCATCATCAAATCGAATATAACTCAACCAAAACTCAATTCTAACATTACTAAACACTAAAATCAGTAAATCTACAATAAGTACTCATCAAATCACCAACGATTTCAAGCACAATAATCATATGGAGTTGCATGTGGGTTTTAACCCATTGCATGTACGATCTAACTATAAGAAATCATGTAAAACTACCTTAGAATGCAAAATCCAGTGAAATCAGTGGCTGGTGATGCAACTTCAATGGTTGGTGGTCGTTCTTAGCTTCTTTGCTCCTTCTCCAAGCTCCAAGCACTCCAAATCACCAAGGAGAATGAGGGAATGGTTTAGGGTTGGCTTACCAGGGGTTAAGGAGAGTTTAGCAGAGAGTTTGGTCGGAATATGGTGTACAAGGTCGGAGAAGAACAAGAGAAAACCGATTGAAATGAATGGGGTTGGTTTTAAAGAAAATCTAATCTGCATGGCCTTCGCGTACCGCGGAGGCCGATCAAAATTTATCATCGCGTACCGCGATGTAATTCGGGAGTCTCGACTCCCGGTTTGCTTCGCGTACCGCGAAGATTTTCGCCGAAGGGAGTATCGCGTACCGCGACGGGCCTACATCATTGTTTTTCGATTTCGCTGATACAATTTTGGTCGTACTCGATTCCTAACGTTTATTCTAAACGTCTAATGCATGTTTAAGCATATAATCATATAATAACACATAAGTTTGATCACCAACGTTCGTGAGACTCGTGTGTGTATTTCGATAATTCCTCGAACTATCTTTGACGGTTTGTGCTCGTGTCTAACGAAGTGTTTGCACGCTTGATTAATCCTAATCAACGTGTGATGCACAATTCAATAATTCCCCGAATCATTGTTTTGTGTTAGTGTTGCGTTTGCCACACTTGGTTTCCAAAACCAATGTGTAATGTACGATTCGATAGTTCCACGAACTATCGTTTCGTAGTCGCTTGTGTTCAACTCATCTAATTGAACATAATTAAATGAAATACAACAAGTATGAATGTGAAATGTAAAGAATATAAGAGTTGCAATTTACCTGAAATTGCCGGGTGTCACAATATGGCATTCGACCTAAGACTAGTTTCACCATCAGCCCATATGCTGTTCGGCCCATGCAGCCCCATTTGATCCACGTTAGGCCCACAAACCATGTGACCAAGCAAGATTAGTTGGCCCAAACCTTTAACCCTCGGCCCATAAAGTGCAACTGCCCACTTAATTAAGATTCAGCCCATATGATTATCATTCAGCCCAATTAATAACATGATATACACGGAAATAACAAATCAACTTAGGAAACTCATATCAAGGGGCAATATCCATGGAACATATATTGATCCTAAATTACTAAAGGTGGCAAAGTTGGGGTGTAATGTAATTCAAAAGTCTAAACAGGACCTTTTTCAAGGTTCTAACAAATGAGTTCAAGGTAACAAGACAAACAGAACAATGAGGACACAAAATTTTGTTAAAAGATGCTAAGGATTGTTAAACCACAACCAAAAATCTAAGTTTCAAATTTAACATATCTTTTATTATGACATTCAAGAAAAAGAACATAAAACAAGTAAACAAATACATTAGCCTTAATTAATTGGGCTAGGGCCATTAGGATACTTAGAAAACAAAACCGGGCCGAATGATGATCAAGACAGAGAGGGTTAGCCAACCTTAGGATCAACCCTTTTCACACACGCACATCAACTGAAACTCATACTTATAGGTTACATAAAACATGAAATCAATACAGGATCGTGAAAACTACTGCAAGTACAACACAGAGCGCGTACATTTCTGTTTAAGCTAAGTCAACCACTACAACAACAAGGTGAGTTCATATGCCCTTTTTCTCTAATCTTAACTGATTTTAAACTCTCGGGGCTGAGAAACATGCTTAACTTTTAATTATTTAAAAGTTTTATGTTTAACATATTATTTATAATATGATTAGATAATATTGCTTGCTTTATTATCATTTATCTGTTTATGCATGCTTGTATGATTATGACATGACAGGAATAACTAGAATGAATATGATAATATAAATTCATAATTCATCAACACACTAGAATAACATAGTTGCAAGAGTATATCTTACAACATCTAGTTATTCTTACAAGAACCAACATTGAGATAATCACAGGGAAACATGATGACAACAACAAAACACATGAATGATTTGAAGATAATACATCTTCTTAATATCATTCAACACTATATATAAGAATAATTAATAGGATGAGATATTATTTGCAAATGTAACTATGGAGAGTTCATTGTGTGAATTGGGTAAATCAGACAACATACAAGTACAATAATAACATTGAGATTGTGCATGTGAATGAATCAAGATTTTCAATTATCATACTTATGAACTCAGCAACCTAGTGTTGACTTTGTTTAAATGTATGTTTTCTCAGGTGACGAACAGGTGTAGTTACTCATATGCAAGAACTAAGCTAGTGGACTTTTAGAAGACCTAGCTTCATTTTGTGTTGCATATTTTTTGGATGACAAAACAGTGAAGCATCTTTTGTATATCTTGTACAGATACAAGATATAAACTCATTGATTCTTTTTCATTAGATTTACTTAGTTAATTACGAGAAAACAATGTAATTTAACTTTGTAATTCTATTTCATTGTCATGTTAAAATTTCTCATTTATTTATCATGTGCTATGTAAACAATCTGATCATTTCGATTATCACTCACGATATCGCGCCCCGGGAACCTTCCTCCCGACGGGAAAGTCGATCCGTTTCCGCCGGCTCGAGGTGTGACACTAATGATGCATCATTATCATAGGCTTGTAAAGCAATCACATCTCTACCATTATGTGCAAAGTATACACAAATCAAGAGGTCTACAAAAAGTGAATCTCAGTTTACTTTACCAAAACAAAATTCAACACATAATCACTAAGGTAAGTAATTACCCTTATATGACTACTTTTTATTTCTAAACACTACTAATAATACCATGAACAATTTTTTCTTTTCTTTTTTTTTTCTTTAGTTTTTTTCTTTAGTTTTTTTCAAATATTAATACTACTTAACTTGGATTCACAAAATGGGTTCAAAACTAAAATGGCTAATAGGGAAATTTTCGGGCTTTGGTTTAGCAAAGGAATGGGTGATTGGCTCAACATGGTGACTAAGGGATTTGTCAATGGTTGACAAAACAAACAAAAAGGCTGAACAAAGGGTTATCCTAATGCCTCTATCACTTTTGTGCACACTCTCACTCATGGTCTTAACATGTATTATCTTTGCAAGTTCTGAAATGACAACAACATTACGGTAATCACACATCAAAAGAAAATGAGCATTCAATTCTACATCTATTTCATGCTCTATATAGGCTCAATTTCTCACAAAAACGGTGGTCACGGGTTTCGGATGTAAAACATGCACGTTTATCCACTATCTAGCCTTGTATCCTTAATTGACACTCACTTCCGCAGCTTAAAGAACTAGGCATAATTGCGAATTTAAACTTATACACCGGTTTAAGACACTTTCACGATTTTCTTTGAGAAAAAATTTGTTTTTCGTGCACAAAAAGACCACTTTTGAAACAATTTTTAAAATATTTCAAAGTTTCCCCTCATCCCCACACTTAAACCTTACATTGTCTCCAATGTAAATTTTCATTAATTATGAGTGTGAAATGATGATGATGTGATGACTTACCCAGATGCCCCATTCAAATTCCCTTTTACATCCATTTCAACAAACATCAACTTCCACTAAACATCAACAAACAAAACAAGCACAAATTGTCAAAGATAATTCAAACAAATAAACAGTTATGAAAGCATAGAAAGATCACATGGACCTGATCTTGTTGCCCTTTTAACGTAGATAATGTTAATGATGTCATTGTGACCTCGAATCTCCATGGGTCTTCCCCACACTTATTTCCAGCTATGATTGTCACAGGAACTCAAGAAAACAAAAACAAATTAAATGCAAAAACACTTAAAAATAAACAAACTAACTAAATAAAGTAGATACAAACACACAGGTTTCCTCCTGTGCAGTGCTAAGTTTTGTTTACGGTCTTCAGCCAGACCATACCCACCGCCATTCAAGGTGACCTGAAAAGGCTATCACCTGCTGCATAGCCCACAAAATTAAGCTTTCGTGACTCAGGTAAATCTTCCCAGGTTTCCCAGTTGGGTCTAAACATCTTTAACCTTACTTTTTATTCACCAAACTCAAAGGATTTAGCTTTCTTCTCATTTTTTATCCTTCTTCATTTCGGTATCCACCCATCATCTTTTGATGCCTCTTTCTTCTCAGCATCTTTATCATCCTTGGGTTGATCTACTTTTGCTACTTCAAACCTGTGCAACATAAAACACTCCTCCTTGGTGTTATCTTCCATAGAAAGGAAGTCACACCTGTCAACAATGTTTGCTTTTGAGCATTCATTCTTGATAAGAGGGTTAGTAGCAATCTTAAACATGTTAAATAGCTTTTGCCGGCCACCAAACCTTAACCCCACGGTCCCGTTGGCACAATCAATCATAGCATGTGACGTGGCAAGAAATGGTCTACCCAGAATGACTGTAGGATGTGTGTCTTTGGCACTTTCAGCACAGTCTAAAACCAAAAAATCAACTGGGTAGTAAAAATTGCCCACCTTAACAATCACAACAGATAACATTCCCCTAGGAGGTGTAGATGTATGATTAGCTAACACCACAGTAGTGTCAACTTTCATTAAAGGACCAAAATCATATTGGTCATACACTCCCGGGGAGAATGCTAACACACGCTCCCAAATCCAACAATGCCTGATCAATTTGAAAATTCCCAATTTGTATAGCAATCACAGGCATTCCTGGATCTGGAAGTTTAGGTGGCAATTCACCCGACAAAACGGCATCTGTATTCATTGTTAACTCAACTTGATTTGGTATCTTATGATGCCGTTTTTTAGTGCACAATCTTTTCAAAAACTTAACATGGGCAGACACTTTCTTTATATCATCAAGCAATGGTAAATTAATTTTAATATTTTCAAAAATTCTCTACTTCTCATCTTGAGATGGGTCTTGCTTTTTCAAATTAAGCTCATTCACACCATTTGTTGAAAGAGTACTTACAGCATTGACATGAAGGTTCTTTGAGCCTGAGCCTTGATGAGCTGGATTCACATGTGTGTCACTTGGGAGCATTCCAGGATTTCTTCTCGCCAGTTCCTCTGCCATCTGCCCTACTTGCTTGTTCAAAGCATTGAACGCCTTGTCCCGCATCTCATTTTCTTTCTTCATCTCTTTCAACATCTCAAATATGTCATCTAGCCTTGAAACTTCAGAATTAGATGTTGGTCCACCTTGTTGTGGAGATTGGTTCCTATAGTTGTTTTGAAACCCTTGTTGTTGATTTCCTTGATATTGTTTCTTGTAACCTCCTTGATTATCAGGAACTTGGAAATTTGGATTCATTTGATTTGTAGTGTTACCATACCTAAAGTTAGGATGGTTGTGCCCCGGATGGTAAGTGTTGGAGTTCATGTCTCCATACACTTGATTGACTTCTTCAGTTGGACCAAACGACATTGAACACTGACTAGCTTTGTGTCCTAATTCTCCACATCCACCACATACACTAAAATTTTTTTCTGATGTAGTGTTTCCCTTTCCCAATCCAGCTATTTTGGCCACCTTTTGTGCCATGACTTCTAATTGTTCCTCACTTAGCTGTGCAGATGCACCATTAACTGACTCATGCTTTGATCTTTTGTTAGATTGCTCTAACCTTTTTGAAGTGGACCTCATTCGTTCGAGCATGTCCCAATCCACTTACATGGTTGTACAAGAATGTCCCATTACTTTGGGAGTTGATATCCCGAATGTCCTCTGATGACATCCCATCATAAAAAGTGACCAATAGCTCCCACATATTGATCCCATTATGTGGGCACTTCCTCAACATGTCTTTGAACCGAGTAAATGCCTCATAGAATAACATTCCTCCTTCCTGTTTGAAATTCCTAATGGCAGCCCGAGCTTCAGTTGTCTTCTTCAAAGTGTAGAACTCACTAAGGAATTGTTGCTGCATTTCTGCCCAAGTGTAAATACTTGATGCTGGTAGAGTAGAAAACCACTCCTTAGCTCTATCTTTCAAAGTGAACGGGAATAAGATGAGCTTGACTTCATCTGCTGAAAATCCTTGCCCTCCCGTAACTTGACAGAATTGCTCGAACTCTTGCAAGTGTTGATATGGTTCCTGTAACATCTGTGCTGTAATTGTTACCGGAACAGTAAGTTGCACTGTAGATTGCACAGTAACTCGGGTACAAACTAGGAGAATTACTTAGAAGCTAGTAACATTCGATGCTAAACACAAACTATTAAACTATGTTTCTGAAATCCTGATTTAAACCTTATGGTTTAAACAGTCAGAAACACATCAGACAACGTTGAACAGGTATGTATGCACATGTTTGATTTGATCCTATTATATATAAACGTATGTGAGAATAAACAGAACAAAACCATAACAGTTGTCGTTACAGAATGCTAAACCAACGAGTTATTCGTATAGGTGACGATCTGTACGAATAAATCGGATAGTTTAACGATCTGCAACGATGATTGAAAAGTAGAAAACCAAATCAGAAAGTGAAACGTACGATCGGGTTCGTACAGTCAGCGCTCTGTACGAAACCGCACGTAAGTGACGCGTTCTGACGAACCGAAAACGAAAACGAAACCGAAAATGACACGAACAATAATAATTCAAGAAACTTAAATATTTAATATTTATTAGGAATTACAACCTTTAATATAATTAAAATTAAAACCATTTTATTTAAATTAAGAATATTACGCGCGTATGATCCGAAAACGCAACGGAGACGAAAACCGAGCAATTGAAACGAACCCAAATACCCTCGGAATATATAAGCCTCAAAAGAACTCATTTCTCTCATTTCACACATCTCTTTCTCTCTCTAAAAGCTCTCAAACGGCTCTCTCTCTCTCTAGAATAACCGATCTTCAAACGATTATAACTCGCTCGTTTCTTGACGGAATCGGACGTTCTTGGTGGCCACGCGAAGCTCTCGACATCCTCTACCATAAAGTACAACCGATATGTGGAGTTGCCCCGCTGATTTTGAGGTATGAGGCTTGAAATATTCGAAATATTAGGGTTTTCTAAATCCTTTATTCAACCCAAACCCTTACTCGACTTAGGACCCGTACACGCCTAACCTACACCCCCGAAACACTAAATTCTCATAACACAACCCATGGAATAACCTTGCACGGAATGGGGTTCGATGATGGTGATGTTGCAGGTTAGGTTCGTGGGAGAAGCTGGAGGAAAAAGGGGGCGGCCGAACCTGTTGTATCAGCTAATGGCCGAACCCTTGGAACTCAGCCGAACCATCACACTGGCGAACCCCTCTTGGTGCGAACCAAGACACTGCCGAACCTATCCAACCCTTGGCGAACCCCATGCAGTGGCATCATCACCGAACCATTTTCACGAACCTTTATGCGAACCTTTAGGCTAGACAAACCCTTAGATGCCACGAACCTGCTGCCATGCATCTATGCTCACGAACCCTCAAGGTACAGACGAACCTTGCACTCTGGCTAGTCCATGCATGCAGCCGAACCTCCATAACGGTCACCGAACCTTCATCCAAAAAACCTTCTTTGATCGAACCTCCTTGGGTGAATCATCCTCAGGCGAACCTATACTTGGCTGCATGGAACGAACCTATACGATTGAAACCACCTCAGCCGAACCTTGAGGAAGGTTCGCTGGAAATTCCAGCTGTGTTCCAGCCTAATCGATCCAATCTTTTGCTACGGCCCACCTCTCTTGTTCGGTCCCAACAGAAAACCACAAGCTCACTTAACAGGCCCAATACACAATTATTTCGGCCCATAATTTCTTATCTAGCCATTTGATTAGACCCAATATCGATTGGATTGGCCCACGTGACTCGTGAGGCCCAACACTATCCGGCTCAATGGAAGACACGTAGTATATATCATACGAACCATTTAAGTCATTGGGCCAAATCTATTACCCGGCCCAATCGTGTTTGGACGGACCACACATACACATTAAAAGCCCAAATGAACTAATTGGCCCACATTATATAGTTTGGCCCAACATGATGCCACAAGGTTTAAATGTTAATGAACACCAAGAAATACTACAATATGCTAAATTTATAACATTCATGATAAAAATCTAAGTTTTGAATTGGAATTAATCTATTGTAATAGAGGTTCCAATAAAGCTTAAAAATCAACAACAAAGTAGGTTAATTTAAACCTAGTGGGGCGATTGTTATCAAGGCAATAACAAGCAACTTAGAGCCGGATAATGAACGAGACTCACAGTGCTAGCCAACTTTAGGGCTAACACTAATACATACACGCACAACAAATACTTACAAACATATGATTATAAACTACAAACTCTATAAAATCAATACAGGATCGTGAACAACACAAGTACAGACAAAGAGCGCGTGCATTCTTATTTTACTTAGTCAACCACTACGGACACAAGGTGAGTTCATTTGTCCCTTTTCAAACATATTTGTCTTTAACTCGGGACTGAGAAGCATGTTATACATTTTAAACAAATTATTGAAATGTTATTTAATGCTTTTAAACACCAACATGATGCTTACATTAAAGCTTATGCTTGGGAACTTTTATTGTTGGGAAGCTACATACTTGAGGCTTAAAATATATGCTAAATACTTATGCTAAAAGACTTGAGACTTAAACTATATGATGATGCTTATGCGAGAAACTAAATGCTTAAACTTGAGACTTGATGCTCAAGCTTTATGCTTGATGCGTAGACTATAAGCTAAAAGCTTGATCTCTATGCTTAATGCTTATGCTTAAACTATATGTGTAATGCTTATGCTCAAACTATATGTGCAATGCTTATGCTTGAAACTCTACGCTCAAACTCTATACTTAAAACTAAGGCTATAAACTCTATGTTGAACACTTGAATGCTTGATATACTTAGAATACTTGAACACTTGAATGCTTGATACACTTGGGTTACTTGAATACTTGAATGCTTGATATACTTGGAATACTTGATACACGTGAATGCTTGACATACATGAAATACTTGAATGCTTGATACATTTGGAATGCTCAGACAACAGACTGATTGACCGCCGCGTGTTGACCTGTGTGTCAACCCCTACTAGTCATCAGTTAATCTATGCGAATGCTATAAACGTGTATGCTTAAGCTCTCAGATATCGTAAGACAGACTGATTGGCCATCGCACCTTGACATTTGTCAAGCCCTACTAGTCATCAGTGTTCTTTGTTGTCAGGACCTAGTAAGACAGACTGAATGGCCATCGCGTGTTGAACCGTGGAGTCAAACCCTACTAGTCATTCAGTGTTCTTCTTTGTCCATTCATTTTAATGTTTATTAAGGATTAATTCATTTAGTTATTCCTTGATAGTGAATTCAAAACTACTCATAGAACAATCAAATGCTTAGTTGTTGGGAGGTGAAACGCTTAATTATCATTAACAACAATATGTTAAGCAGCCCGGTATGTGGTGGGACGGTGGCTGGGGCTTGTCCCCTACATATGCCCTATATATAAGCATACTTGGTTGGATAGCATAGGTGGTTGTTAGTGAGGTTAAGGTTGTCATTTCGGGGGAATCAAGGTGAACATAATCAGAACAATCAAACGTTAAGGATCAATAGAGGGGAGTGAAATGCTTAACTATCATTAACAACAATATGGTAAACAGCTCGGTATGTGGTGGGACGGTGGCTGGGGCTTGTCCCCTACATATGCCCTATATATAAGCATACTTGGTTGGATAGCATAGGTGGTTGTTGGTGATGTTAAGGTTGTCATTTCGGAGGAAATCAGGATAAACATATATGGGATAACCAAACATTAAGGATCAATAGTGGGGAATGAAACTCTTAATTATCGTTAACAACAATATGTTAAGCAGCTCGGTATGTGGTGGGACGGTGGCTAGAGCTTGTCCTCTACATATGCCCTATATATAAGCATACTTGGTTGGTTAGCATAGATGGTCGTTGATGAGGTTAAGCTTGTCATTCAGGGAAACAAGGTAAACATTTACAGGGTAATCAAATTCTATGAATCAATTGTTATGAATTCAAAGATGCAGGATGAAACATTTAATTATCATCAGGAACAATATATCATGTGGTTTGGTATGTGGTGGGACGGTGGCTGGGCGGACGGTAAGTTCGACCCTACATATGCCCTATATATAAGCATACCGAAACAGATGGTATAGGTGGTTAATGGTGAGGTTAAGGTTGTCATTCAAGTGATTTTTCAAACTATTTTTACATAAAACTATATGAACTCACCAACCATCATGTTGACTTTGTTTTCTTACATGCTTTCTCAGGTGATGCACAGGATTAAGCTAAGATTCAGGAATGCATGCTAGGATGCCCAGTTGTAGATCCTAGTTGACTTTTGGAGAAGCACATCTTTTGATATCAATACGAATCTCTTTTGATATCTTGTACAGATACAAGATAGAAACATATGATTCTTTTGATGGGTTTACTTAGTTAAATTGCCGAACATTGTCAATTGTAATTTAACTTTGCAATCCTAGTTTAATACTACATTGTGCTTTAGTTATTCTTAACATTGATGCTATGTAAACAATCTGATCATCACGATTATCACTCACGATATCGCGCCCCGAGAACCTTCCGCCCGACGGGGATTTCGATCCAACCCGCCGGCTCGGGGTGTGACAGTTCCTCAGTGGCTCTTCCATGGAATGTGGGCAAGGATGTCAATACTGCTGGTCTCACTTCAAAGGATCTACCATGCCTAACAGGTGTCACTACCGGTGAGGAGTTGGTAGTCAAAGCAGGTCGGAAGTGAGTAGTGGCACCTTGTGCATGTGCCATGCCCTTATTATAGTTCATTGGTACTCCCATGTTTGGAGGAGGCATAGGGATTCTAGGCCCATATTTCTGATTTTGCGGTCTTGGTGGCCTGTTGAACCCTTGCTGTGGCGGATACCCGTACTGTGGTTGTTGATGATGGAAGCCATAAGCCCCTTGATTTAATGGTTGTGGATTTGGTGGGTAGGGGTTTTGCATTTGTGGTTGTGGTGGTGGATACCCGTAAGGATCATCATAAGCAGCATTAACATTTTGTAAGTTGTAATCACCAACGTTCAAACCATCATCCCAATCATTAACATTGTTCTCATTAATCCCTATTGTACCATGGTGACTACTTCCTCTAAAAGTATGTCTCTCCTCCGTAGTGTTGGTATGGTGGTCATCATTAGGAGGATGGTTAGTGGGAGGGATATGTTGAAATTGGGGTTGAGTAGGTGGTGGTGGTGGTGGTGGAGGATTTGGGTTACCTTGCGGATTCTCAAAATTCTCAAACCTTGGTGGTTTAGGTGGAAACTCCATTGTCAGTTGTTGTTGAATGCTTGGAGATGCAAGCTCTATCCGGTGGAGTACTCGATTCCTACGAGCAGTGCATCCAATTTCTGGATCGAAGTTCAGTGGTGAAGATCTCCCAGAATACCTACTATGCATGCAAACCTGAAATTACCTGCACACTAACACAACCCGTGTAAATCTGACAAATAAACAAAATAGAATGTAATGGAAAGTAATTTGCGGACGACTCCCCGGCAACGTCGCCAAAATTTGATCGGTGTCGAAGTACCAACCAAAAATAAGAGTTTTCACTCAAGTCCTATTACCCAATTAGATAGGGAAGTCGGGTATCGATCCACAAGAAGTCTAGTGGAAATTACTTTCAACACAAACTAATTAACTACTTGAAATTGAAAAGTAAACTTGAAAATGTTGAGTTTAGGTTTTGAATTAGAAAACAATTAACTTGAACTGAAAACAAACGAATTAAAACAAAAGAGTTGTAAACAATACATGGAAAAGGTGATCACTCCGGGTTTCGAATTAGGAAGACAATTAGGTTTTCATTAACTTGTCAACTGGGAATCATGTAGACATGATTCATGCTTCAATTGCTAAGCATCTATGATTTTGACACAAAGCAATGATCTTGTTGACAACCGATAGCTAGACCGATGTTGTTGACTCGATTGATTACTAGTTCTACAAAAACAATGATTTCTAAAAGACTTTAAAACCCAATTCCGTTAATTACCCATTCAATCATACGATGAATGAAAAGAAAGCAATAAACTTGAAATTGGAATTGCAAAATCAATCAAAATCGTAATCGTTTAACAATTAAGCACTATTGAATCCACAAATCTACGAAAAACGAATTCAATACCAATGTTGAACAAATCAAATAGCAAACCTATCTATCAAACCTAATTCTCTACCCGGAGACGATCACGAGAGCTTAGCCGGACATTGAGATGCTTGAATCTTCAATCTTCATGTGAAATTGCATGATGGAATCTTGATCTTGATGTTTGGATTGATGTTTCGTGGCTTTAGAACACTCCAAAACTGCTCCAAAATCGCCCAAGAAGTCCCCCAAACAGTGTCCAATTCGTCATAGGAAGATCCCCCCTCAAAAATAGGCAAATTAGGGTTAAAAAGGTGTTTTCCGCATTTTGGGCGTAGCCTACGCTGGACACATTTGAACGGTGGTAAAATTCTGTCAACGCTGCATTTTTGGGCGTAGCCTACGCCCATTTTGATCTCACCAACAGCTTCGTCTCGTCGAGAAACTCAGTTTTCATATATTATGGATTCCGTAACTCTTCTTCTAGCTCAAGATATGCGCTTCCGAAGTTCTGAGCTTTCCTCGACTGTTTCTGACCCGTCTGTGCCTCGTTTTACTTCATTAACACCCCTGGGCATCCATCTAACGCGTCTTTACCTGCAAATCAACATTGTATCTCAAAGTATCATTGTTATATGTGAAATGCATATAAAAATGCAACTTTAAACGATAAAAACACATGAAAAATAGACACGCATCAATCATACGGTTAATGAAGTGAATCTTAACCATGGTATTCCAAATGATAATGAAGTGGTTGTTAACAATTTAGAAAGAGATCCGGCTAAACGAATACAATTTAGGTTTTTGTTTGTTCTAAAAAAATCTACTTTTTATTGTTTGACCCGACCCGACCCGAATCGCCAACCCGAACATTTAACCTAAGATATACCGTGTTAGCGTTAGGGAAAAAAAATTTAATGTTGTAAAGTTTCGCTCCCCTAAACTTTTGATTAAGCTCCACCACCGCAAGACATATATGATTTGTAAAAGTTTTAAATAAAAAAATTGAATGTGTAAATAATACGAGTCACTTTAGTTATCATTAGGTTTTGAACCTTTCTCATTATTCAAATACAAAAAAAATCATAATACATGAAAAAATCCAAGCAATTCCCTAGTACTAGTAGTACAACGTGAAGTACTGATATTTATCAATGAAGTACCATATTATTCGTAGTACATAGTTCACACATTTAATATAAATAGCGTATACTACTTACCAAACGCATTTCAATCATCACAATAAACTATGTGTAGCTATCCCATAAATCACATATACACATCTATAATCATCACTTAGTCTCACTCATTTGAATTTCTTCACTTTTGACCTCTCGTGACTACCCTCACGTCATACCTGTCTTGCCTGACTCACGCCGGGTGTGTGATAGATCAAGGGGCGCAACCGGGGCATGACACCCCTATCACCCGGGTGTTCACGTTCTGTAACACTTAGTCGAACAACAAATAGTAGAGAAATCCAATAGGTGCGGCATGAGAACACATGACATGCGACATGCTTAATAACAAGTGATTGTTTCATGTGTTCTCAGGTCGCCCCTGTAGGGTTTTCTTTGCTTAAAAAGTTCAGTCCAAATAAATGTTCAAGTAGTCTTTAAAGGAGTAGCACAATATAAGCAATAAGTTTATCATAAATCTTATTTTTGAATCTAACTTTCGGTTTGATTTCTACTTTTAACCACATGGTGGTTACCAAAAGGTTTCTAGCCTAGTGGTAGTCCCTTGATTTCTTTATTAGAGGTCTTGGGTTGGAGTCGTACCTAAAGCAAATATTAATCTTAGTTGAGCCATGGGGTTTTCCTGGTTATAAGTTTCCTACTGGGCGGATAGATCAGGTTACCACATTCTGTTAATCAGACGGAAGGATGATCTATTTGCTAGGATGACCATGTGTTTCCTGTTAAAAAAACTGATCATAGGAGTATTTAGGTAACAAGTTTTCACAATTACCCAAAAAAAATTAATCAGATCAATTGCCCCTTCAAATCTTAGGAAACCAACAAACATTTTCAAATATTGCTTTGTAGTCTGATGTAGCAAAGTGGAACATTATGAAAGGTTGTATTACAAGTTTGGTTGGCTGACATAACAACTTTTCTAATTTTATCCGTATAATGTACATTCTTTTACATAATTAGTGGTATTATATCACACTTCTTGGATATACGGTTTCATATTTCTATTGTTGTATATGATGTATCATGTATATGTTAGATCATCGTGGTTGATTTGCTTCTTAGCATGACAGTGGTGGAGCTTGATCAAAAAACTCATAGAAAGCCAAAAGATTTTGAAAAAAAAACAAACAAAGGAGGTTGGACTCAATACCTATAAAATTTTCAAATGAAATACTACTAAATCAATTATTATATGCGGAAAAACAACGGCGTCCGGGCACCCAGACCCGTAGAAAGCTTCGTCCCTGTAGGTGAAAGATTATCAAGTTTTTGGTTATGGGTTTTATAATTCTTATAAAACGGTTTTTTGTCTTTGATGTTGGATCACAATATAACTCATTATCATCATCGTCTCAGTATATCATATCATTAGCAAAGTTAAGGTAGTGTCTGAGAAGGGTAAGATGTAGACAACTTTACCTCTACCTCGTAGGAATAGAGATGTTGTTTGCAATAAGACCCCGGCTCATGATGCCTGATAAAAAGACCAACTAGATGTTTTTAATGCTATTTTCACAAAAATTAAGTAAAATAATGTTAAAATTAGTGAAATTTACTTTTGCCCCTCGAGGACCGACACATATATACATTATATGCGCGCACTGCAAACAATGTCCGATCAGACGATCACTATATAACTCAAAGTTTTAAATAAATCGTTTTGGAAGATACAATCCTTCTGCGGAATCAAGTTTAAAAATACAATTTCCAACAAATTGTAAAAAGAAATCATTTATAATCGAATTAAATGACTAAAAAGTCTTTTACTTTAATTTCAATATGATTATAAATACTTTTTTAAATTTTTATCTAATATTAGTCTTAATTAAAAACAGAAATACATTCAAATAAAAACTAACCATTTTTAAAGAACTAAAATAAATCATTTATACAATCTCACAACATTACTAAAAGTTTTACACTTCTAATAAAAGATTTTCTTTGGGTTGTAGCCCAGTGGTAAGAGGCAACGCCTCTTTGGAGGAGACCCAGGTTCAATCCTGGTAAAGGGGATAATTTAGGAGTAGTGTAGCGGGTGTGTGAGTTATATTAGCCGTTCAAAAAAAAATAATAATAAATAAAATAAAATAAAAGAATTTCTTGGGTGTTGTTCTAGCTTGCGTTGATTGGTTTGATATTAGTTTGAATTCATTTCATCAAACTCGTTCTCATACTTTAAAACAAATTTTGAAGTTTTTTAAAAACTTGTCATGTTATAGAAGCGTTTAACTGGTGGACAAAAGTCACACTCCATCAGACTGGTTTAAAGTTATGTATGTTTTTATTTTGATGACTTGTAACTTTACATTTACCCCTTATAATAATATAATTTATGTCCAATATCTGATAAAATTAAACTGATAAAATTAAACACATTTGAAATGAAAAATTCAGAATTTTATAAAATAATATAATTTCAAGTTTTCAAGAAAAAAAATATTAAAAAAATAAAATCTTGAAACAACTTGACAGATTGTGTGCTTTATGCTTTGATGACTTGTACATTATCACATAAAACTTGCATGGGTTCTCATAAAATTTTATATCGAAACGTAGTAGACGAAACTAAAGGAGCCTACATTCGGATAAGCACGTAAAGAGAGGATAAGATGTTGCGAAAACCCGATTTTGAATATCGAAATGTAAATAAAAAACATGCCATAGAAGTTCTAAAAATTATAAAAAAAAAGTCATTTAAGAAACACAAAATCATATCATATATAAATATAAGAAGGCAAATTCTTTAAAAAAAGGAAAAAAAGGAGGGAAATATATATCATAATTATAATAAAATTGAAACTAAAATATAGACGGAGTTATTTTTATATAAAATTTATACTTCAAAAAATATATATGAAAAAAAATATATTTTTTAAAAGTTATAATATATATAATTAGCTAATTTTAAATATTAAAATAATCAGGGTGTAAGGGATGGGTGTACCGTAATCGGTGACTTCACAAATTGATTCTTTAGTTCATTCATTCAAAGGAAATATATAAGAAAGGAAATACAAATTACGTGGCTACAAAGAAGGTGACAAATAATTAAGTGACCATATAATACAAGTAACATGAAAGGAGGAAGAAAGTCAAATGAGTGAATTATGGACATGACATTAGATATTATCATTTAGTCTCTCAACTTATGTCCCACTTCTTTAGTAACGAACGTAGATGTTAGCTCTCAAAGGCTTTAATAAACAGTGACGAGCTTGAATGTTTTGAAATAAATGTTATTATTATAAAACGAGAGGGGTGAAACATTTATTTTTAACTAAAAATAAAATTTCGGTAAAAAAATTAACACTATGAATGAGGAAAAAATGGGAACGTTTCCCCACTCACCCAACCCTATGAAAGCTTCGCCTATGTTTATTAAAAGAAAGATGTCGGCAATTTGCACATTAGTGCCAATATGTATAGGTCATGTCTTTTCGATAATTATTACACAAATATTAATTATAAACTTGTGTGATAATTTATTACGCAAGGATAGGGATGTTATCACATATAATCCACATGTGTAATAATTCAACCGTGTATGATAAATTGATAATTCTATCTTTACTTGATAATTATTACACAAATATTAATTCTTATATCATAAATTCACCCTACATTTCATATGAAAAAAACACTTTGTATTGTAATTATTTTGTAAACGAAACGAGCGAACAAAAATGAGCTCTTATTCATGTTCATTCGTGTAACTTTTACCTTTTTCATGAATAGTTCACGAACACTAACCGAATGAAAGTACTTGTTTGTGTTCGTTTATTAAGGAATTGAACTTGTACATAAACATTTCACAAACATAAAGGAACATATATTATTTAAAAAGTAAAAATCATCTTTTTTAATCTTAAGCAGTAAAGATAATCATTTATATAAATATAAAATTAAACACTTGATATAAAATCAAAAAATAATTATCATAAGACAAACAAAAGTTCAAAAAATAATATGAAATTACCCTAAACTAATGTTTTAAAACATTACTTTTAAATTATAATATTTTTTGTAAGATACAAATTACAAATAACTATATCTTAGTTTAAATGTTATGATATAAACTAAAAATAAAAATTTAAGAATATTAAATCATTTAATGAATTAATATAATAAATGAACATAAATGAACGTAAACGAATGCGCCACATTTACGTTGCACGCATATAATGTATATATGTGTGAGCCATCAAGGGTAAAAGTAAAATTGCACTAATTTTAACGTTATTTTACTTATTTTGTTAAAATAAAATTAAAAGAGTTGGGATGATAAACTTCAAACAACGTTAACTTTGAGCTGAGGATTCTTTCGGAATAGTATATCAATCCAACTGTGATAGGGGTAAGGTTTGCCTCCATCCTTTCACCCAGACCATACTGAAGAGTATGAATATATTGAATAAGTTTGTTTGATTAAATGAACGTAAACAGACATATTATCGAAAGTTCAAGAATACTAACGAACAAACACGATCTCTGTACATGTTCATTTTTTTAATCAAACAAACAAAATTTCTTGTTCGTATCTGTTTCTTTATTATACAAACGAACATAAACGAACTTTATCTAAAACTGTTCGGTAAATGTTGGGTTGATTTATAACCAATGTTGTCAGAATCGGACCAGACCGGGAACCGGGCGGTCGACCGGTCCAAAAACAACATGTGAACCGCCCTCAATGGAACCAGCCGGTTGAGCCGGTTCGCCGGTCGGATCGGGAACCGGTTCATTGGTCGGACCGAATTTCAAGTTTTTTTTTTAATTCAAAGAATCAAACCATAAAATCAAACCTTCTATTTTTTTAACATTATTATGTTTGTTTGAACATTAATCATATTTGTTTAAATGTGTTTATAAATCTAAAATTTTTTTGAAATTTTTATATATTTATTATTTTATCCGGTTTTTGAATCTGGTCCGACTAGTTTAACCAGTACAACGTACGATTCAACGTCATGTCTGGTTATTAAAACATTGTTTATGACTAATTTTATCAGGGATATAATTCTCTTTCTAGAAAAATAAACGCGTTTACTATTTTGTATTTATCAAAGGAAACAAAAATTAGCTTAAATTACACTCATCACCGACACCCTTTGGCTTGAATGGTGAAGGGCTTTTGGCCCTTAGTTTTGGATCCCGTTGCCGGATATTAATATATATAAAGCCCCCTCTTCATTTCCACTTCAAGCACAGATTTTTATAGGATCTCATCTTTGTGGTCTCCCCTTTTTCCATTCACACTCTCTCAAATCACCCAGATCGAGATCGAAATCGACATTGAGATCGAAATCAAGAATCATGGAGCTTTTTTACTTGATAGTGTTTGGGGGTCTCGCTGTTATTGTTGCAACAATGGAGCTCAGCAAGAACAATAAGGATCGGATCAATACTTCTTCTGCTTTCAATTCCTTCAAGAACAATTACCTCCTTGTCTACTCCCTCATGATGGGTATCTTTCTGTTTTCATCATCTTCGCATTTCTGTCACATTATCTGTAAATGTTTGTCGTCAATTGTTCTTGATTTGGAGTTTATGATGTTGAATCAGATCTGGGTGTTTAAAGATTGATTTTAAAATGTGATAACTTTTATGGATCTGTTGAAATGTTACTTAATTCAGTATCTATTCTTTGATCCATAATGTGTAGGTTAGAATTTAGTATAGGATTGATCTTGATCATGCAAACTTATTGGTTGATTTGATGAGTGTATTATGCTTTAATTTCTATACTACAAGTTAACATTTTTGGAAAAATTGTAAGCTTATTTGGGCAAAATCCATGGTGGTTGTAGCTGGTGATTGGTTGCAGGGGCCATATGTGTACTACCTTTACACCACATATGGTTTTGGTAAAGGAGATATTGGGCAGCTTTTTATTGCTGGATTTGGATCTTCCATGTTGTTTGGGACAATTGTTGGATCATTAGCTGATAAACAGTAATTTGGCATTCCCCCTTCACAAAATTTTCAATATGTGTTATTAAGTTTATGTAATTATCATGGTAAATTTAACTCAGAAACATACTTTTCACAATTCAGTGGTCGAAAAAGAGCTTCGGTTACTTACTGCATAACTTACATTTTGAGTTGCATCACCAAGCATTCACCTCAGTACCGAATTCTGATGGTGGGACGTATTTTGGGAGGGATTGCTACTTCTCTCCTGTTTTCGGCTTTTGAATCATGGCTTGTTGCTGAACATAACAAGGTAAGATGTGATATGTGGGTGTTTGGTTATGTTTCTTTCTTTCTTTCTTTTGCTGTTTGAAGTTTCAATAATTAAATGATCAGTTGTTTAACTGTTTGGCAAGTTCTGAGTTTTTACTGAAATAATAGATGAAATGATTAAAAAATGAAATTTTTGACAAAAAAGAAAATGAGAGAGGTTTGTGGAATAAGAGTAAACTATATAAGTACTCAAATTGGGTTAAAAAAAAGATAAACAGGTGGTTACTTACCCTTGAATACTAAGTTTAGTTCAGAAGTAGAATTTGTTTATCTTAAGTCCAAACATTAAAAGATTATTGTCAAAATCTCAATTAATAAAATCTAATGACTTTTTGTCATGATATGAATTAATTATTAGATTTATGCTATAAACATGTAAAGATTTACCATAATTTGAATTTTGAATGTTCATTACTATGTGTTTGATTCTAAAGTTATATTGTAGAGGGGCTTTGAGCAACAATGGCTATCAATAACATTCTCCAAAGCAATATTTCTTGGAAATGGGCTCGTTGCCATACTGGCTGGTTTATTTGGGAATCTATTAGTCGGTACACTGGCTATGGGGCCAGTGGCTCCTTTTGATGCAGCTTCCATCTTTCTTGCCATTGGCATGGCTATTATTCTATCATCATGGACCGAAAATTATGGTGACTCATCAGAAAGCAAGGATTTAATGACCCAATTTAGAGGAGCTGCTGTAGCAATTGCATCTGGTCTCTCTCTCACTCACACTCTCTCTCTTTATATATATTTATATATATGGACCCGTTCTTCTCAGAACCACGGAAATGTTAAGAGTTGCAAGAAATCTCTTTAACTATTGTGTTTTATTATATAAATTGACCAAAATACATGTAAATTTAATATCTTTGAGATTTATTTACAAAAATATGATATATATGCGCCCACACACTCACTCACACATACTATATATCCTAACATAGTAAAGTATTATTTCTTCTTATAATATTGTTTATATAATTTGTGAAATCAGATGAAAAGATAGCATTGTTGGGCGCGATCCAGTCCCTATTTGAAGGTTCAATGTACACTTTTGTGTTTTTATGGACTCCTGCTTTGAGCCCAAATGGTGAAGACATTCCACATGGCTTCATTTTTTCAATTTTCATGTTATCATCAATGTTGGGAAGTTCTTTGGCTTCTCGACTTTTGGCCCGTGCATCAATTAAAGTCGAAAGCTACATGCAAATCGTTTTTGTCATCTCTTCAGCATCTCTCTTGCTTCCTGTCATCACAAGTGTATGTGCCACACTTCCTATTAGCCTTATTTTATGCTAACTAGTGGTAGAAAAAGAGTTGGTCAAGCAGGTTTGGTAACACATCATAATGGGTCATTTTGCTGTCTGTCAAAGTGGGTTGGGTCAAGTTGGGTTGACCCATAAACTTTTTTGTTCCTTTTTCCCTAATTTTAAAAAATAATTAATGTAATTAATACGATTTCATAACTAGATTGTCTGATATATAGCTAATTTTTCTAATAAAGAGATTTTAGAAAATGAAATCAATATGCTGATAAATAACTTTCGAACCATGACAAGGGAGACAAAATATAACCCAAATCAACCCATTTATAGATAGACCAAATGTACCACTTCTGATATTACTAATGAATGTAGGTGAGTATATAAATGTAAATGTAAAATTTTTTTATTTGTTTTCAACAGTTTTTGGTGGCTCCCTCTAAAGAAAGAGGTGGAAGCATAACATTTGCAGGGTGCATCCAGCTGCTTGGCTTTTGTGTATTTGAAGCTTGTGTTGGTTTATTTTGGCCATCTATAATGAAAATGAGGTCCCAATACATTCCAGAAGAGGCTAGAAGCACAATCATGAACTTTTTCCGAATTCCCCTCAACATTTTTGTTTGTATCGTGCTATATAACGTGAGTATTCTCTCCCTATCTCTATATATGCACATATGAGTGGCAATTCCTGGCTTGAGATGAAAAATAAAATAGGTTTTGGGTTGTCATATTAAACTTGTTTATTAAATGTTGTGTTCGGGTTGGCCTATTTAACTCGTTTAATTAAATGGATAATGTTCAAGTTTACCTGTTTGAGCCTATTAAGTTAAACATATCGACCCATTTGAAACAAGAACACATTTTTTTAAGGGCAATTCTTCAACCTGCTTAACTCATTAATTACAACCAACCAAACTGTAATGACTCATTTACATGTTACAACCCTTTATCGTGTTTAACTCGTTTAGATAAATGGGTTAAGCGGTTGTATTATGGTTACATGATTTAAGTGATAGTGTTGAAGTCATTGACACAAATGAATACATGGGTTGTATTCAATTTCGTCAACTCAACTCACCAGCCACCAACTGGACACAATTGCCACCCTAATGTAACATATACAATTGAGTCAATAGTAACTTTTTTTTTTTGTTAATTTTTTGAAGGTTGATGCATTTCCGATCACTGTAATGTTTGGAATGTGTTCCGGCTTCCTCTTCATTGCATCCATGTTGCAAAGGCGCCTTTTCGGGGTCTCAGAAAGATCAAGTATGTTCTATATCTTCCACTATCTTCTACCATTTTTTCATTTCTAAACTATATTAGTTTGGCAAGTTGTTAAATTTGTATGCAATGGTTTCAGGGCAGGATAAAGTGAGGGAATTGGAGGCTGAACCACTCAATATTTGATACATTAAAGAAATGCTTCAAGTCAACAAATCAATTCTTATTCAAAGATGTGTGCAATATATTATGTTTGTTGGAAATCAGATTTCAAAGGAGCCCATAGGTGGTGGTGATGAAGAACATGAATGACAACATTTTGAAGTTTTTTTTTTAATTTATTTTTGTTAAATAAGGAATTTTGTAAACCATTATAATAGTGTCATGCAGTTTTCATAGTTGGACTAAACATTAACAATGGTTTTTTCTAACCTAAGATGTTTCTTCATTTTATTATGATGATATCTTTATGTATTTTGTCAACAGTGACATTTAGTATTTCCCTTGTTTAATCTACTTCTCATATACATAACTTTACAATATATAACTTGTATTTTTCTTCTTGAAAGATAGATTGATTGTTGTACCCTGTAAATTTCGCAAGGTTATCGAACAAACAAGTCCTAGATTTGTTCTATAAACCAACTGATAAGATTGCTTATTAAAACTGTTTATCAATATTTAGACTTTTAGGTGGTGTTTGTTTTTCTTGAAAAACACTTCCTGACCTCTTCTGTCTGCGCCGCGCAGACTACGAGTAGATGTTGGGGTTTGTAGAAATGAATGCAACCCTCTACAAGAGTGTTGGGTCCAACAGGTGCTAGCCACAACTCAAGAAAGCTAGTCAGCACCAAAATTGACAACCTCCTTTTCTTTAGAAGAATTTTGGGTCAAGTGGAGTATAAGGTGAATAAAATTAACTCCTTTAAATAAGGAATGGGTAAGCATACCAAAGTAATCCTTTTGTAGAATTTATTAAAGCATGGGATGTACTAGAGTTATGAAGTCAAACATGCACATGCCTCCACATGCCTATTCAATACCCTTCTAAATCATATGAACTAGCTTTTTTTTTCTTTCACAAATGAAGAACTTATAAGGCTTAGCGTCGCTTTAATAAAAATAACAGTTTACTAGTTACATGTTGTGGCGACAACCAATACGATATTGAACGCATAAACACAAATAAAAACATCACAACAATTGTCACAAAACCCTAAAGCACTCCATCTTAAAAATGAATGCAACTTTAATGTAAAACATGAAATCACACTTAGTTATATAAGCAGACGTCATGAAAACCAAATGCAAATAAAAGAAAAAAGAAAGAAACTCACTGCAAGACAAGTGCACTGTTCGCCTCCTCTTAGTATATATAATAATTTATTTGGAGTCTTTACTCAAAACTTCACAATTATGTTATCCTTCCTCCTTGTGATCAAGGGGCAATATCCATTTTGATTGGAATAAGATACTTATTTATCTTTTTAAAGTATGTTATAAAGTACAAGGTAATGGAGATGCTTGTACCTTGAGTGAACTACATTAATGTTTCATGTATAACTTTTGATGGTTATTTCATTGATGATTCAAATGTTAAGCACTTGGTAACAAAATTTTGAGTGTATATCAACTTTTTCCCCCCTTTTTTTAATCAAAGACACCGCTCAAAAAATATTGTATTAGTTGAAACAGAAAATACAAATATAACACTTAGAATGCGAGTTGTTAACATGAAAATATTAGCCTGCCAGACTCCCTGTTAAATCGGCTCGATTGGCCGGTCTAATATGTGTTTTAAAAAAGTGTCTAGTAGTTATCTCTTGTGTGAAATTGGTATGATTATATTTATAAAAAAAATTGCATACCTTAAATCAAATTCAAAATTAATTGTTTATAACAATATTCTAAGAGTTGATGGTTCTTAAATTTCTTTTGCATACACTATAACTAAAATTTGTCACTAATAAATGTGGTTTATAAAGTAAATTATTGCATTGCCGTTCATGACAACATATCATTTATGATTAATGGAACTCACTACCTTATAAACGTGCAGTGACGGATCCAGGATTTCTTTTCAATGATGTCATTGTGTTTGTATGTTTTAGTTTTATAATACCATACTTAAATTTTTCAGGTTGGTTTTACCGTTCGGGTCGGGTCTGGTAATGCACATCACATATTAAAAAACGATCAAATAAAAATCGTGAATAGAAATTAAAAAAACACACAATATAAATTCGATTATCTTTAAAAATTAAAAAAAATATTTAGTGTTTTTTTCTTATGAGTTTTCCTTTTTTAAAAATGTTGCATTACATATTCGACTCAAAACTTGGAATAACCATTTTTCAGTTAACAAATACAAGAATCATTCAGATACTTATCTCCTATATTCTTATGCATTTTCTTTTTCACATGTTTCATTTTAGAAAAAATTCTTTCAACACTAGTCGTTTCAATCGGTGTTGTCACAAGTCCAAAAATCGATGTTGTCACTTAAAAACACCGTTTATAAATGTCCATATACGCAGAAAAATCGATGATGTCCGGTGACATCGGTACCGTTAGTGTACCTCCGCCCCTGTAAACGTGAGTATAGGTATGGGTGAACCAATGTAACACCCTGACCTGAAACCCTGATCGATTAATATTAAAAATAACCGCATAATCCAGTATAACATTTTTTAACATGTTATCTCTTAATTATTTAGACTTATTGTTATCTCAAAATCATTAAGTGACTATAAACCATTAAGTGATAGCCTATTAATGATTATTAAGATGTTACAAAACAACCCTAAAGTCGTCAAATTCGTATAATTTTTTTTGAACAAATTGAAATTTACCAAACAACCCTTGATAGGCGCAACAACCCTTGAAATTGAACTTTTGTTTTTGTTTTTTTTTTTTAATTTTATCCACAATGGCGTATCTTTTTATAAAATAGCCTATTTTTATATGAACCAAATACATCGTGCTATTTTTTGAAAAATAAGTTGATGCCATCAATTTATATGCATTTATATAATCTTTTAGAAGGGTAATCTCTACCTATATTTATTTATTTATCCATTTATTCCTAGTCATACGTTTGCATGATTATTTATATGTTAGTACAATCTACTTTTATATTTCTTTATTCATTTTTAGGTGTTGCCAAAACTTCTTCTAACCTTAATTCACCAAACGAACTTAGGTTGTTGAATCATCCATTGGCATATATTTGGGTTTTCATAAAATTTAGGACATAATCCTCGTTATATAGTTGGTCTAACTGCATGGCCAAGGCATGCTTACATATAGGTTTGGTCCTCGAATATCACCGTTCAAATTCTTGAATGGTAATCTTTCAAAGACGTAAACCTTTGTATTATTGACATGGGTTTAATGTTATGGGTGTGAATTTTCGACACGAATCTAACACGAATATTTTGGGTTAGGTTTAGGATAAACAGGTTCGAGTTCATTTTAGGTCGAACTTGCCAACCCGATAATATAAGTGGGTCAGGCTCGGGTCAAACACATCAGGTTGGCGGGTTGACCCGTTTATATAGAAAAACATATATTATGTTATCATGATATTAAATGTTGAATTTTAATATATATATATATATATATATATATATATATATATATATATATATATATATATATATAGGGAGATATTCCATTAAGAACCAATTTTATGTTAGGAACTTGAGAACTGCATAATGCACTTGTACATTATGCTTTAAGTTTTGTACATAGAGTGGTTATTTAAAAGGGTAAAATAGTAACTTCCCCTACTTTAAAGAAAAATTACTTTTATACCCCTAAAAACATATGGTTCAAAATTAGCTCCTTTGGTTCTTTCATATTTAGTGGTTCTCAGTGGAATAAATCCCTATATATATATATATATTCTGATTATAGGATTACTAAAAAAACAAAGAAAAAAACAATAAATGATATTATTCAAGATGTTATTTCTAATACGACAAAAGTGCTGAAAATAAAATGGATTATGGACAAGATTAAAAAATAATATATTTTGATTAGAGAATGCTTTTGTATGACTTTAGAAACACATAATATATTTTGGTTACTACTTTTGGATTATTTAATGTATATTGATTATAATTTATGGTTTTAGAGTATAATATGAAAAGTGTGTGTGTATGTATGTGTGTGTATATATATATATATATATATATTTATTATAATTTATGATTTTAGAGTATAATATGAAAAGTGTGTATTTTAGAGTATATATTTCAAGTCAAACGGGTCAGGTTCGGGTCAATCCATAAATATTCGATTCATGTTCGTGTTTGTGGGTCTAACCTGATTATTGGTTTCAGGTTGGTGCAAATTTTTAGGTTTGAGTTAGGTTGAATCCACCACCAGTCGACCGACCCATTCAGCACCCCTATTTAATGAGTGTAGATTTCAACATAACTTTATATAAAACTAGGTTAGAACCCCATGTATTACACGAGATGAATAAAAAAATATTATTAATTAACAGTTACCAACAAAAATTTAAACTATATAAGATGATTTTTTTAGTGTAAAATGTGTTAAATGTAATTTTATAAATTAAATAATAAAATAATTATATTATTTTTTAATACTAATTTTTAAAACTTCGCTTCTTTAAATATTTCGTTTTATAAAACTATTATTAAAAAATACTAAATTTTATAATAATTTGGTATTTTACAAAAGTGTGTTGTTTAATATTAAAATATTTTTAATGTATTAAAAAAGTTATATTTTTAATTTAAAATTGTGTTAAAAGTATATTTAATATTAATATATGATATATTTAATAGGAGAGAGATGCATGAAAAAAAATCAGGACGCTCTAGGAACACACCAAGTGTTTTTAAGAGACCTTTATTTATTAGTTAAGTAAGATTAGATGTTAGTAACTTTTGTGTACATATGGGAGATGATCGTTTCTAGTCTCATTAAATTATTTACGTATGGATGCTTTTGTTATTAAATTAAATGCGTGTTTTCGTGCGAGTTTGTAAAGGAAAAACTTGAAAATGTACATGTGACATCATCAACAAACTTGAAAATTATAATATAGAAGAAATTGACCGTTTAATTGAAAATTCTTGACATGTATCATAAGAAAAGGATCAATTTGAAGAAAAATAAACAAAGAGATTAATTACCTGATTCGAAATGCGAATATGCAAATTAAAAGGGCATGAAGATTAAATTAGCGAAAAGTAGGCCTTTTGCTCTTTTCCAATTTTTTTACTCATGATTTTTATTTTAGTTTTTTTATTTATTATACTATGTAATGTAATGTTTCAAGAAGTTAATATATGATATTAATATTTGAGTTATGTCTTATTTTAATTAAAAAACAACTAGGCTTACTATTCTTACTCTCGAATAGGAGTACCCATAAAGCAACCGAAACCGTCTAAACTGGACCGAACCGAAGACAACTGGCTGGTTTGGTCAGTTTTAAATCTTGATGATGCGGTTTATGGTTTGAGTCTTCTCAAAACCAAGTGGTTCGGCGTGGCTTATGGTTTGCATTTTTTCTAAACGGTATAAACAACACCAACTGTATATTAAGGGTGTTCAAAATAACCGAAAACCGTTTAAAACCGATAACCGAACCGTATCCGTGATCGAAAAAACTGAATCGAATTTTGAATTCAGTTTTTGGTTCGGTTCGGTTCCTACCTGTATCCGAATTTGGTTTTCGGTTCGGTTAACAGTTTCAATTTTTTTTTGAATTCGGTTTGCCGATTAAACCGAATTCATATTTAAATTTATTATTATTAATAATAATATATAATGTTAAATTTGGTTTATTTAGTTGAATTCGGTTTGTTCGATTTTTAACCGGTTTATTTGGTTTTTAATCGATTTGTTCAGTTGAATTCGGTTCGGATAACCATTTCTTGAATTTGGTTAACGGTAAGTGATTTTTTTTTGAAAACCGATTAAACCGAACCGAATAAACCGATCAAAATTCGTTCATCACTTTTTTTAGACTAGTATTGTTATTTTGATAACGGTTAGCTTTTAAATTACAGTTTTTAACATTTGAAATTTGAAATTGAAATGGATTATGGTCTTTTGCATCATTAGATTAACCGTCCTCTATTGTATGTTTATAAAATCATGAAACCACAAAAACCGAACTATAAAACCGTGAAACGCAAAAACTAAACCGTGAAACCATGAAACCATGAAACCGTCAATACCGGTCGGTTTGGTTTACACAACTTGTATGGTTGGTTTGGTTTGTCGTTTTTTAAAACTGCAGTTAGTATTTTGGTTCAGAAACATTTGTATAACCACTCAAACCACACCGTAGGCGTCCTTACCCTCAATTGTGAGCTGGAAGTTAGCAAGTCAAAAGTAGACGTGAAAATTTTATTATTATTGCTGTTATTTTACTAAAACTTACTAATTTTATGCTTTTATTATTTTATTTTTTTTATTTTTATCCTTTTTTTACACCAAACCTAAGGAAATTGAAAAATGTTAAATTAGAGTTTAGAAACCACCTGCAATCTAACTTATTCACTGGATTGGTGGCCTGGTTTGGTTCTTACAAATGCGAGTGAATGAACTAAGCTCGGTTTGAAATGTGTATTTATTAACTATACAATTTATATATTTTAATTATTAAATTATATATATAGGTGATGGTTCAAATGATAACTTACTCTAGTTGTGGTAATTCATTAACTCATTTTAATTGGTTATCTTAATAAAGTATTTTGAAATGAATGGTCCATATCGATTCTGGAAAAAATAAATGGCTAAGATTTGTTTAATGGTATTTTGGACATTCGCTGGATGTACTTGATTTTATCTGAAAAAAATGTTTACCCCCAATTTTTTAAATCTTTATAACTTTTATATACATTATTATTTTTTATAAAAATTACATCATTAAACTAATAATATTCTTTAATTCATGTATAGTCTTGTCAAATTTTTCAAAGTGTTCGTAATAACACTAATGTAACAACCTGAATTTTTTCAAGTGTTCTCAATTACGCTTATGTCATGAGCTGTTACCTTAAATACAGACCGTTTAATTGGTGTAATACAGCTCGTTACGTAATAAAAGTTTACCATTTTATTTTAAAATCGTCGTTACTTTTATATGCATTGTTTTTATATAAAAATTACACAATTAAACATATCACAATATTATCTTTAATACAAATAGGGTCTTGTCAAATTTTTTCAAAGTGTTCGTTATTACACTGATGTAACGAGCTGAATTTTTTCATAGTGTTCGTAATTACACTGATGTAACAAGCTGAAATTTTTTCAAAGTGTTCTTAATTACACTAACGTAACGAGTTGAATTTTTAAAAGTGTTTCTAATTACACTGATGTAACGAGCTGTTACATTAAATACAGATTGTTACATTGGTGTAATACTTAACACCCAAATTATTTACACGCATACACGTGTCAAAAATAGGCCTCAGTTAAGTTTTAACTCAAAACTTTATCAAATATATTTATGGAAGAGTTAAAAACATTTTTATATGTAATATGTACTTGATTGGTTACTAATTACATTCAAAAATCATCATACAATAGTTTGTATGAAAACCCAACAACCAAATTTTACCAAAACCAGTTTGAACTTTCAACTTACGCGCCCGATCATGAGCTTTAACGCATCATCTACTTCCGACCTGCAAACGCCACATATAATTTCACCATTAGTTCATAATAACTAAGTAAGATTATCCAAAGATAAGTTATGGTTCAAATTGGAAGGATTTTAGGTCGTAAAACGCGATTAAAACAACAATTTTTGGACAAGCCCAGCCATAGCCTACGAACAATGGGACAGAATTCTTCAGGCGAAGGTCGGAAATCCCATTTTACGCGTTTTGGCCCATTTTAAGCGATTCCGGCCGTTCCAACCCACTTAACTAAACCATAACCTCCCAATACATATTATATGAAATCACAACTCCTCAAACTCCAAATTATGTATATCTAAACATAAATGAGCATAATATAAACTATTATGCACAAAATTCCTTAACGGGTCAAGAATTCAAAATCATGCAATTATCTTTTCAATCGTTTCAAAACTCATTCAATTCATCCATATACACATAATATGGATTATTATCATATTTAGATCATAATATATAATGTTCAAACTCATTTGAACACAAATTCAATCAATTTTGAAATCAATTCTTCAAATGTTTCAAAATCACCCAAAGGTGTTTAACTCACAAAATTTCCATCTGAATTCACTCAATTAGTTATTCATTTGATAACCAATCATAATTCATGAATAATTACTATAATTTTCACCCTCGTGTACTTCCATTATAGATTTCAAATCAATTAACAACTTTCCAATCAAATTAAATCAATTAACCACATTTTTAATGGTGATTGATATTCAACATAGTTATGATGTTTTCACCCAAGTACTTTCATCATAACTTACCAAATTTACTTCCACATTCAAGTGGTTAAGTAATCAACAATTTCAATTAATACTATGATGTTCACACTCTAATCCTTCTATTATAGATTTCAATCAACCAAACAATTCATAGGTCTATAACTAATTATAAACCATGATTCTATGATATTCATCATCCGATACTTCTATCATAGATTTCCGCAACCACTTTTCATTCAATTCAATTACTCAATATCACAATTTAAACATTATGATATATAAACAGTTTGACTAACCAAACCAACTTATTCTATGAATTAAACAATCCATAGTCAATCCATACAATCAACCAAACTTTATCTATGAATTTAACAATTCACATTCAATTCAATTCAAGTATGGATTCAACAACTCATAATCAATCCAATTCACTCAACCAAACTCTAGTTATGAATTTATCAATTCATAGTCAATTCAATTCAAGTATGAATTCAACAACTCATACCAATTTAATTCAATTATTTAGACTAGCATATCCATTAACACTCGATGTAATTTCAACTAATCACAATTAGATATTCATAGTTTGACTAAATAAGTCATGCACAATCAACAAACAACATGTATGAACCAAACCATTCATAATCAAACCAATTCAAATAGTAGACTATTGCTAATTCACATATATGGTGTTTAGGAAGTTGAATAACTTACCTTAGCACTAGGATTAGAGATTAACAAATTGTGTTTTGCCTTCTCCTTGATTTTTCTTTGCACTTCCAATACCACCACCTATTTTACAACAAATTTTCAATTTTCTTAACTAACATTCTAGTTAAGATTGACATAGGCTTATCCAATTCTGTGACAATCTGGCAATTCCGGATTAACCCCGTTAACCAAAGATTAACATAAATGATACGGAATCGCACAATATCAAACTTGAAGGATTAAACTTGAACAAAATAAGTTTATAAACGTTTAAATTATAAGGATTAATGTTGAAATTACATACAATGCTCAATTTTGACTTTATAAGTCAAAATTTGAGTGGTTAATCAAGAGAAATTTCGAAATTAAAATTAATACCGTGATTTTAATCGAATTAAACATCCATTAAACTCACATTGATGATTATTAACAATTGTTATCAGTTACTTAACCCATGAATGATTGAATTAAACCAAGAATGATACCAAAAGTCGAAACCGTCACTTGTAATCATGGTGAATATATAATTCGACTTTAAACACCCGAATTGAGTATCCAGAACACTTAGTCGGCTTCCTTAGGGGCTTAAGATCACATAAATTTGATCCCATTATCCTCGAACAGAAGATTTGGTTTGAGAAGCAACCAAAAATCAACCTTTTAGTCGTTCTCCTTCAATTGGACATCAAAACATGTAACATTTGATCTCTACACAACCTAAAGGTTCCGAATAAGCATAACCCTATGTCAATTTCGAGTTATAATATCAAATTATACAAGTTCAAATAATTAGGGTTCATACCAAGAACGATTTGGGGTTTTCTATTCAAATGAATTCAAAAACCAAATTAAACCATACAGAGAGCTTCTATATAACCTTTTAAACGAAAACCCTATGATAGTTTCATCGAATTATAACGAATTGATGGATCTCTAGTTTTAGGGTTCATCATATTAAACGTTTTGGGGGTTTCGTTCAAACGTGTTTAAAAACCAATATAAATCACACAGAGAGTTTCGGAATTCTTTATTTAATGAAAACCCTTTATCAATTTCAAAAAATGTTAACGAATTGAATGATTTCGATTTCTAGGGTTTATGGGTTAAAACGATTTGGGGTTCTTGTTACAAACGCTCATGAAAATCAAATTAAATGGTATGGAAAGTTTCGAATTTCTCTATTGAATGAAAATCTTATAGTTTTTCATTTCAACATAATTAAATTAAACGAAATTGTATCAATTGATAAGGGATAGGTTCGAATTTGGGTAGGATTATAAAACCGAAGGATTGGGACCAAAATAATCGAATTAAACCCACCTCTAAACTCGTTTGTATCTCTGGAACCAAAGCCCCATGGTTCTGAGATTGATCGGGTTTGAATCGAAGGTTAATTAGAACCCATTTGGTTCGAATGAATAACCAAAGGGAACCAGCCGAGTTGTGTTTAAAACCATTTGAGATTCAAACTAATCACAAAATCAATGGCAGATCAACTGGTTTGGCGTGTGTGTGTGGTCTGGGAGGTCGGGTGTTTGAACCTTACCTTTATGGTTTTTGAAATTAAAACTATCTTTAGTGTTTTGGTCATAACTAACTCATTTCAAACCCGATTTAACCCGTTCAAATTGCGTTAGAACCATAATCGAATTCCGAACAAAATAAAATAATAAAATCTATATTTTGACATGAAATCATAATTGCGTATAATTACGCGTGTTTAACGAAATCGTATATAGTTGAATGATTTAAACAAACGAACTTAAAACCGTACATGCTTTTGTATGTACGTTTCAAACATTTTAACATACGTGTGTTGACACGTATGTGATCACAAACACGATTGGACATTTCAAATAACGCGACGTTATTGTAATGACACAGATTCTCTGTAGAAGATTGTCTATGCAATTTCACAAACACTCGATCATTCGATTTGCATACCGAGGTGCGCACACGGCCCCTTTTTACTTTTACTGTTTTGGGGTAGAAAACATGTGCAAACAAACGCTTTTGGATACATCTCAGTTGCATGAGTTAGCTGTTTACTATAAGCGTGCACATAACACTCAAAGTCCTTACATATTGAACCATTTAGTTTGTCGTACTGCAAAGCGTGGTAGTTGAAGATAGATCTATTGGGTTTGACAAACCTCACTTGGTAGATGGGATCTACGCAGGTGTTTAACTAGCCAATTCAACATTACTATTGTTTGTGTTAGACAATAGTGGAAAGGCAAAACAAGCAACATCATGCAAAAGTTAGCTTCGATGTCGACCACTTATGTAAATAGTACAATGACTAGCTATCATGACTATGCAATGTGTGATTATGTTATCTGCAAACATTATATTTCAAACTGTTGTTCAAACATTTGTGTTTACATATACAAACATGTGTATGCACCAACCTTTGTGTTGACTTTATTTACATGTTTTCTCTTGACACTGAGGCACAAGCAAGGACAAACAGGGACTAGGACGTTGATTCCCATGCATTCAGTTTATTTTACTTATTGATTTAAAACATAGAACATTGTACTTATGGTTTTGCAACTGTTACGTTTTGTTATTGGTTTTCAAACGCTTCCGCAAACGTTAAACTTTGATTTTATAAAGTAAGACTGAATTATGTTGAAAGCATATAGAAGTCTTTCGCTATGTCTAATGACTGAGATGCTGGTTTGTCACGCTTTAAACGGTATGATTCTGTTAGTTGAAAATTGAGGGTGTGACAAATTCAATCTAAATTGCTATAAATTTTGTAACTTTTATCATGATAATTACCATAAACCAATTTCATGGTTTAATTAACCAAATTTGACCAAAATTCAAACTATTGGCATTTCAACAAACAATCGGTGTGCATTATTCAATTTCATTAATCTTGTTAATGTTTAAACATTAACCAAACCCTTTCAAAATCTCCAAAATCACTAGTCCATCATTTTTACCAAAATTAGTCAAAACTAATATACAACTCAAATCAAAACCATGATTTAATAATCCTACTAGTTATTAAACTCCATTGAAGGTATTTCTACATACCCTCTCAAGTTACCCAATTCTCTTCCAAATCAATTTCAACCAAATTTCATAACAACTAGTAGTTTAATTGTTTCAAACTCATAACAAACATCTATTCATGATTTCTAACTTATTTAAACAACAAATTTCAAGATTTGGGCAAAACCCATATCTTGTTCATCTCAAGAAATCATGACTACCATCAACTTAGGAATCGCAAATCACTTACATGATGTTAGTAATCACTAAGGATAGTGATTTAAGCTTCCAATCTTCGATTAGGACCACGAATTTTATAAGATTAGAAACTAGGGCTTGAGTTCTTCTTCTCCTCCCTTCTTCTCTGCTCTCACGTAAACACCCACAAAAAAACAAATGATATGAGGCTTTGACTAAGTCAAAGTCTTTTATCTCTTCACAATTCAAGTTTGCCCAATTGGCAACTTTAACCCTTCAAGCTTATCCAAGTAATTTAACCAAGTTAACTAACTTAATTATTTCATTTAACTTACCAACATAATTTAAATACTAGTTAAATAATTATTTAACTCAAGATGTCACCCAACCGTTTATATTATAATAATTTATCAAAATGGGTCGTTACAAATACAGCTCGTTACGTAATAAAAGTTTACCCTTTTATTTTTAAAACCTTCATACCTTTTATATGCATCATTCTTTTTATAAAAATTACACAATTAAACTTATCACATTACTATCTTTAATACATATATAGTCTTGTCAAATTTTTTCAAAGTGTTCGTAATTACACTGATGTAACGAGCTAAATTTTTTCAAAGTGTTCGTAATTACACTGATGTTACAAGTTAAATTTTACAAAGTGTTCCTAGTTACACTGATGTAACGAGTTGTTAGATTAAATACATATAGTTACATTGGTGTAACACAGCTCGTTACGCAATAAAAGTTTACCCTCTTATTTTTAAAATCTTCATAACTTTTATAAGCATTTTTTTAATATATAAAATTACACAATTAAACTTATTACATTATTATCTTTAATACAAATATAATCTTGTCAAATTTTTTGAAAGTGTTCGTAATTACATTGACGTATCTTTTATATACAATGTTATCTTTTTTTTTTTAATTACACTGTTAAAGTCAATTCATTTTTATTTTTAATTCAAGATGAGAAAATATTTTCTAAAAGATGGGAGTTTTTTGAAAGTGAGAGAAAATTGTAACAACATTACTGTTTGTTACGTTGATATAATTACGTACTTCTAAAAAAATTGTCATGACTAGAATGGAATTAACGAGAAAAATATGTCGAGTTTAATGATGTAATTAAATAACATAGTATAAAAAGTTATAAGTGATTAAATATCAAGAGGTAAATCTTTTGATTTAAGGAAAAAAAAAAAGAATGGATGGATTTTTAAAAGTGTGATATTTATCACTCTCTTATTAAATCTAACTTTTTTATATTAAGAGAAATGACTAAAATACCCTTTTTCAATTAGAAGAGTTTGTGATACATGACAACACTTGTTAAATCTAGAATTTTGTAACCATTAGATGTGAGTTAATGGATTATCACAATTGAAATGAGTTATCATATGAGTCATATCCTCTCTCTATATATAATTTTATTTTTCAAATATAATATGAAATGTATGATTTAAATATATTTATCGTTATTTTTTATATATAAATTATTAATTATATAAATTTATAACTAATATAATATATAAAAATTATATAAATAAAAAGTTCATTTGGACTTGCGAGCCGGCTTAAGCACAATATGTAAAGCTCGGGCTTGTTTAGGCTTGACTTGTTTGAGCCTCCTTAATTCATTTATACCCATAAGTTAATATGTAATTTAGGATGTTAAAAACTTAGGAGTAGAGTAGGTTATCGTTGCCAATAAGTCCCAAATCTAAGTCTCACTTGGTATAAACTACCCAAATAAGCTAGTGATTTTATTTCAGCGAGTCTTCTGATGGTGAGTTTTCTTTAGAATAGTAAATGAGTCGAGTCACCAACGCTGGAAGTGATTGCAGAGAGTTGATAGTCTTTCATGTTTACCCAGATGACCAAATTTAAAATTTATCATTTGTTTGCCGTTTAAAAAAAATAATACGCCGTTATCGTTAAAAAAATATCAAATAGAATCAAATCCGACACAACCAAAGACAAGAAACCCTACCATCTGTTTATTTCTCAGCAATCATAATTATGAAATTTAGAACACCCACGTCACCAATTTGAAAGCTTCATTGTAGATTAGCGTCAATCAAACATAAGTCATCATTTTTGCAATAAACAATTGTATATACACACACACACGATACAAATACACAGAACTCGAATGAATCCACTGTTCGGATCCTGATGTTCTTCATTTTCTACTTCTTTCATACATTTGGTATTCTTCTCTGATCCCAATTTTCATTTCTTGTAAGGTTTCATGAGCTCAATAATATGATTTCCAGTTACCCATTTCAATTTCCATCATTTTGTACTATAAAAACCACTTTTGTCAAAAAGATATACTTTGGTCAAATAACTGCTTACAAGTTACGTATCGATCTTTATTTTTCGTAGAATATTAATAAAAAGAGAGCTTTTTAGTTTTGTCTGTTCATTACAATCATCTGATTTGGGTGTTTACCTGATTTGGCCAACAGATTTGATCATCAATGGCGGAAATGGTTGGTCCGAGGTTATACAGTTGCTGTAATTGTCGAAATCATGTTGCCCTTCACGATGATATCATTTCCAAAGCTTTTCAGGTTAGAAATAAAATTGAGGGATAATCGTGATTGTTAACAATTTTCAAAATACAGTTTCTTGATTTAGGTTCTTTGATGCTTAATAGATTGTTTTAATAGATCTTTACTATTTATGTGATGTTTCTTGCTGGAAATATATTGTTCAAAAAAGCTTTTTGATGATCCTATGTTCAGCTTCAACAAAAGAGGTTGGGGGGTTTGTTTTATTGTCTATTTAATATAGGGACTGGTTATTTACTCATCTAATTTTTTTAATTTTAACATCCATCGACACTGTACGTCTCGTATAGTCCTATACGGCACTGATTCGACAATGATTGGTGTCGTATACACCTTGTATAGACCTTTATGAGGCGTATAGCAGTCCTATCATTAACACTGAGAAATTCTGACTAAAAATGATTGCCCCCTATATACCTTGTATAGGCCTATACGAGGCATATAGAAGGTGTGTAGGTGTTGTAAGGTAGGTGTGTGAATAACAAGACCCGTTTAATATAATATGGTATAGATCAACCGATTACCTTAATATCGGGACTGTAAGTTGGGACAATGATTGGTTTAACCAGATTTTGTTTCTAATTATTTGGTTATGTTGTGGTTAAAAGATCAAGTTTGGTTAATTTGTTATATGCTGCTGTTATGTAAGCCTAAGGGTATATGGTATTTATTAACATACACCTTCGTATAACCGAAATTATAAGTCTTCTATTTTCGTTTTACATTTTCTTTTTTGTTCACAAGAATGTCCATTTTGGTCATTTTACCATTGCTACTCACTCACTGCTTTAAGCAGCAAAAGCACATCAAAACACTTCTGCCTTATTTTATGGATTCATGTTTATTCTTGATCTGTTTGTCTAACTTTGAAGGAACAAATAGCCTTGTTGATTGGTGTTTTAGTGGAAGAATGGTTCTTAATATAAACCATAATTTATTTATCTTGCAATGTGGCAAGATTAGTGATATTTCTAATCATAATAATATTTTATTGTAAATTTAAAGGGGTTTTTAATCTCTAACATAGTTTTGAAGACGCATAGGTGTCTGGCCTCACTAGGAGCCTAAGCACAATGTACATTGTATCAAAATATCATTTTAAGGGTTTTTAGACATGCTTTAGACTTGTTTAGGTCTAGTTTAGGCTGTTTTAGGTTGAGTCTAGGCTTGTTTAGCTCTAATGTAATTGTTTCAGACTTATTCAAATCTATTCACACAATTTTTGGCTAGGATTTGGCTGGAAAATGCATTAGAGTGCTTGAGAGCTTGAGAATATACCTATTCAGGCGAGGTGCAAATGTGGCGTTGAGCCTCATTGCCTAGGCACTCGGCTTATGTGCTTTTGACAACTATGGCATGCATGTTAACTGTTGTTAAGATATATAGCCATTGCCTGGGGGCCTAAGAACAAGACACTTAATAGTGAGGGCCTTTTTTTAGTGATGCTCATATTATAAATATACTGTTTAGGGGATTTCAGATGTATTTTAGGCTTGTAGAAGGCTAGTTTTGGTGCTTTAAAGTTAATCTCACTCTTTTTTAGGGCTATTATAATTACCTGTTCAAATGATTTTTTTGGCTAGAATTTGACCATAACATGGCTAGAAAATGCGTGAGTGCTTGAGAATGCGCCTATTTAGTTAAGGCGCATATGTGGCAGATTGTTGCATGAGTGTGTGCTTTGTGCACTTTCAACAGTTATGATCTTGAATCAAAATTTGCTTTCTTTTGATGTTAGGGAAGGAACAGTAGAGCCTTTTTGTTCTCTCATGCAATGAATGTGTCAATGGGACCAAAAGAAGACAGGAACTTGATGACTGGGCTCCATACGGTTGCTGATGTGTACTGCTCCGACTGCCGTGAGGTCTTGGGCTGGAAATATGAGCGCGCATACATGGAATCACAAAAGTACAAGGAAGGCAAGTTCATTCTTGAGAAGTCCAAAATTGTCAAAGAGAATTGGTAGTAATTAATGGTTCATATAAGCTAAATTCTCCCTTTGTAAGTGTGTGAAATCTTTGTTTCAACAAGTGTTTATTTGTTGTTTTTTACCTGATTAATTGTCGATTCATCTGTCCCAATGAAGCCTGTGTTTAAGATATTGAAAGTTTGTCAACAGCTTTTGCTGAGTGTTCAGGAATCTTGTAAAGAATTTGGTGTATATAATGTCAAATATTTGTAATTTGTGATATTGTATGTGTTTGACTGGCTTAAACTTAGGAACGAACCGCACAAACACGAACGAGCCATTGTTCGTGTTTGTTCGTTGATTTTTTTTGTTCAAACAGTTTAAGAATGCTAACCGAACAAAAATTCTTCTTTTTGTTTGTTCATTAAGGGATAGAATTTGTTCACGAATGAAAACAAACACATATTATTTAAACAATAAAAATCAACATTTTTAATCTCAAGTATTAGAGATAATCATTTATATAAATATAAAGTTATATACTATATATAAAAAATTAAAAATTCTAGCTTAAATATTATGATATTAAACTAAAATAAAAAATGTAAGCATAAACAAAACATTAATAAATATAATAAATATAATAAATAAACATAGATAAACGTAAGCAAACATAAACGAAAGTAAACGAATACAAATTAACAAACACGACCTTTGTTCATGTTCGTTCATTTAGCTAAACGAATGAAACTTTTTGCTCGTGTTCGTTCATTTATTAAACGAACCGACATAAAGGAACTTCCCAGCCCAACGGTTAACGAACAGTTCGTTAAACGTTCGGTTCTTTTACAATCCTACTTAAACTATTATGTAAACTAGTTAAACCATTTATCTAAATAAGTCAAACGGGTAGGCAATAGTAAACAGGTTGGTTGTAAACGTGTCATAAGTCGGTTGAAATTATTAAATGGTTAAACAAATCACCAAACACAACCCTTTTATTTAGATGGGTTAAACATCAAGACAAACCCAGCTTGTTTGTTAAAAAAGTCAAATAATAAATTGATAGCCTTGTTAAACAAGTCAGACAACAATTTGATGGCAACTTTAGCCAAAAAAATTGTTATTCTTTAACTATATGAATAAACAAATCAAATTAGACACGGCCCTTTTATTTAGATGTGTTAAGCCTGTCAAGTTAGAAACCACCACCCAAACAAAACCACTTGAATCAAAATGATAAAAACAAGAAACATGAATACAGAACCAGAGTCAATGATCAAACAATGCAATTTATGAATTGATCAAATCATCAGCAAATGAAACAATCACAAACAAAACCATCTAAATCAAGATGTAAAAAATTCAATAAAACTAAACCACCAAAATAGAACTCACAAAACAACCCTTGATTAAAAGGAAAAAACAAAAACCAAATTTCATCAGTTGTTCCACCAAACTCAAACTTTCTGCTTGGAGACCCATTTCCTTTTTGCATCTTCAATTGCAGCTTCTCTAGACTTCTGCAATTCACTATACCAATGATGATACCGTGCTTCAATTGCATCAAGCTCTTGCTTCAAATCTTCACACACAACTTTCTCCCAACAATCTAGTGAATCACTGGTTAAGGTTTTGATATGAGAATCATCAGAAGACAAGACCGAGCTCTTCATCCAATCACCAGAATATGTAGTTGAAGAATAATCTGACCCGTTGTTTTCAGGTTGAGGAACCTTTTTGGGCGCACATGCAGTTGGCCCATTTTGAACGATGACAGAACCCTCATGTGAACTAATTCCTCCACTAGAATCAGATCTTTTGAAAGAGGGTTTCCACGTTGGTACAAATTTCAAGATCATGTCATCAATAAGCTCTGCAATGATAGCAACGTCTTCGTGCAATAGATCAAGTTGTTCAACCATCTCCTGAGCTATTGTATGTGAGGTATCAGAATCCAGATAAAATGGGAAATGGATGTTCCTCACACTTCCTGTTAACATATTGAAATGTAGACATTAATAAGATACAAAATAATAATACAGATTGGATTTACAAAGACAGGTGTGGTAGTTATGCCCACTTATGTGATCAATGCTTAAATCCAATAATTATTTATTTAAAAAAATCAGACAAAAGACACACATATATGAACATGTTTATTTCAGAACCAATAATATGTTGAGAAGCACACAAGAATCGTGTGAGCAAATGTATATAACACTTTAATGAAAATGGTTAAATTGATAAAATGATCTATCTCTTTACTACTCTTGCTTCAAATTATCTCTACTCCTAAACTTTTTTAAACAATTTAAAAAAAATATACACATGCATATTATAAAATAGTACACTGGTTAATGTGATTTTGACAAAAAAGTTCAAAAAAAAAAAAAAAAAAAAAAAACCTATAAATAAAATATATTATTAAAACTAAATCTTAAAGTATATTTAAAACATACATGCATTCTTGCCTATTTATATAATAAAATAGTACAATGTTTAATGTGATTCTGCTATTCTCGACATATTATTGATTTTGAAATAAGCATGCCTATATATATGAATATGTGTGTGTATAAAATGAGGGAAAATGTGTGTGTTAACACACAGACCCGTTTTGTTCAGTAACAAACCAATTATTATCCAAACTGTTCATTTTACCACTGCAAGAATAATGGTTTTTACCACTAAAATCAGCTATTCTCAAGGTTAACATGACAGAGTTATCTTCGTTCTTTTCGCCTTTAAGTCGGATATCATTTCTATCGTTGAGGCACTGAAGTTCGTGAGATGAGATGCTAGTGTTGCTCTTCATACTTGAGCTACCAGATGAAATCTGATTGTCATCATGGTCTATGTCCATGGTCGGTGAGTTGGGTATTGCCAGGTTGACCAAGTCAACTTCAACTGGCTCATGTACATGCTCTTTTATACTTTCTGGGGCAAGAAATGGATCTTTCAGGAGCTCTTTAGCAGGTAACCTTTGAGACAATGGGACCAAACACTTCTCTATGAACTCCTTGACTTGTGGGTCTTTAACTTTTGAAAGACCAGCTGGCTTTATACCCTGCAACAAAGAAGACCAAAATCACACATCCACATTCTAGGATAACTGATAAGATGTCTCTACATGCAAGCAAATCAGAGCAAGTCATGGTGTTTGGGTGTGTGACTTAGATGTGATTTTAAAATACAAATTAATCAGAATAAAATAGTTAACTGTAGAGTGGATTGTAGATGCTTGAATCAGTTATAACTGCTTATAGTTGTGCAATAAGCAAATAATCACATGCTACTTGTTTGACAGATTCTGATTTGTGGAATTAATAATGGCCAAAATGAACATTTTGTGAAAATAAGATATGTTTTGTATATACGAGCATAAATTAAAATTGTTGCATCTAGTATGAAACTAACTCTATTTAAACTAGACATGAATAATCAAATAAACAAAAGCATAATCTGTTTATCTAAAGACTGAAACTGATTATTGCAACTTCAGGTACAATAATCAGATGCTTACTCCCAAAATTCAAATCAAAACAACCATATACCAGATATTGGTGGATGTCACGGTACTTACCGAAGTAACTTTTTTATATATTTGTGCTTGATTTCTGCATTCGCTGTAAGGATACTCACAAGTGATGAGCTCTAGTACACACATTCCAAACGAATAAATGTCGACAAGTTCATTATATTCCTCTTCATAAAGCTCTGGAGCCATGAACTCAGGAGTTCCTGAAATCCAATAAATCCGTAACAAATGCTGCTAATACTTGTTTAACTAAAGCTCTAACAGTTTCAAATGCATCTAATATAGAATTTGTTACCAATCAAGCTTTTAGCAGTGGGGCGCAGCATCAGAGTTGCTAGTCCTAGATCTCCAATCTTCACTTCACCATGATTTCCATTAACAAATATGTTGTCACATTTTAAATCTCTATGAATAATAGGTGGCTCATGACTGTGAAGATATGCCAAGCCTCGTAGGATCTGTCTAGCCCAGTTCTTGATAGCCTTCAAATCAACACTTTTATGCTTCTTGCGGTATCTAAATGCAAATGACTACACGGTCTAAAGCTTATTCAAATTGAATTTATATAAAAAATAGAACATAAGGAACAAGACTTACTGCCTCAAATTCCCGGATGTGAACAATTCGGTGATCATGTTGATAGTTTTCTTCTCATCATCCACCCACGAAACATATGACTTGATTATGTTCTCATGTTTTAGTGTCCTTAGTAAGTGAACCTCAGAATAAACTCTCTCCAAATGTTCAGGAGATTGCATAGCATCATCTAACATCACTTGGTTCCAAGCAACTTCAATTCCTTCAACTTCATCAAATCCCTTATATCTACCAATACCAAAAAAAAAAAAAAAGAAAACAGAAAAAATAAGCATCATTATGTAACAAAAACGATAGAATATATATTTGAATCAGCAAAATAAAGTAATATCCACAAGTATAATATACAAATTTATGCATAAGAAAATAGGATCAAAGTCCAGAAATCATACACAGTCTTGAATGCTCCTCTCCCAAGCATTTCATTATACTGAATGAGGAAACACAAAAACACTAAGAAACTGATTAATAAACAAAACAGTAAAATGTAGCAGTTCATACCAGATATACACATCAAAAAGGGGTCAATTTCTAAAACACATAATATGTTTCTAAACCGGTTTAAAACTACTTCAACAATGCTTATGATTACCTTGCAACATAATAACACAAAACACTTTTAACATAAGCATGGAAATAAACTTAAACTCAATCTGTTGCTTCAATCTTACCAGGCATCAGGAATAGGATCTTTATGATCACAACACAAGTTAGTTTTATCAAACACAAGTATAATGATAAATAATCATGCTCTTAAACTTTAATAATTCACAAGAGATATAAAAACAGCAGGAATGCAATTTAATCTCACCCTAATGTACCGATTATGAGGGCATCTTTCTACAACATCAGGATCCTCAATCTCTGGTCTCGATTTCGAAGAATTCAAGCTCAATTTCGCAAGAAAATCATTCTCAGGTACAAGAAGCCCTACTTCAGAACCCATTAGCACCAACAATTACAACAGCACACGAAAGAACGAATCAAGGAAGAAACCCTCAGAGAGTGCGGTGTTCAGAAAACGCTTCACATGCAACGGAGAACGAATCGATGGATGATCGGATCCTGAAGTAATTTGCTGCAAAACTCATAGGCGATGATGTATGTGAAGAACTCTTCAAAAGAATTGAAATTCTGCAAACAATTCGTGATTCTTCTCCGATTATCCTAGCCATACCGCAAAACCTTCAGATCCCCAATCATTTATATATGCATATGCAATGCAATGCAAATCTGCAATTGCGTGATTGGGGCAACGATTAAGGGAACCAAAAGCACAAATCAAGCGTCGTGTATCAGAATTTTCGATTGTTATCGAGTTTGGAATCTTATTAAAGTAATTTTGTAGATTGGAATGCACGCATGAGAGAATCATAAAACCCTAATCCCCATTTCTAGCGTTTTTAACGCTAAGTTTAAACTTCCCTTTTTCTTGGAATGAGTAAAGCCCCTAGTGTATTGGACTTTATCTATATTTAGCCCAACAACTTTTTTGTATTAGAAAAAAATAAAACTAGTTCAACATTTTTGTCTTATTTAGTTATAGATGGTTGTAACCAAATAATACTTAAAATTGTTGGGATTAGGATTTAATGATGTGTCATTAGGTTGAGTTACGACTTAGCTGTCTTAATCGAATCGGGTTATTTGAATTTGAATTTTTTTGCCTGTATCTGAACCCAATACGACCAGTATTGGTTCGAATCTCATTTCACCCAAATCTATCCCAACTAGGATTCGGTTCAGATTCAGTTAAATCCAAATAACGAGAATAAAATTGAATATTGCTTTTTTGTTCTTGTTTTGGTTATTTATATTTTTTATTTTATGGTTCATAAAATTAAACATTTACTAATTTAGATTCACAATACAACACTTCAAAGTTGAAAAACTCAAAAACAATCACCAATCTATCATAATAAGATAGTATATATAAATTTCATAATTAATAGAAAAACACCCGAACAACTTGAAATAAATAATGTTTCATTGGTCGTAATATAATTATTCGAATATTCGAACCACCTGAATTATGAAAAGCTAAAGATCTTAATCCGGCCTGATTATCTGAATAACTTTTTCGGATTTAGACATATCCGACCCGAGCAAATCTAAATCAAGATTTAAATCGATTTCTTCAGTTTCAAATACATTTAGGTTCCGGTTTTTCTGATTTTCAGATATTCTGAACACATTGTGGGATGAGATCATCTTAATATATTTTTTTTCTTTAAAGCAAACGGCTCTACACCTTAAATTCAAATACACAGTATTCATATGAGCTTGAATTTTTGTCTGATTGGATTGAGGGGGCATAAGTACCATTAGACTAAAGTGATTTGGTGTATCTTTCTTAATCATTAGATTGTTCAAATCTTACTGTACATAAGTAAATGATAAAAATGTAAATGTAGGCTTATTATGTATGAGCTCATGGTTAAATCCTTTATCCTCAAGAATCATTTTTCATGTAACAAACTTATATTTTATTATTTAAATATTTTATTTTGAAACTCAAAGTCAAAGGAGTTCAATTGGACCATAATTTATAGCATATATAAATTGTTTTAGAAATAAAAATGTGCTAATCCTTTAATTGAAAACGACTCAAATATTCTTTTTCTAGAAGCGTTTATAGATAAAGCAATAAGCTTCTGATTTTGATGTCTTTCTCATAAATACAACATGAGTTTTGAATCTTTATAACCTATAAGTTGATTTGATGATATTTATAAGTGAAAAAATATTGTTAAAAAATAAATATAGAACCTGTAAGATCATTGTCATCGTCATTGTACTCGATATATTTGAGGATAATAAGATATATATTCTCAGGGTCGGATTCAAGCATGAGTGAGGGGGTGGGAAGGCCCCTATCAATTTCACTATGGCACTACAAGAATAATCAGCTAAAGATGCAAAGGCTATAGCGACGCCTAAAGGTCGTTGCTATAGCTTAAAAGTACTTTTTCAGGTTTTTTAAGCTATAGCGACGACATGTCGTCGCTATAGCCGAAGGTGAAAAGGGTGCGTTTGACCGATTAATTGGCGGTTCTGGGAAAACTCTATAGCGACGAAATGTCGTCGCTATAGCTGACATTTATTAATTTTTTTATTTTTTTTATTTCGTTTTATCATATTTCTTAGGGTTAAAAAATAAAAAAAAAATTAATTTAACTATAGCGACGACATGTCGTCGCTATAGGCTGGAATAAAGACAAAAGTACTTTTCGCAGAGCAATTAATGCGCGCATCAGTTTCTATGTCGACCTATAGCGACGACATGTCGTCGCTATAGGTTTAATATACACAAAACTGTTATTGTTGATTAAACAGGTTTAAAACTGGAAATTCCAGAAAACAATACTTAAAATTGTTGGGATTAGGATTTAATTATGTGTCATTAGGTTCAGTTACGACTTAGCTGTCTTAATCGAATCGGGTTATTTGAATTTGAATTTTTTTGCCTGTATCTGAACCCAATACGACCAGTATTGGTTCGAATCTCATTTCACCCAAATCTATCCCAACTAGGATTCGGTTCAGATTCAGTTAAATCCAAATAACGAGAATAAAATTGAATATTGCTTTTTTGTTCTTGTTTTGGTTATTTATATTTTTTATTTTATGGTTCATAAAATTTAACATTTACTAATTTAGATTCACAATACAACACTTCAAAGTTGAAAAACTCAAAAACAATCACCAATCTATCATAATAAGATAGTATATATAAATTTCATAATTAATAGAAAAACACCCGAACAACTTGAAATAAATAATGTTTCATTGGTCGTAATATAATTATTCGAATATTCGAACCACCTGAATTATGAAAAGCTAAAGATCTTAATCCGGCCTGATTATCTGAATAACTTTTTCGGATTTAGACATATCCGACCCGAGCAAATCTAAATCAAGATTTAAATCGATTTCTTCGGTTTCAAATACATTTAGGTTCCGGTTTTTTTGATTTTCAGATATTCTGAACACATTGTGGGATGAGATCATCTTAATATTTTTTTTTTCTTTAAAGCAAACGGCTCTACACCTTAAATTCAAATACACAGTATTCATATGAGCTTGAATTTTTGTCTGATTGGATTGAGGGGGCATAAGTACCATTAGACTAAAGTGATTTGGTGTATCTTTCTTAATCATTAGATTGTTCAAATCTTACTGTACATAAGTAAATGATAAAAATGTAAATGTAGGCTTATTATGTATGAGCTCATGGTTAAATACTTTATCCTCAAGAATCATTTTTCATGTAACAAACTTATATTTTATTATTTAAATATTTTATTTTGACACTCAAAGTCAAAGGAGTTCAATTGGACCATAATTTATAGCATATATAAATTGTTTTAGAAATAAAAATGTGCTAATCCTTTAATTGAAAACGACTCAAATATTCTTTTTCTAGAAGCGTTTATAGATAAAGCAATAAGCTTCTGATTTTGATGTCTTTCTCATAAATACAACATGTGTTTTGAATCTTTATAACCTATAAGTTGATTTGATGATATTTATAAGTGAAAAAATATTGATAAAAAATAAATATAGAACCTGTAAGATCATTGTCATCGTCATCGTACTCGATATATTTGAGGATAATAAGATATATATTCTCAGGGTCGGATTCAAGCATGAGTGAGGGGGTGGAAAGGCCCCTATCAATTTCACTATGGGCTGGAATTTTATTCTAAAACAATTCAAAAAACAAAATTTGTTTTCGCATTTTTTATAAGGTCCCCCAACACGTTTTAAAATCAAATTGATAGGCCTCCTCAATTATTAGAAGTTTGGAGGTTTGGAAGTAAAGGTAATGAAATATTTAATGAAGCCAAAGTTGAAATGATGAAGATTATACTGGTTTTAGAATTAACAATACTCAGCACTAGATTTATAACTAAATTAATATAAATAGTTATTACTACTACTACTGTTATTATAATTTTTAACTAGTTTGTTCATATAAATATATATGTGTTGCTCTGTTTTGTTTTTTTTGGCCCCTACTCAGTAGAAATTCTAGATCCGTCACTGTTTATTATCTATTATCTATTATACTTAATAAATAAAAATAATTGAGTGACACTTCTCACAAATCTAAAATATCTTCTCACTATTTTTTCCGCTTCTCTCTCTTAATAAATACACAACTTTATGAAATATTAACAATAATAATTACATAGTTATATATTCTTTATACTCTTTCCAATTAAGAAAATTCTTAATATCAAAAAAATATATTACATGATAGTATTAAATACTAATTATATTATATATACCTCTTATAATTAAAAAGTATCTTATTATAACAAAAAATATTTTACTATTAAAAAGCACCGTTCTAAAAAATCAAATTACTATAAAACATGAAAAGTTTCCAATAATTTATAACTCATAATATATTTTTATGATTTATAAGTCATTATTATTAACTATTTATTTTTTCTTAATCAACTTGTGTAATAATAGATAACATCCTATAATTTTGTAAAAAATTGCATTTTTTAAAAACAACTTTTTTAAAATGAAATATTCAAAAATCAAACTTTGAAAATGAATTTTTTTAAAATAAAATATTATTATTTTATATTCTATGTAATGCTAATCATATTTTAAATCAAAAAATCATTTACAATTTTTAAATTTATTTCATTAAATACTTATTAATTTGTATTCAACCCGTTTAATACATAGGATACTAACATAGTAGATAAATATATAATCAATAGTAAAGATGTAAGCATTCGAAATAGTCTTCCCTTATTTCTTAATCTTATCTCACACTTCTTATGTCTCCTTAAATTTTTAACTAAAATAAAATACAAATACGTAAGTTAGAGTAAAATGCATTTTATCAATGTAATACTAAAAATAATACATAATAAAATAAAAATATTAAAAACTAAATTAATCCTCGTCCCATCCATAACATTTTGTGATCTCTGTCTTCATTTGCAATTTTTCTCATTGCTCGGCCCCAGATAAATGGTTGTATGGTTTGGTAAACAATTCAAAATCCTTCCGCTTTTGCTTTCAAGCCAAACATTCTTCCATGAGAGTTTTTGATTGCGATAGCATTTTCAATCTTTAAACTCGGCTTTATTCATTTCATTCATGAGTTAGTCGTCTTCAACCAAAAGATTTTTCTGCCTACCCTGCGGTCTATCCACAGGATTCTCATCGGGTTTCAGATGAATTTTTGTAGGCTCGACTAGGGAGTTTTTGAAGTTTTTAAAGCAGATTGAGATGAAAATATGTCAATAGATTGGATGATCTTTAACTTTGTTTTTTCATGTATAAATTCTCATGTCCTCACATCCCTAAAGGCCTTTTTACTTTGCTCCCCAGAAAACTTACAAAATGACAAAAAAAAACACGTTATCTTTCATTAATCTTTAATACGCATGTATAGCCAAAAAGATGCTCATCATATGTCACATCGAAATTGTGATCATGTTTGACATTTATGAAAGATTAGGCCTGTAAATAAACCGAACATTCTGTGAATTGTTTGTGGATCATTTAGTAAGAAGTTTGTTCATGTTCGTTTATTTAGTAAACAAACAATCATCAACAAAATTTTTATTCATGTAGTTAAATGAATGAACATTAAGACATGTCTTGTTTGTTCATTTATGTTTGTTTATATTTGTTTATTTAAACCTTTTTATATATGTTTATTTAGGTTTATTAATGTGTACTTAATTATTTTTATTAAAAAATCATTTCGATTTTTTTGTTACTTATAATTATTCTAGGACCTTTAAATTTGGGTTGATGTGTGCTCCACAAACTTAAGAAAAATTAATAGTGAAAATCTGAGTTTTGGAATCTATCTTTGCTTTGTAATGTTCGTTATGTCTATTTATGTTTGTTTTATTATGTTCTTTTACATTATTGAATCATTTGTTTATATTATTAATAAACAAACATGAACACATAATTTCGTAACAAACGAATTGAACACGACCAAGAAAACATTGTTCGTGTTTGATTGTTTGTTCGGTTAAAGTTAAACGAAAAATCACGAACATGTTTTGTTCGTATTCGTTTGGTTTATTTACATGCCTATGAAAGAGCATGAAGAAGGTTATAGCCTCTTCGTATGTAAAATACACGTAACTAGATAAACCAAATTATACCTTAACTCATAATTTTCATATACAAAGTGATTAAATTATCAAAATGATGAACACCACAACCTAAGATAATTCAAAACCGAAAAATGGTTTGATGGGTTATTGGGGAAATGTGTTCAAAAATCGTTTACTGTAGTATCATGGTTAACAAGAAGGTTTTTGCTTATTGTTAAAATGTTAAATCCAATTTTTTGGAACATAGTGTTGCATAATTTTAATTTTTAGTTTTGGCTTAAGGCAGGTGAAAGACTCTAAACCTTCGTCTCAATTGATTCATACATCATAACTATAATTACCAACTGAAATAACATATTATAACAGCGAAAAACATAAAGCTTTCATTACAATAAGTCATTAAATAAATATTAAATCAACATTAAGTCTCCAAATTATGCCCTGCTAATGGAGATGATGAGGATTAAACTGTTCAATCAAGCTTCTTTTGTTGGTTATTTGTGTTTTCCTTGCTAACACTTGATTTCACATCTCAAATTCATGACTCGTCGTCGAAGCTCACTCGTGTTTCGTCTTCCTCTTCTCTTTGGCTGAAAACACGTTAACGGGAGGGTATGGGGAAAACTAAGGATTTAAGGGAAAAGGAATATTAATTTCTACTCAACTCTCTTAGATTTTATGTTTTAAAACTAATCCTTAAATCAACCATGTTTCTGCTACGACATTTGTAAGTTAAACATCCTTTTTCGAGAAATTTAAGGTGTTACACCATATTACCCAACCATACTTATACTTTACTAGTTGATGCTTAATATCTTCACACAATCACATCCATACTCAACAAGTTGATATCTCCAAACAATCACATTTATGATAACTTGGCTCATTATCATGCATCAAGACACAAAATAAGGGCACATCTATGATCAGTGGTAGCCCTAAGAATTGAGCTGCCCAGGACGAGCCGAAAAAAAGGCCTCTAGCGAATTTAAATATTAAATTAGAGGTGTTCAAAAAATCGGAAAACCGTTTAAAACCAAAACCCGAACAATATTCATAACGGGAAACACTGAAACGAATTCTCATTAAAGGGCATGAAAGTAGCCCCCTGTAATTTAAATAAAATTACTTTTTGCGCCTCTTAAATCATGTGTTTATAAAGGATTCTTTTTAGCTCTATGTAACTTGTTGGTTCTCGTTTGGATGAATCTGTACATATACATATATATAGAAAATTTTGTGCCCCCTAAAAAGATAAACCCGGGACGGAGGTTGGATTTGCCCCTCTTCTAGGCCGTCCCTGTCTATGATGCATCAATTTCACAAAATACCAACTCAACATATCAAATCACTTAAATTTCATTTAGTTTGACCCGTTTGAGGAATCAGTTGTTGGTACTTATGACAAGTACATCATGAACTGCTGTTATTAAATAAATATGTTGTTTATATAGATATCTATTATCTATGTAAAGATGAAATAATATATTTTGGCATTCAAAGTCAAATTTGAACTTTATAATAACCCAATTTGGCCATTTGTCACGTCCCTTGGGCCTGCATCTTTACATTATGAGCTCTGCAAAAGGTTTGCAGCATGTCTTGGATACCGATTTTCATACTCAGTGTACAACCTCACGCTTCTATTTTTTGAGATCTTCAATAAGAAGAAATAAAAAATGACAATCTTGACCCAAAACAAGATAAATGAGTTGATTTAGGTAATTAATGATTGTATTTTATGTTGAAACGTGTAGCATCATAACATAAAAATGCGTTGAAACATCTTAACACAATACGAGTCAAGATGGATAACCTAAAAACTATGAAAGTAGAATATATATTCAAACAGATAAAAATAATAAATAATGTATTTGATGATAAAATTTATATAACCTTATTTAGAAGTGTCGGTGCATTTTTCACTTCGTTTTGACTAGGTTATATATTTCCAGTTTGATTTCAGATATATCTGTTTCTTTGGTTGGACTGGTAAGAACCTTTATTTTTAACGGGGAGATCATGTGTTCGACTCCTTTCGAAGTCTTTTGTTTTCCTTCCCTTTTATAGTTTTATATGTGCCCCTGGTTGCTTTCTTGTTTGGCATCCATGATGTCTGAAGGAAAAAAGAAAATGGTGACACAACAAGAGATACAGAGAGAGAGAGGTGAAACAGAGTGTTATATGTGCCCTCTGGTTGTTTTCTTGTATGATCATCTGAGCCCGATCTTCGTTCGTCAGGTTTGCTCTTTCTTGGCTTCCCTTTCTGCTTCGCACTCATTTTAGGGTTTTTAGGGATCATCTCTCTATGATGATCATGATGGAGGTGTGCGATCGGCTCCGTTCGTCTGATTCGCTCCTGTCTGGCTTCCCTTTCTCCTTCGTATCCATTTTATGGATTCTGAGTTTTTAAAGCTTTAAACCTTGCCTTCATACTCATGTGTTTTGAGCCTAAATCTACGATGGCATTACAAGGAAGATAAACTTGCTCTACTTTTACTTTGATGATACCTATGTTGATCTTTACCATGAACAAGTGTCAAACGGATGGTGTGCTGCCTATGCATGTTTTTTAAGATTGCTAAAAAACATCGAGGCACCCTAGGCATATTATTATGTAATGTTAGTTTATTTTCTAATTTTTATTGGTGGGACAAAACATAGATAATATGGTTGCTTCCTGATGATGGGGGTCAGTAGATTCCTTTAGCCGAGCTAAGGGATAGCCCAGCTACCGCCCGGCTCGGATAAAGTCCAGCACGGCCACATCCAACTCAGACCGTCAAATGCAAAGAAGAACCTGAGGAAGATATTGTAACCACTGGATAAAAGGAAATGGTCAAACAAATGGGGAAAGCCTGCAAGGCCTTTCCACATAAAAAACAGCAATTAACCTTTCTAATACAATTCCCTGCAAAAGTATCTCTGCTAGACATGGCCACCTTCTTGACAAAACCAAGGCAACTTGGTAATAAGTCAAACATTAACACCAATCTGGAAATATCACTACAACCGACACTTATGCATGAAACCAAGAGAAGATAAGATCCAGAAGAAGAAGATACTCGTGGAAAAGGCTGGACCACGAGCGTTATAAAGAAGAGGACTCAAGAACTTAGGAGGTACAACACACGTCACTCTTACTCTCTCAATATTCTTACACATTCAGTCGTTAATCTTCTTCTACAACCGGTCCTTACTCTCACGCCGGAGTCGCGACCACAGGAGATCCCTCCTGTGGTGAGGCTAACGGTGTGCTTTGTGGTGATCTTAGCAGGACTAGGTGACCAGCAGGACCTCGAAGACTGATACGGCGACATTGGCGCCCACCGTGGGGCAGACTCTTACATAACTCACAAGTAAGATACACCCTACTCTTCTTGATACCTCGTTGTTTGTTTCTCAGTTCACTGCAGACCCTCCACGCTTGCGAAGCATGGATGAAACTGGAAATGCTGAAGATCGGTTACGGGACTCACCCGTAATCGCCGATATGATCGAACTTACCCCCGAGGGAGTGCGTGACAACTTTCCTCGTCTCCAAGAATTGGTGAACAACTATATAAGAGAGGAACGCCTCAGGGGGGTGAGGGTTCGGTTGGCATATGAAGGAGACTCTTCTTTGCCTTTGGCACCGCCACACCCAAACAGCAATAACCCTCAAACATCCTTCCTGCCTCAAGTAAGTACTACCACCAATGCTATAACCCTTGTGCCAACCCAAATCCCAGAAGCAAGTACCCAAACCTTCTTAGGCCTTTTGGGAGGAGTAACCACCGAACCACCCAGAACGGAGACTGTGCCTGTTAGCATAGGTTTGTCTTCACAGTCCATGCCACTAAATAACCCATATGCCAATCCTTTTGCCACCTATTCCATGCCTTTAACCCATATACCGGCAAATACCGGTTACGCGGGAGATCAATACTTTGGCACCACGACAGCACAGCTTGGAGTCCAAAACATGGCTCAGCAGTTTTGGCAGAACCCGTACTGGCAGGCTTATTCATACCCAAGCTATCCCGGCTATAGTTTAGCCGGGATACCGCAGACACAGACACAAAGTTTTGGTGTTCCCTCGTTCGTTACCCCAGCTGTGACACAACCTATAGCCCAGCCAATTTTTCACACCGAAGACCTCTCACAACCGTATGTCCCAACTACACATACCAAGTTCTCGGCACGGATAGCAAACTTTGCTTTCCCTCCAAAAACCAAAATGCCTGCAAACATCAAAACATATGATGGTTTAGGAGATCCGGATGATCACCTAGAGCTTTTCTCCGGCGCAGCCACTGTGGAAAGGTGGTGCCTCCCTTTATGGTGCCACATGTTTTCGCAAACACTAGTGGGCCCGGCACGACTATGGTTTAATAGTCTGCCAGACGGCAGCATCGACACATTTGAAGATCTGAGCAGAAAATTTTTGGCAAATTTTGTTCAGCAAAAGAGGTACACAAGGGAACCGGTAGAGCTGCACAATATAAAACAAAAGGAGGAAGAAGATCTTAGAGCTTTCATGGAACGATACAAGCTCGAAAGCCTCAGTATCGGTGGTGCTACCGAGCAGATGTGAGTCTCAGGTTTCATACATGGGGTCCGTCCGAGACAGCTTGTAGAAGACCTTAACCGTAAAATCCCTAAGACAATGGAGGAAGCTATGGAACGAACTGAAGCTTTTGTTCGGGGAAAAGAAGCAGCCCAGATAATGGACGCTGCGAGAAAGCCAACGTTACCACAGCGAAAGAGCTCACCTCCACGATCGCGTACCCCAAGGTTTACACCATTCGATCGGCGATCCAACACACGTGCCTATGATCATCATAGATCATACAGTAATTCAAGGACCCAAGAAGACGACAAAGACAAAGGTCAGTTCACAGCACTGATAAAATCCCCAAAAGAAATTTTAGCCACGGAAGAGGCACGTTTCAGTTTCAGGCCACCTAAGCCTCTGCCAAAATCTGCAACAGAGCGAAACCCCAATCGGTTTTGTGATTTCCATGGTGACACTGGTCACCATACAAATGATTGTTTTCAGCTAAAAAAGAGAATCGAGGCGGCAGTCAAATCCGGGGAATTGGCACACCTGATAAAGGACATTAAGAGCAAGAAGGGGCCGGGAGAAAAAATCGAGACTAGCAAGGAGAAAGGAAAGAAAGCCGAGATCTTAATGGTGTCACACTCAGAAGAAGAGGCTCGGCCTAACAAGCAAGCATGGAAACCTTGGATGCGAGTAAAAATCGATTTCCCACCGCCGCCAGCCAACGCAACACAGTGTGCCCTGATCCTGGTCAATGCCAAGGTCGATGGGCAAAATGTCCATCGGGTATACTGGGATGGAGGGAGCGCAGTAGAGCTCATGTATGAACATTGCTTCCGGCAGTTGGAAAGAAGAACACAACAACAGCTGCGACCACATCGAACATCCTTAGTCGGATTCTCAGGTGAAACAGTTACTCCTTTGGGAGAAATTACCGTGCAGGTCACCTTGGGAGCAGGAAGATTCAAAAGAACAGAAAGCATTACATTTCTGGTGGTTCGGTGCCCATCCAGATACAATATCATCATGGGACGTCCAGGGATTAGCGCTTTTGGTGCTATAGTGTCCACAGCTCATTCAATGATTAAGTTCCCAACCAAAGCAGGTATCTGCACCCTTGTGTCGCAAGCAGAAAGTATGCTGGTAGCAAAGGTAGATCACGAAGCCATGCCAAGCCAGGAGCTCAGCATCCATAGCAAGCACCCAGACCAGTTGATCCGTATTGGCCCTGATTTGACACTCCAAGGACGGCAGGGCTTAATCAAGCTGCTGCAAAACAGCAGGGACGTTTTTGCATGGACGCCAGACGACATGACAGGTGTACCACGATACATTTCCGAGCATTCTTTAAACTTAAACATACAGGTACAACCGGTGGTACAAAAGAAAAGGGGCATGGCAGCCGAACGTGGAAAAGTCATCTGCAATGAAGTAGATAAGCTGGTCAAAGCGGGGATATTGAAGGAAGTCCATTACCATACATGGGTAGCCAACCCAGTCCTGGTCAAAAAGTCCGATGGCAGCTGGCGCATGTGCGTGGATTTCAAGGATCTCAACAAGGTCTGCCCAAAGGACTGCTATCCCTTGCCAGAAATTGACCTCAAAGTAGACTCTCTTGCAGGTTACAATTTTAAATGTTTTCTCGATGCTTATAAAGGTTATCACCAGGTTCAGATGAAAGCGGAAGATGAAGAAAAAACCTCTTTTCATACCCCAAAGGGCATATTTTGTTACACTAAAATGCCTTTTGGACTGAAAAATGCAGGAGCCACGTATCAGCGGTTGATCGATAAAGCATTTGGAAGTCAAATCGGTCGGAACATGGAGGCTTATGTTGACGATCTAGTCATCAAAAGCAACAGCGAGGAGGCAATGTTACTAGACATTCAGGAGACTTTCGATAACCTGCGCAAGATCAATATGAAACTCAATCCCGGAAAATGCTCCTTCGGGTTCAACGAAGGCAAGTTCCTTGGCCATGTTGTCAACAAGCAAGAGATCAAGGCCAACCCAGAAAAGATAAGAGCAATATAGCAGATGAATTCTCCACGAAATCGTCGGGAGGTCCAAAGTCTAAATGGTAAGCTCGGAGCATTACATCGTTTTCTTTCCAAATTAGCTGAAAAGTCACTACCATTTTTTAAAACTTTAAAAGGCTGCGCTAAAAAATTTGAATGGACTGATGACGCAGAGCAAGCTTTTCAGCACATGAAAGCCTATATAGCGGAGCTGCCACCTCTTACAGCTCCCCGAGCAGGAGAAGATCTCCTCCTATATCTGGCTGTCAGAGACGAGGCCATTAGCTCGGTACTCATCTCAGAGCACCAAGGCCGACAAGAGCCAGTATACTTCGTTAGTAAAGTATTAAAGGAAGCAGAGCTGAAATACCCACCACTAGAAAAGGCGGTTCTTACAATAGTACACACAGCGCGGCGCCTCCGCCGGTACTTCCAAGCATATCCTATTCGGGTTATGACAAACCAACCTTTAAAAGACATTCTGGCAAAACCCGAAAATTCCAGCCGTTTGGCCAAATGGGCTGTTGAATTGGGAGAACATGGCTTAACTTATCACCCACGAGTGGCCATCAAAGGTCAAGTGCTGGCAGACTTTATCATGGAAGGAACCTTCCCAGTAGAGCCCCAAATATATGATGTACCGAGAAGGCAAAGCACACACACTGGCAGCTATTCACAGACGGAGCATCCAGTGTAGAAGGAGCTGGGGCGGGTTTGTTGTTAATCGACCCCGAAGGTCTGGAGCTCACCTATGCTATAAGGCTGAGTTTCCCATGCACAAATAATGAAGCCGAATATGAAGCTCTCTTGGCTGGTCTGCGTTTGGCACTGCGTATGAAGGTCTCCCACCTAAAAGTCCATGTGGATTCATTGTTAGTGGCCAATCAAGTCAACGGTAGTTACGAGGCAAAAGACGACACAATGAAAGCATCTATGAAACAAGCAAAACTATTGAAAGCAATGTTCCCAGACTGCTCGCTAACCCAAGTATCTCACAATCAAAACAAAAAGGCAGATGCTCTGAGCAAACTTGCGTCATTGGCTTTTGCCCATTTAACAAAAAAGGTACTGGTAGAAGTGCTTCACACAAGATCTACTGAAGAAACAATGGTACAAGACGTACAAGAAGAAGGGGACTCCTGGATGACACCCATTTACAGTTTTCTCACAATAGGAGCACTACCCATAGATGAAGGCGCAGCTGAGCGGCTTAAACTGACCGCCTCAAATTACACAGTCGAACAAGGTCTGCTATTCAAAAAGTCATAGCTGGCTCCGCTACTCCGCTGTGTCGGACCAGAGCAAAGTACCTACCTTCTCAGAGAGATACACGAAGGTATTTGTGGTAACCACTCAGGTCCTAGAACGGTGGTAGCAAAGATCATGAACATGGGCTTCTATTGGCCTACTATGCATAAAGATGCCTTAGCAGAGCTGCGTAAGTGCGAAGCATGCCAATTGCACGCCCCAGTGAAACACACACCTAAATACGACTTGGTTACTATCTCTGCGGCGTGGCCATTCCATAAATGGGGCATGGACATCGTAGGCCCTTTCCCAGCAAGCAAAGGAGGGGTTAAGTTTCTGGTAGTGGCAATCGATTACTTCACCAAATGGCCGGAAGTCCGACCATTGGCTACCATCACGGGCAAGCAAATCATCAAGTTCTTTTGGGAGTGCATTATCTGTCGTTTCGGGCTACCAGGTGTAATCATCACAGATAATGGCAAACAATTTGAGTCAGACCCTTTCAAGTCATGGTGCAGGGAATTACACATCCGACAAGTGTTTACGTCAGTAGCTCACCCTCAGCCTAACGGTCAAGTCGAACGCATGAATCGCAGCATAGTTGATGGTCTCAAAACGCGATTAGGGAGGCACGACAAAGATTGGGTAGAGGAATTGCCAAGTGTGCTATGGGCAATACGCACTCTGGAAAAAACCAGCCATGGGTAGACACCCTTTAGCCTTGTCTATGGCTCAGAGGCAGTCATCCCGGCTGAAATCGGAGTCACTTCCCCTAGACGACACATGTTTCATGAAGAAGGCAACGATGCAGAGCTGTTCCTGAACTTAGACTTAATAACCGAAGAGCGAGAACAAGCAAGTATCAAGGAAGCCCGGTATAAGCAATCAATGGCTAAGTTTTACAATGCCAAAGTCCGGTCAGAATGTTTCAAACCAAATGATTTGGTTCTAAGGAAGAATGAAGTCAGTCGGAAGGAAGCAGGAGGAAAAATGGGCCCCAAGTGGGAAGGCCCATATCAAATAGCGGAAGCTCATAACCGCGGTTCCTACAAGCTGCGCACGATGGAAGGAAAGCCGGTGCCTAGGCACTGGAATGCAAACAATCTGAAACGCTTCTATGTGTAACTCCATTCTGGAGCTATAGCATGTTTATTAAGTCAACCACTTTTGATTGTACTATTTGACATTTTGAACGGCCATCGGCCATTATCATATATGAGAACATGCTAGCATTTTATAAAGACTATATTGCCAAGCCTACAAACACTGTCACACAAAGCCATTTTGTAAGGCAGAAGAGTGAACAAACATCACCGCACATGAAATAAAAACCCCACGAGGCCCGGCATTGTCCTACTCGTGCAGAAGGGGTGAGCTCCTGATTTCAACTAAGCTCCATGGGATCCGGCATTGACCTACCCATGTATGGTATACCACAATCAGCGAATGAAGAAAAACAATACCATTCGTCATATAATATTCCTAATTACAAGACTGATCATCTTGTTGCGTTTCGAATAAAATACGGGAGTTTTCTCCCCAGCAATAGCTAGCTCGCAATCAAGCAAACACACAAAATTTGATAAAAGTCAAACATAGGTTTCATTCGATCATAAAACATCGAAACATGCCAAAATAACAACCAAACAAAGTTTCAACTTAAACATAACGGATAGTCAGTAATGTCTTCTAAAAACAACATCCACACACATAACCCCTACTTGGACGCAGCCTTCTCCACAGGCTCTGCGGATTCCTTCATAACTGTTGCCGGTGACTCAGGGACTGCGGGGGTAACATCCAATGAGTAACTAGCACCCTGAGGAAAACGGGGAGGCAACATGGAGGAGGGCGATGTCATCGCACTAAGTTGGCTAGAACTTAGTTGCCCACCAATAGCTATAACAGTTTCAGCATTGTGTGGCACCAAACTCTTCAGTATCGATAAGGGCACAGCACCATCCTTGGAAACCAGATCCAAAAAGGGAAATTGCATCTCTTCAAAAGCATGCACAGCTCGATGAAGCTTGGCTTTCGAATCAGGAGCAAAGTAGGCCACAGTATCCATGGCACGGCCAGCAGCCGCATACTTATAACCTGCACGAATACCAGAGTGCATACCATACGCATGAGAAGCTTTCTGAATAGCGGCAAGGGGCTCCAAGTACTCAGGACTGCGGTGCAACAATTCCACCACATGTTTGAAACCTTGAACAATAAGCCATTCCCGGTCTTGAGACAATTCCTCGACCCGGGCACTTAGCAACTGGTTCTCCTGAGACAGCTGTTCCAAGGAGGCTTTCATCTTGGTCTCCTCGGCCTTAAACATCGCTTGCTCTTTTTCAAACATCGCACGACTCTTTGCCAACATCTCCACCTCCGTCTCCAATTCTTTCTTCGAATCACACAATTGAACCTCCTTAACCCGCATCTCCTCCTTCAATACCTCCACACTCACCACAGCCTGTTTCTTCTCTTCACTTAGACAACTTACCTGTTTTTCCAAAGCAGAAACACGCTCACCCTCTTTGTTCAATTGGTTCAGCAGACTGGTGGTTTTTTCTTTAGCCTTGTCATGACAGCCGGTCCAACGATTAAGGCTTTCCGTAACAAATGATCCCAGTTGCACCCAACTGGTCAGCAGCTCGTCAGTCAAAGCAGTGTTGCTCAATTGAGCGACGGCAGATTTTTGCGCAGGAGTTGGTAAAGCAGTGGCTACATCACGACAGACCCTCGGGTTATCGTATAAATCCCCGTTACGCACATCCCACAAAGGCACAAAAGGTTGCACAGAAAAACTCTTTGCCACAGCGGTGTCATGATCAGGTGATGCACTGGTTTTCTCAAAGGACGGGTCCACGGCCTTGTCACTATGCAGGGTATTTTCAGCAGTGTTCCCAGAAGATACACTATGCGGACCCTCATCACTAGCCACAATGGGCAACTTTCCTTTTGAAGCCCGGGTTTTCATCCTTTTGGATGGCGCAGCAGAGGTTACATTGTCTTTGTTAGAAGGGGCTTTCTTCTTTTTGGACACTGGGTTAACATTGGGCAAATCAAACGACGGCAACTCAGTTCTTATCACACCTGCATCTGGTAACACGCTGGTGTATTCTTGACCGGTATAACAAACACGAAGGTGGCTGGTCACCACATCTTCTTCTCCATCCAACAAAACTCGAGACGAACTCTCCACATCCGAATTGGTATGATGTCCAACAATCCCATTTCTACACAAGGCAAATCAACAAAACCACAATAAGTATCAGTCTATCATGTTGTTTACAAAGCAATCATACAAAGTAAATACGCCTATGGAAGGGCAACCTACCACGCCCATCGCGTCGTAGCACCGGCACTGAACCCGGCAATGACCATTTCCCACTTAATCCGGCTAGCACAAGTACTTCTTTCGGGAAAACGCGAATGTGCGTCTTGTTTGCCACCAGCAACTTGTAATGTATGTAGTTCACCAATGAATGACGCAACTCTAACTCAAACAGAGGGTCACGATGATTGCGAAACAGGGGAGCAAAGGGAAGGATAGCGGAAGTTACCCAGAAGAAACGGTTCTTCCAGTTTTTCAAGGCCGGGTTAGAGGGGAAAACAAGCTGACAAGAGGGGTCTTTCCGCCGCTGAATAGAGAACCAATCACCATTTTTGGCCAAATGGTAAAAACAGCGGAACAGAGCAACGGTCGGAACCGCCCCAACGGCCCTACATGCCATCTCGAAATGAGTCACTTTGTTAAACCCGTATGGGGCTAGTTGACAAGGGTTCAAACGATAATATTCGAGCACATTTATACAGAAAATCGAAAGGGGCAAACGCACATTTGCGAAATCAAAAAATCGGGTGTACAACCCGACAGACCCAGACGGACAATCCAATATGGTTTGGTTCTTGGTCGGGAGCACAGGTCGCCACTCCGGCCCAATATCATACAATGCGCAAAAATTCCGAAAATCCTTTTTCGATAGTTCCGAACGGCGATCTTTCATATCGTAACGACTCAACATAGCGACGACAATGAAACGAAAAGAGGGAGAACCAGTTCACTAACCTGCAACTTACGACGGAGACGACGCACGACGAAAGGATCGATCGAAAGTTTTTCCGGCGAGAAGTGAAGGGAAATGGCGGTTATAGCGCTGGTTTTCCCTTATTAATGCCAATGTGATGGAAAAGCCACGACGGGACGTGGGCCGTCCTATGCGGGCTTACCGAGGACACTCCACCCAAGGTTCATACACGTGTGGATTTGTTCTTACTTTTCCTATCCCCTTTTATTTTACAAAATATATATAAACTAATAATAATATATATATATATATATAAAAAGGACTAGCAAGTCAGGCATCCCCATTGGAACGGCCAAAAGAGACACCTGACTGGGGGGCTGATGATGGGGGTCAGTAGATTCCTTTAGCCGAGCTAAGGGATAGCCCAGCTACCGCCCGGCTCGGATAAAGTCCAGCATGGCCACATCCAACTCAGACCGTCAAATGCAAAGAAGAACCTGAGGAAGATATTGTAACCACTGGATAAAAGGAAATGGTCAAACAAATGGGGAAAGCCTGCAAGGCCTTTCCACATAAAAAACAGCAATTAACCTTTCTAATACAATTCCCTGCAAAAGTATCTCTGCAGGACATGGCCACCTTCTTGACAAAACCAAGGCAACTTGGTAATAAGTCAAACATTAACACCAATCTGGAAATATCACTACAACCGACACTTATGCATGAAACCAAGAGAAGATAAGATCCAGAAGAAGAAGATACTCGTGGAAAAGGCTGGACCACGAGCGTTATAAAGAAGAGGACTCAAGAACTTAGGAGGTACAACACACGACACTCTTACTCTCTCAATATTCTTACACATTCAGTCGTTAATCTTCTTCTACAACCGGTCCTTACTCTCACGCCGGAGTCGCGACCACAGGAGATCCCTCCTGTGGTGAGGCTAACGGTGTGCTTTGTGGTGATCTTAGCAGGACTAGGTGACCAGCAGGACCTCGAAGACTGATACGGCGACACTTCCTTTGTCAATCAAAATGCTCAAGGAATCAAGGGTCGTAGGGTTTACCGAGTGTAACTCATGTTATTTTTGAAATTAGGTAAATGCTCTTATGTATGAACTTTACTTCTAAGAACGAAAATTGATCTTTAAATAATTGGAGATGCTATGAACAAACCTGTGCTTCACCCCCCTAAAATTTTTGTTAGTTTATCAATGATTACTTTCTTTCTGACCTATTCTGGGAAAGTTTGAGTTTCCTAATTACCAAGTGCTAACGAGTTTAAACTTTCAATGTCACTCTGCTATCGAAAACCAGGTATCAACTGCAACGTGCAAGTGCCATTTACAAAAGCCATGCATATTTGATGTTTCATTTGAAGTGGAATTAAATTGTTTAAATATGGGTTGTTCATTGACTGCTTCAACATAGAATGCCCCCGCGAACCTAGGGTCTTTGTACATGCGTGTTTTCCTCCGCTGATTTGCTCCACCTTCTAAGGTCACAACTTACAAAACTCAACTACCTGCACCGCTGCTCAAACTATCTCCACTGTCACCATCACCGCCCGGAGTACAAACGCCACCATTAACAAGAGACACTAGGTTGAAAGTTCACAGAACACTCGATAGAAACTTTCTTCGGGTTCTAGGGTTTGAAACTTGATTAATGGGCAAGTACGCATACCAAATTATCAAGGCATTTGCACTATTTTGGTAAAAACATGTGTCATTGCAATTTACAAACAAGCATAAACCCACCGCGAAGCGCGGTAACGCCTACTAGTTACTAAATATTATGCAAATAAACAATTCGTTTACTTACAACTCATTTTAACTTCAACTAAACTGATGTTATTGAAAAAAGATTATTTAGACTCAAACTGATTTTGCTTAAAACTCATCATAACCTGCACCCATTCTGACCCAAACCCAACCATTTTGTCAAGAGTAGCATGAATGCGAAAATGGATGAAGGTCAATAGTTTGAATCATGAATGCAAACTGGTAACATTTCAACTTGTTTTGCTAAATTATTTCTACTATCAGAGTACTACGAATGCTCTAACTTGAATAAAATAAATCTTCGTCTTTTGATTTGGAAATAAAATATATAATTAGATTTAAGCCATAATACACTTGTAGCCTATTGATAACCGTCTTTCCGTCAATCCAGTAATATCTCAATCCGTTTTCTACCTCCCTGAAAAGATCAATGGTGTGTAGGCTTGCCAAGTTGTTTAAATAAATACAACTTCTTTTACAAACCAGATCATAAACGGAACCAAACATATCATCAACCCTGTGATAATAATTAAAAAAAAATCTAAATCTGAGAACCGAACCGGACAGAACCAAGCATAGCCAGCACCACTCATGGCTCGATTCTTTGGTCCAGTTGGTCACTTGGCCTAGATCTGCTTACGCACCCTCCTTACAACACCTCTTCAATCATAACCTTTCCCTTCCTATCTTCTTTCTTCCGAGTCTTCCAACCACCCTTTATGTTGCCCATATAACCCATGGTTGCATTCTTCTCAGCTGTCACCAAACCCGCCAATGATGACCAACCCTCCTGTGGCTGCTCGTGCACCCAACACATCAAAAAATAAACCTTTCTCTCACCTGATTTAAGCTTCACCTTCATTTCTGTTCTTTTCACATCATGGGTCTTCTCCATTTTCACTTCTTTCAAACTTGCTTTCAACATCCTATGCGTATCACAAAGAGCGCAAATCAAACCATCGCCTCCGAGAGACAACAGGCTTGCCACATCATCTAAAATCCCCAGCCCAAAATGTGGCCCGCCCATGTGTCTGAAAGCAGGAGAGCATGTTTGTTCAAGACAGCGTGACAGGACTTCGGAAATGGTCTCGGGTTGACCACTTTGACCTAAAACTAACGATATGGTTAAAAACACCGTTGCTGAGTCAACCGGGTCAGATTCCCAGTCTCCGTTGTACAACCTAAGGGTGAAACAGTAGCTATATAAGATGTCCACAAGATGAATAGCTAAAAGTGGAGATGGTTCGGTTGAGCTAAGTTTGCTAACAGGAGGTAGTGCGGTTTCAGGACCTGGTGGGATCTCGTGGGTATGGTCTGAAAGGTCCGGTTCATGTTTTGCTATAGGTTGAACACGTTGGGTTCCTTCCGGGCTCAAAGATATGGTTCTGGCAGAGGGTTTTAACCACCAGGGTTCCCATGGTTTGATCAGCTTGCTTAGCTCACCAGAAGCCACAGCTCTCTGAAAGTGTTTCTTTTCTTCGGTGGATAAATCATCAAAACTGATTTCAACTCCTAAAGAGGCAAAATATGTACCAAAAATTGATCAGGTTACAAGCAGAAATTAAACATGTTATAGTGACAAATATATGAATATATCCAAACATACCTGCCATGATTTTTTGAATGGTCTCCTCTGATAAAGCTGAATCTGCTGAGCCTAAAAACAAAATATAATCTAGTAAATTTTTCAAAAAATGATTTATAGTGAAGTAGACATGCAAGATGGTTGGGATAGGTAAAGGGGTCAACATGTGCCCAGACTGAAACAGGTCGTTTTGTTACACATCAAAATGCCCAGGCCAGGCCAATTCCAAACATCTGTGTCAAACTTTTTAAATTTATAATCAACGCCTAATAAATGCTTACAAGTATTGTATTTTACAATGATAATATGAATCTTTGAATACAATAATTTAGAAGGTTGTTTGAATTACAAAAATACTTTGGGCAACTTTCGACCTGAATCGCATGTTCACAACCTGTTCCTCTGATTAATTGTTGCAATAAAAAATTTCTTGCGTATTAATGATACATACAATGTTTAACTTACCATCATCATCATCAATCATGCTCTCAGCCTCTTCCTCCGAATGAAACCGCTTTAAAATATCCAACATTTTCAGCTTAGTGTCATCACCAGGTTCTAATTGCTGCATCTCCTCCATTACATTATCTCTCATAAATGATTCTGTGCATCTTAGACTGTGTGACTACAAAGAATATAAAACAAAGTTTTATGAACACAAAATAAATGTACCAAATTCCAATAACCATTATCAGAAGGGTTCAAAACTACACCTAAAAGATAAAAACAATATCATCTCAATTCATAATGACGTTAGAAACCTCGTGTTAGGCTTAACGGATGAGCTTGGGCCTATGGAGGCTTGGCCCGATCCAGCCAAATCCCTTTCTTTATAACCACGTTGCAGCTCAGATTTTAATCGAGATATCATTGAAGCAACAATCAGCACTCGTTTTTGTCATACTCTTTTAGCATGTATAAACTTGTATAAGGTCCAAATTTCACACCTATGTTCTCAAGCTTATAGCTATAAATTATTCAGCGTGATTTTCATATCTTTTTTATATGAAAAAAACAGCTCTAATGGAATCGGGATGAGTATAAATTGCCGCTACTTTGCATCTAAAACCTAACTTTTAGCTCTCTAATTCAAATGCAGATGTAAAACATTAATACTTCTCAAAGTAGACAACAATATGTGTTACACAAGAACAACAAAGATAAGCTTACCTTGTAACAAGGAAGTGAACAATATCGCGTGTTACATCGTGGACATGTATATTGTGAAAATTGTTTCTGGCATCTGCAATTAAACACACTAAATCACCTAAACCTTATGAAATTCATCCAAATAGCAGGATAATAAGCAAACACTAAACATCAAAGTTATATGATTAATGAGAATATACTATATAGTGTAAAAAGTCCTTCATCCCACCCTCTCCCAGACACTACTGATTAATTAATCTTTTCCTGGGTATGTTTGTTTACTATATAGTATAAAAATGAATTACAGGAGTTGGAAGAACATACACACGACAAATGGTACGGGTTGGAGGATTCAGCTGCGATGAATTGGAAGGTGCTTCCGAAGTAATGATTGTATCCGCCATTGTTGTAACACCCCAACGCAAAGAGGGCGACGTGCCGCTATTACAAATTTCAAACCAAAAACATAATTCAATAATCAATATAATCCAAGATAAAAGTTTAAGTTCAAGAACAACTTAAAAGAAACCAAATTCTTAAATATCTTAATAAGCATTAGAAATTCTTTATTCAATCCTTCATCTTATAACGTAACCAAGGAATAAGTATAGCGAAATAATGGTCGATGGGGGAGTTTCTTAGGTTTTAGGGTAAGAACGGAAGAAATGAGAATACAACAACAAGCGTACCGAGTGGAAATCCCACTTAAAGTGGGGTCTGGGGGGGAGATAAAGACACACCTTACCCCTATCTACAAGTAGAATAGAGAGGCTGCTTCGATAGAGTCCCCCGGCTCAAAGAACCGTTTTTTTTTTTTTTATTTATTTATTTTTTATTTTTATTTTATTTTATTTTTTTACAGCAGTATGCAATACAACATGTAACCACGAACAGAAGCATAGAGTATAAACGGGAAACAACAACTTTTGAACGAAACAAACAAGCATTAAACAGATAAGTCAGCAAGTTATGCATACAAACCAACAAGAGGTATCCTGTCACAAACAAACAAAGAAGCCAACATTCTTACAAGTAACCCTACAAAACCCCCATCCCGCAAGCATGCATATATCACATATAAGCTCATATCAGATATCCCAAGAACAAGCAGAATGATACGGCTACAGTTCGCTACCCCTACGTCAAGAAACCTACGGAAGGATCTAAGTATCTGGTACCTTTATTCTACGAAACGGAAGGTCAATTTAGGTTAAAAGCATGGGAGGGAAAAATAGTAAAAGAACGGAATACAAGAACAACAAAATGCAGTAACAACGGATAGTTGTAACCAAGGAGTGTTGTGTAACAACGGATGGAGTATCATGTAACAACGGAAGGTAATAACCACATATAGGATAACAACAATTGCATATAACAACGGATTGTTATAACAGTTGTGTCTATCCACGGTTAGGATAAACCACGGAGAAATGAACAAATATTGTTCACACAGAGAAAGAATCGAAACAGCACACGGAACAGGAAAGTTCGACGTTACATGGATTGTGATTCAGATCAATCAGCATATTTGTTGGTTGCATGTACCAGAAAAGCATAACAGGCAGCTGCTGATTTGGTGATACACAGGTGGTAGGTCGAACAGAACCAGAGGGCAAATCTAGAAATTGTGTGGTCGCGGGTTTGTGAGGTGAAACCGAGATTTGAAGGCAGGGACAGTCTAACAGTTTTGAAGGCCCTAAGCGAACTATAAAATTGGGGCCCTATACTTATGTTATGTTATAAAGTATAAACCATCATCCTTTACCCGATTTGGCATTTAGTACAATATTTTAGGCCCTATGATAATATGATTTAACACAGTATGAGTGATTCACAAATCACTACAACAATAATAACCAAATATTCAAAATATTGCTTTTTGTTGCTACTTGCTAATCTGCTTCGTTTTAATTGCTATTTATTGTTTACATTCTATTTGTTAAATGATAGTATGATTCACAAATATTCAAATAATTGAATGTCATTGTTACTTGCTAGCCAGCTAATCTTCTTAGTTTTTATTAATATTTGCTAAATTATAACATGATTTGTGCATTCAAGAGATCTCACAATTGATCTACTTACAAGTTTAGAAAGATAAGATTATGCAGGCATCAAGAAACAAATAACCATCAATTAATGAATCACGATACAGTTTCAGAGCCCTAAGTGGTTATAGCATCAAGGACAGTGAAATAGACAAGGGTTTGATCCAAAATCAATAACAGAAGAAGAAACATGAGGAAAACACAGATAGGTATAGAAGCACCATCACAATCAAGAGGATATTTGAAAATTCGATCACATATAACAAATAATAACATACCTTTCAATGGCAATGGAGGGGCTGTTTCGGTGATCCCGTCAATTTCAGAAACTGTAAATGGGTGTAGGGGGAGGTGTGCGATGAGCCGGGAAGACGAGAACAAAGGATGGTTGTAGAAGGATGGAGATCGGAGGGGTTAGAGAGGATTGAGACGTTTGGTTCAGAATTTATTAAAAAGAGAGAAAAAAAAAAGTAAATAAAAAGAAATGAGAAAGAATTTTGTCCATTTGAGTTCATTTAACGAGGGAAAAGAAACGAAAATATGTCGTGTTCTCGAGTTTCATTTAAGGACTGAAATTAAGAGAAGTAAAAGAAAAACTATGCGAAATTACTTGGCTTTCATTTCCTTCCGATTTGGAAGGAAACTGTTTCATTCTTTTCTTTTTCTTTCCTATCATTTCTTTTCAATTCTTTTTTTTTTTTCTGTACTCTTTTTTAATAAACTTATAATCTGAGCGTTAAGGTTAAAAGTTATATTAAGAGGGAAAAAAATTAGGATCGGAGAGAATTTTAACAGAATGATAAAAATTATAGTAGGAATTTTTAGAAACATTTTAGGCCCTGCTTGATATTGCTTGTTTAACTTTAAAAAGACTTTTTGTCAAAAAGTGATTATTAACTTAAGGGTAATTTTGTAAAAACATAACCAAGTTTTGATTTTGTTCCAATTAAATCACTGAAACTTTGTTTTGTTTCAGTTAGGTAACTTAAGTTTGATTTATGTTCTAATACTAGTTAAAAAAACCCGGATAACATGTAATCTTGATTCGTTTAGGCTTTATAAGTGAATTTTTAGATGATTTTATGACCCGTTTATGATTTTATGACCCGTTTCTATAACATTTTGAAAAAAGCACAAAATGCCCAAATGAGTCTAAAATACGTCTAAAACCTTCAAACGGGTCATAAAATCATCTAAAAATTCACTTATAAAGCTTAAACGAATCAAAATTACCTATTATCCAAGTTTTTTATCTAGTATTAGAACAAAAATCAAACTTAAGTTACATAATTGAAACAAAACAAAGTTTCAGTGATTTAATTAGAACAAAATCAAAAGTTGATTATGTTTCTATAACATTTTCCCATTAACTTATGACTTTTTAAAATAAAGTTTTTAAAAATGTGTTTAGATTAGCTTTTTCAAAATTAATTTTCAAAATGACCAAAAAAGACATTTTTTTATTGACACTATTTAATGGTATTAGGTAAAGGGTAAAGAATTGGGTAGATTTGTAATTTTATGTCAATAAGTCATTTTGAAAAGCTATAGTTTTTAGCTTTTGAAAAACAACTTATCACCCTTTTACAAAAATTTATTTTCAAAAGTTTTTTTAAGTTTGATAAACAACTTATTGGCTTTTTGAAAAAGCCAATAAGTCATTTTTAGATAAAATCTCAAACAAGGTCTTAGTAAAAATACTAAATTCATTTAGTGACATAAAATTAAAACCATAAAAAGATATATTGATTAAGCGTGGCATAATTAAAATGCCACTAAAATTTTAATTTAGAGTCATATATGATAAGTGTCATTATAAGTATAAGTCAAGCAAATGTGACACATATAAAGTGCCACTAAAACCTATATTAGGGCATAAAAGTTAAATGACAAGTGGCATTTTATTTGTAGTGATAGTAGCTTATTTTATTTGTTATTAGTTATAAAAAAACTATAATGTATTGTAGTTAGAAAAAATTAAAACTAAATAATTAAATATTTATTTGAATTAATACAAATAGAAAATTAAAAAATAAACTAAACAAATGAAAATAGATATATAATAAACAAAAATAGATAAATAAAAATTTAATTATAATATAAATAAATTGATTAACTAATTTAAAGTTTTTGAAAATTTATAAAGAAAATTACTGCAAAGAATAAAAGCAAAAGAAAAAAATGAAAGAAAAACAAAACGAAAATAACAAGAACTAAATAACTCGAGTACTTACCAAAAATGTCCTTTAACTTTATTAACAGTTACATATTTCATCCTTTATTTTTATGAGCAAAATAGTCATTTTAAAAAAAGTTACAAAACATAAAAATAAAGGATGTTTTATGTAATTATTAAGTTTGATGATTAAATTGATAACTTAATATATACATAGATGACCTTTTATGTAATTTTCTCTTATTACTTATTATTATTGTTGAGTTTTTGGTGTTTTAAAAACCTTGTTAATTTGATTGGTAAATTTATTGAGCCAACCCTATTATATATAGAAGAGGGTGCATTGTATTATCACGCCATGATGTACATTTAAGAGTAAATTGCCGAGACCGTTTCTGTAGTTTGCTAGTATTTCACTCTTTGTTTCTAAGTTTTATAAATTATCCATATGATCCCAAACTTTAAATATATGAAACACATATAGTTCTTAGTTCACCAAATTAACTTCACATGTTTCACCAAATTGCCCTCATATAATGACTATATGTGTTACAAATGCTTAAAGTTCAGCACCATATGGGTAATTTATGAAACCTAAGGACCAAGAGTGAAATACTATCAAATCATAGGCACCATCTTGGTAATTCACTATAAATTTAATGTTGGGGAAGGGGGTGTTTAACAAGATTTTGCAGTTATTTTTCATGATGATGAAGACTGGTAGAAGTCTTGGAGTATAAAGCAGGTATTATTGCGTTATTTGACTTGTAAATATAATGCTTTCAAAATTGTTTGATACTCAAAAATTCACTTGTTTGATTTTTTCAGAGTTGAAAGGTTTTTGGTTTAGTTTGATATGTAAACAAACTGAGCACGAGTAACAAGAGTAAAGGTATGATCGATAGTTACTTACTCGATTCTCGATTATTTTCTAATATCTTATATATACACTTATAATAATATATGATTTTTTAATATGTAATTATAAATATATATTTTTTTGTTCTCAATAATTTGTTAATCTCATTTGAATGCATTTACATATATAGTTGGCATAATCTATAATGTACTTGTTTATTTTACTATACCAAGCATGTAGTACCTGTTTAAGACTATACTCTTCTTCATGAACCAGATAAAACAGTGCGATCTTGCTGCTAATGTAACAAAAACTGTCATGGTTTCAACAGAATTGACACCCTGATATCTTGTGCATCGCTTGGCAACCAAAGGAGCTTGTATGTTTTCGAATCGATCCGTCAAAATGGTATTTTTTGTATTAACTATTGAACACATAGGATATGCAGGAAACTAACTAATCAAGAAATCAAAAGAGAAGAACAAGAATATTAGAACATATACGTATGTTTCTTCTTTGATGTGTTCGAACGCGTTTTACAGACATCATCGTTGGTATAACAAATAAACAAACTTACCCAGTATATTCTCACTTTTCAGTAGGGTCTGGGAGGAAGGATAGAAACAAACCTTACCCCTATCCCAGTTGGGATTGAGAGACTGCTCCGAAGGAGTGCCCAGCTCAAAGTTATCGTTTGAAGTTGATTATCCCAACATTTTTAACGCTATTTTCACAAAGTAAGTAAAATAACGTTAAAATCGTTGGTATATATAACGTTAATAGGAGTTATCAAGATTGCTACTTGACATATTACATCCCTAAACTATCTACATATACATAATTGACATAAAAGGATATTTTAAACATTATACATATTTGACCCGTTACTCTTCTAACTTGGGTTGACAATTACGAGGCTAACATGAACCACTCGCTTCAGACCGATAACATTCTTCCTTGCTGGAAGATCATAGAAATTAAAGTAAGATGTTTACTTTTAACTAATTGCCTATTTCTTCAGACAAACCTTAATTTACCCAACAGATCAAATGTAGCTTGCACTCAGAAAATCTAAACACATAAATATTGGTGTAATTAAATGTTGAAAATTACACATGAATAACAACTAAAAGAAATCATACTATACAACTCTCAATAAGGTTCATTCACTTTGCAAATGTGATCAAATTCAAGTGATTTTCTAAAAAATTGATGTTTGATTCGCAACAAATCGACCCGTCTTCCTTGAAAAACGAACCACACGGCTGTTATAGACTCGTGTGTTTTTAACAAGAGGGGATACCATGTGAGGATTCAATCTCCCTTCCTTCCAGATGTTATGTCCCACCTGACAAGCTAGTGCAACTTTAAGCTGCTTTACAATCTCAGATATTGAGGGGCGTTTGGTGTGATCACTTTGTAGACATTCATATGCAAGTTTTGAGAACTTAACAAAACAAGTTGGTGATATTTGGTCTTGTAGACAATCCAAAGCAAGTGCACGTATTATCTTTTCCTCGTAGCAGGCTTGTGCCAACTTAGATAGGAGCGGATAACCGTCTATGTAACTACCAAGTCTTCCACACAAAACTTCAAACAACACGACACCAAAGGAGTAGACATCTATGTCTTTGGTCAAGAACCCTGTACGCGCATGATCTGGATCACAGTACCCACGTGTCCCAGCTGCACCACAGACATACAATGAGAATCCTTTGTTAGCTGGTATGATGTTAGAAAGACCAAAGTCAGAAACTTTGGCATTCCATTTTGTATCCAACAAAATGTTGGAGCTTTTGATATCACGATGCAACACTATTTGTCCATGAGTACCGTGCAGATGCTCGAGCCCTCGAGCTGCACCAATGCAAATGTTAAGCCGGTCAATCCATGAGAGATCAGGGCTTTTAAGATGCACATTAAGGCTTCCGTTAGGTAAATACTCGTATACAAGGATACTTTCATTAACCTCATCACAAAAGCCCAAAAGAGAGACTATATTTTCGTGCTTATAACGAGAAAGAACAATGATCTCTTGCCAAAACTCAGTTGTTCCTTGTCCGTATTTTGGATCAAACCGTTTGACCGCAACCATAACAACCCGACCACAGATAACAAGTTCTCCTTTGTAAACCTTGCCAAACCCACCATGACCGATGCAATAACTGTTAGCAAAGTTGTTGGTGGCCGATTTTGTAGCGTCAAGTGGAAATCTAAGGTTGTCAAACTCTTTGTTTATCGACATCTTTAGTAATATCAATTTGAAATGAATAGTTGGAGAGGAAGAAAACTATGGATTCTTGCTTCTGCAGGGTATGGTATTTATAACATATGAGAAGAGAATATAAAGGAAGTTGACATGAAATAACCGATCTAGAAGATGAAAATGTACAAAAGTTTGAAAGTCAAATAGTTAAGTCTACTTTGATAAGTCGGACTATTTCAATAGTAGCTTGCAAGTGTCAACAAAAAAAATATAAACATTTAAGGTTGTTGGGTATATATTAATGGATATGTGGACACCATAGGAATAAGAAAATGCAAATGGTCCATATTGTCTTTAAAATCTACGTAGTTTAAGGTTGAGTGGGTCTTGGTAACCACTCAAACGTGGGTGTCATCCTTATTTTAAGCATTTGACTTAGTTTAATTTACTTTAATTTGATAATATATAGATAATTTTCAGTAAGTTAATCTTCTTTATTTTTATTTTGTTTTCTTTCGTGTAAGTTTTTTTTTAACTAGTGTTAATATCCGCGCTACTTGACGAAACCAAGTCTTGGTAGGTTGTTACTCAAGGTATTACGAAGCTGTAAACTCGTAAGTTCGTAAGTTGTAACACATAAAACCATGATTATGCTATTTAAATAATATATTTTTTTACTAATAATAATTATATTATCTAACATTTGAAAAATATATACACATCGTAATTGTTTTAAAGCTACTACCAATTAATTATTATATATATATATATATTAATTATTATATTATAAATCTCATGAAAATGAATAGAAAAACTTCTTGTTGTTTGGATTTCGCTACAAACTTTTTGCTTGTTAAAATAGACACAACCACATGGTCACATATATAACAAAATACTCTATATATAAAAATGCAAGATAAGGAATAGTAGGCTTTTGTCTTTTGAAATTTGATAACTATAAATTTTAGATACTTTAATTTAAGAAAGGTGAAATGAGAATGGCTAGCCATACCTTTGTAATGATAGGCATGTAAGCACAAGAAAAAACCATCATATTATACTATATTATTATTATTATTATTATTATTATTATTATTATTAATAAAAGTGATAGGGAAAGGAATAATAGAAACATATAGATTGGTGAGAAGGGTGAGAAGGATTATGAAATTGACAAGTGACATTTATTTAATTTAATAAAAAGGGTATTTTGGTCATTGTGTTTAAAACTTAAAATCATTGTGTTTAATGTTTCAGCTCATTGTGTTTAATTTTTTTATAATTGTTTTTAATTTTTTTATATCATATTTTGGTATTTTGTTATTGTTTTTATGCATTAAATAAATTATTCTTATTTATTTTTATGTTTTATGTATTAAAAGTATATAATTGTGTTATTTCATTTTGAAAACTCATAACTTTAAAAAACATAAATTATCTTTATTTTTTGAAAAATAAATTTTGGTCATTGTGTTTTATGTTTAGGTCATTGTATAACATATTCGTCATTGTGTTTTATTTTCAGACAATTATGTAACATACTCATCATTGTGTTTTACGTTCAAGTCATTGTGTAATATATTCATCATTGTATTTATCTTTATATTGTGTAATATACACATCATTGTGTTTTACGTTCTGGTCATTGTGTAATATACTCATTATTTTGTTTTACGTTCAGGTCATTGTGTAATATACGTGTCATTATGTTTTACATTCAGTTCATTGTGTAATATGCTTATCATTGTGTTGTACGTTCAGGTCATTGTGTTATGCTTTTGACAATTTGATTATATCTTATCATTGTTTACTATGTATTAGATAAATTTGTTTTTGTTTCATCATTATGATTTATACATAAAAAGTACGTGATTGTGTGGTTTCGCATTATTAGTTTTAAAGCTCATCATTTTATAAAAAAATAGTAAGACATAATGACGAACAAAAAGAAAAATCACAAACAAAAAGACACAATAACAGACAAAAGACACAATGACGCATTGCAAAATATCAAAGGTGAAGGAAAACCTGATTTTTTTTTTTATTTTTATATAACAATATTATACTCGTTTTAAAGATAAAAAAATACTCTTTTTTTGGTGTAGTTTTTTTAAAAAAATAATATCGTATATAAAAGTTATGTCCGTTTAAAAAAATGGGGGGAACATGATAAAAAGTCAACAAAAGTGTCTATGACTAAAATACCCTTTTACTAACTTTCTTAATACAACTTTAATCTTAACCATTAAATTGTATATCTAAGGCCTATAATCATTCTAACACTTCTCACCAATTTAACCTTTTTTACTATAACCTCACCCTTATTATAAATTATGTTATTCACGTGTTTAATTCATGTAGTGACGTTTTGAAAATTTAAACATGTATCATTTGAATTTTTTTAACTTTAAAAAGCAGTAAACAGAGACAAGAAAATTAAATTTGAGAGATTTGCTTAAAGATTTGAGTTTTTATTAAATTTAAGAAACTTGTTTATAGATTTTGCTTTTCTTTCAAATTATTGTTTGCTGGTGAGACGGATTTTGTGAGTAATTTTTTCTATTATTTTTATAACATATTTGTGACGATTTTATATGATTTTATGTTTTTATGAAAAATTTTGTATACAGTTCGTGATAAGAGATTTGATTTTGCTATATAACTTATGCTTCTGCAAATGATATATAATTCTCATTCTCAGGAGTGTACTATGATAAAACGTTGCAACGAACAGGGAGAATAAACATATTTATACATTATAAATCTCATGAAAAGGAATAGAAAAACTTCTTGTTGTTTGGATTTCACCACAAACTTTTTGCTTGTTTAAATGGACACACCCACATGGTCACATGTATAACAAATAATAATTAATTCATCAACTTATTACTCTACTAATAAAAAAATCAAATATGAATAGTGAAATTTAATTGTTAAATCATGGGATACAACATTTTTATGCGAGAAGACCTTACCTTTTTTTTCGTGATTTCTTTTTCATATATATATATATATATGTGTGTGTGTGTATATATATATATATATATATATATATATATTTGTTTATGTGATTTGTTAAACTAGGTGGATCTGTCCCACTGGTTTTATTGTCTTACCTTAAGGTTTTCCTCCCAAAAAGGTGCATGTTCGATCCTAGCCTAAGCCTTTTTTTAATTTTTTTTGTTAGTTTTAATTTTTTTTCTTAGACTCGTACCATGTGTTTGTGTCTACATTTAAGTTATTTCAAAAAACGGTTAGCCTCCAATGTGAGCCGTCGTTAAACGACTACGTACATGCAGCAACACGCAGGTTGAATAATCTAGTTATAAATTAAGTTTGGTTTAATTAATGTAAATTAAAAATGTTGTAAAAATAAGAACTTATTTTAAGAATTATAAAAAAATATATGTTTTATCTTTGTAAAAAGAACATAAAAAGGTACTTTAATGAATCTACAAATCTACCAATCCGATTAATATTTTAAAAAATACTCAATCATAAAAGCGACCGTTTACCGCACCTTAATACTCAAAAGTGTAGACCAATCGCAAACACATGTTTTTAATCGGTTTATTCAATTGAATTGGTTTGTTTGATTTTTAATTAGCCTAAACTGAACCAAAATGAATTTAACAGTCATGGATAATTATGTAATGAGATCCTTCCGAATGGGCTAAGAGAGATAATACCTAAAATGATTAGTCTATTATTTTAGTTCTCTCTCATTTTCTTAATTGAAGAAATAATTGAAAAATAAACAGCAAGTATAAAAATGAGTAATAACCCCCAGTAGAGGCTGCTACGATTCAATTCAACATTTTGTCCGTTTGGGTTTGATTGTGTTGTAGTTCTATAATTCGGATTAGGTTTATCCGCATCCACAGGGTTCATCTTGATTTGGTTATAGCCGCTATACTCATCCATGAATGAGAATATCTCATGCCCAGCTGTTGCGTTTATGAGTAGATCAAAAGGAATTCATCTTTCGGACAAGCTTTGCTTGTTGTATAAACTGCGTTGATGATATTGACCCGTGGAGAGCAACAAAAGTCCATAGAACACCTAACTGACACCAACGAGTAAAATCTCCTTGTGCTTCAGGACCCCATAGTAATAACAAAGAATGTGCTAAACTATTCGCAGGAGTAGAAACTAAGGCAGTTAAGAAATTGCAGCCTTCCAAATAAGAACTGGCCAACATTTATTGGAAAAAGCAACCCCAAATATTAGGGACCAAAAGACGATTAGCAATGACCATTGAATAAGTTTCTTCAGCTGGAGTTGGGTTAAAAGCTCGTAATGTATTTGCGCCATCACCATCTTCAAATAAAGTATTTTCTATGGTAGCACCATGAATAGCGTGTAGCAAAGCAGCGCCCAATACACCGGCAACTCCCATCATATGAAATAGGTTCAATGTCCAGTTATGAAATCCTTAAAAAAAGAGGAAAAATCGAAATATAGCTGCTACACCAAAACTAGGCGCAAAGAACCAACGAGACTGACCTAGTTGATAAATCAGGAATACATAAACAAAAACGACAACTGGACCAGAGAATGCGATTGCATTATAAGGTTGCAATTGAACACATCGAGCAAGTTCGAATTGACGTAACATGAAATCTATTAGTCCGAAAGCGCCGTGGAGAGCAACAAAAGTCCACAGACCGCCTAATTGACACCAACGAGTAAAATCTCTGTGTGCTTCAGGACCCCATAGTAATAATCGATTTGGTTAACGATTTTCGAATTCGATTCGATTATAGATAAAAAAATTCGAAAGTGATTAAACCATACCAAATAAATTGAGTAAATTTACAACGAACCGATAAACACTTTTACTTTTTTATTTTCATTTTCTTGCATAAACATGAAATAAAAAAATTAATAGTAATTAAGTGCATACTACAACCTTTTAAATTAAGATGTTGTGTTTTAAGAAAAACAGTATAGCAATTGATCTAGAGTATTATCATCTATGAATTATGATACAAATACATAAAGGGATAACTTTATAAAAATATAAGTATATAACCAACTTTTATAACTGTCACAATTAAGATATTAATTTTTGTTTGTTTTGATAAGGTCATTAAATTTATTAACAGTATTATAATTCTATATAAATAATAGCATGTTAATATGAAATTTATATATATTTAATTTATTTAATATGTTCATGGTAATTATCATCAAAAAAATGAATAAATAAAATTACATTAATAATTAAAAAAATTTAATAAGTAAAATTTTTTTAATATGTTAAGGAGATTCGTCATACTAGGGTTGGTGAGCGTGATCATTTACGAAGTGAGAACTGAGAAATTGTTTGGGTTCTTTTTTTATATTATTTTGAATAATTAAAGTTATTTAATATATAAAATTTCATATATTAAATAAATTAAATATATAGAAATTTCATATTAACATGCTATTCATGGTATTTACATATGATTACAACACTATTAATAAGTCAATGACCTAATCAAAACAAAAAAATTAACTTAATTAAGACATTTATAAAAATTCGTTATATTTCTGTAAAGTATCTCATATAAAAATAAATACTATTGTGTTTTTATAAGTTGGGTCCTAAACTAGTAAACTTTAGGAGTCATAGGCCACCGCCTAACTTTACTATAAAAAAGTTAACCTTTATCTAGCGTATGCAAAAACACATCTGATCTGAAAACATGTCGTCTCTTACTATCACTTCTGAGAAGCTGAAAGAATCCAATTCAGGGTTATTGCAGATCCCGACCTTTTACAACAACAAACTATACAATATGAGTCACCAAACTGGAAGTCGTGATGGATGCCCCTAAGGGTTATGCATGTCGATCGAGTTATCAACAACTGTGAGTGATGAAAAGAAGAAAAAATGACTCGAGCCATCATTCTTCAAGCCATACTCGAGGACGTGTTATAGAAGATTGCAAAGAAAAGGACGACAAAGGAAATTAGGGATTCATTAAAGGTTCAATAGGCGAGGCTTTATATACTCAAAAGTGAACTTGAGATGCATAAAGTGGGGTGGGGGGGGGGGGGGCGATAGATTAATTTGTAGTCAAGTTATCTTGTATGATATGTGTGTGTAGTAAGTTAACATTAGTTAGTAAAAATGACACAATGACTAATTTACTATATAGTGTAGTACCATTATTCAGAAAAAGAATAAATTGAAATTTATTATTCAGTAGTACGAATTACAATACAATGTAAAAGAAATACAAATTGCAAATCAAAGTTCAAAAAGATGCAAGGATGGAGGCTGAGGATTTCGATCTGTTCAAAAGAGGTCCCTTAAAACATATTTCGAATCACTAAGGTGAACTGGTCTGTCTCCCATGCCGGGCACAACAACAGGAGCAGATGTACTGTCGGAGTCAACTGTGCACCCACTGTGCACCTGAAATTTTAGGTGAAAAAAATGAAAGTTCGATTGTCAACAGAAGATTACCAAGAGTTGTTTGTGGTTTTTCAATGTACCGATCAAGGCACCCAAGCCTTAAATTTATACTGTGAAAAACACTTGAAACAACCAAATTCAAGTGTAGTAACAGTTACAACATTAATTTGACATTTGAACCATCTCAATCAATTCGGTTAGAATTGACACACCTTGATATCTTGTGCATCACTTGGCAACCAAATGATCTTGTATGCTTTTAAATTGATCCGTCATAATGGTATTTTGTATGAACTATTGAACACAGGATATGCAGGAAACTAACTAGCATCCATAATCAAGAAATCAATAGAGAAGAACAAGAACATTAGAACGGATATGTATGTTTCTTCTTTGATGTGTTTGAACGTGTTTTACAGACATCATTGTTGGTATATATAACCCTAATAGGAGTTATCAAGGTTGCAAACTTGACATATTACAACCCTAAACTAATTACATATACACAATTGACATAAAAGCATACTTTAAACATTAAACATATTTGACCCGTTAACTCTCCTAACTTAGGTTGACAATTATGAGGTTAACATGAACTACCCGCTTCAGACGGATAACATTCTTGCTGGAAGATCATAGAAATTAAAGTAAGATGTTTACTTTTAACAAATTGCATATTTCTTCAAACAGACCTTAATTAACTCAACATATCAAATGTAGCTTGCACTCAAAAAATTTAAACATATAAATATTGGTTTAATTAAATGTTGAAAATTACACATGAATAACAAATAAATGAAATCATACTGTTCAACTCTCAATATGGTTCATCCACTTTGGAAATGTGATCAAATTGAAGTGATTTCTCTAAAATAGTGTCTTTTGATTCGTAACAATTCTACCCGTCTTCCTTGAAAACCAAACTACACGACTGTTGTAGACTCGTGTGTTTTTAACAAGAGGGGATACCATGTGAGGATTCAATCTCCATTCTTTCCAAAAGTTATGTCCCACCTGACAAGCTAGTGCAACTTTAAGCTGCTTTACAAGCTCAGATATTGAGGATCGTTTGGTGTGATTGCTTTGTAGACATTTATATGCAAGTTTTGAGAACTTAGCCAAAGAAGTTGGTGATATTTGGTCTTTTAGACAATCCAAAGCAAGTGTACGTATTATCTTCTCCTCGTAACAGGCTTGCGTCAGCTCACATAGGAGCGGATAACCGTCTATGTAACTACCAAGTCTTCCACACAACACTTTAAACAACACGACACCAAAGGAGTAGACATCTATTTCCTTTGTCAAGAACGTTGTACGCGCATGATATGGCTCATAGTACCCGTGTGTCCCAGCTGCACCACATGCATGCAATGGGAATTCTTTGTTAGCAGGTATGATGTTAAAAAGACCAAAGTCAGAAACTTTGGCATTTCATTTTGCATCCTACAAAATGTTGGAGCTTTTAATGTCACGATGCAACACTATTTGTCCATGAGTACAGTGAAGATGCTCGAGACCTCGAGCCGAACCAATGCATATGCTGGTCAATACATGAGAGATCAGGGATTTTAAGATGCACATTAAAGATTCTGTTAGGTAAATACTTGTATACAAGAATGTTAATATATTAGCTCTTTTATAGCAAATTATATACACAAAACTCACACCAAAATGATTCACATATGAAACTGCAGAGATAAAATCAATAAAAGTAAATTGTGATTGAAAAGAAAACAACACAAAAGCTGCCTTTTCACTTTATTCAATAAAAACAAAGGTGGCTTTAAATAGCCTTGCAGTACATAACATGGGAACTTGAAATAAGGAATAAAATACTACTTTCTCCTAAAGAACCGTACAAATATTGACTGCAACGTATACTACGTAGTTACTCGGTCAATTTGACAAATTCTTCACTCCTTTATTCAAACGTGCATAAATATTAACCCAAATGAACCAATAAACCCATTTGACCTGATCTGTAAAATAAACAATTACCCAACAATCACCTCCTAATTGTTCATTATCAAGTTAGCCTCATTTTCCCACTTTGGACACTCATTATTGTAATGAACAAGTTCACCACACTTGTAATGTTTAACGTGATTTTTATCCCACTGGAAACGTTCATTACCATCCCGACTCTTATCGGACCCACGACCTCTTCCCTGGTCATGTCCAAAGCCATCCCGATTGGAACTTCCACCGCCAAAATGATCATAGTTGTATTTCTATTTTCTGGCCAACAATAAACTACCATGAATGTCCTCCATCTTTTCGGATCCTTTTATACGCTCCTCGTAGGCCTTCAATCTTCCAACCGACTCATCAAATAGAATCGAATCCTTCACTTTGACCGCCCATTTGCATCCATAATCGACTTCACTTTGACTGCCCATATCCCATTTGCATCCATAATCGACTTCACGCACCTCCGTCGGTTAGCCTCTTCACACGAACATGATGATCTAGAGAAGAAGCTGCTTCGTGACTCTTCAACCTTAAATCACGTTCAAAATCACAACCCTTCAAAATGAACCTAAGCTCTTACTACCAAATGTTAATATATAAGCTCTTTTATAGCAAATTATATACACAAAACTCACACCAAAATGATTCATGTATGGAAGTTGTAGAGATAAAATCAATAAAAGTAAAATGTGATTGAAAAGAAAACAAAACAAAAGCTGCCTTTTCACTTTTTTCAATAAAACAAAGATGGCTTAAAATAGCCTTGCAGTACATAACATGGGAACTTGAAACAAGGAATAAAATACTACTTTCTCCTAAAGAACCGTACAAATATTGACTACAACATATACTGCCTAGTTACTCGGCCAATTTGGCAAATTCTTCACTCCTTTATTCAAACATGCATAAATATTAACCCAAATGAACCAATAAACCCATTTGACCCGACCTGTGAATAAACAATTACCCAACAAAGAAGACTTTCATTAACCTCATTACAAAAGCCCAAAAGAGAGACTATATTTTCATGCTTGTAATGAGAAAGAACAATGATCTCTTGCCAAAACTTAGTAGTTCCTTGCCCGTATTTTGGATCAAACCGTTTGACCGCAACCATAACAACCCGACCACAGAGAACAAGTTCTCCTTTGTTAAGTTTGCCAAACGCACCATGACATATGAAGTTACTGTTAGCAAAGTTGCTGGTGGCCGATTTTATATCGTCGAGTGGAATTCTAAGCATGGGCGGCTTGGAGGGGGTGCAAACCCCCCTCCCGCACAGAGCCTATCCTTTTTAGGGGCACAATTTTATAAAAAATTTTTTTATATATACTATATATTATTTATATAAATTCAATTGTCCCATTATAACATTCTATAGATTAAAATACAAGGCCCAATAAATGATTAAAAAAACAATAGGTTAGTTATTTTGGTATATTGGTATGTACTTTAAGTTTTAAAACTATGATTTTGTTATGCTTACGTTAATTGTCACAACATTAGTCATTATATATAAAAAAAAATTATCTAAGGGGCCTTTTTTTCCCTTTTCGCACGGGGCACTCGAATTCTCGAAGACGCCCTGATTCTAAGGTTGTCGAACTCTTTGTTACAGTTATGACTGAATTGTTGGAGAGGAAGACGAATATAAAGGAAGTTGACATGAAATAACCGATCTAGAAGACGATAATGTAAAAAAGCTTGAAAATCAAATAGTTATGTCTACAATCAAATGAATCAACTACGTATGCATTGAAGTGGACTATTTCAATAGTGGCATGCAAGTTGAGAAAGAAAAAAAATGGCCATTTGGAAGGGGGGGTGGCGGCGGAGCTTGGAAATAATGTTCAGGGGGCCGAAAGATATAGGTTAAAAAAAATTTCTTATTGTTATGTTTCGGGCTAAAAACTTGTGTCGACAAATGGTAATTCGGGTCGGGTCAAACAGTTTAAAAGTGATGAATAGCTTCATGACACAAACCGGATAAATTTATAATCCTAAATCCTAACAAAAAATTAAACAATCAATTTAAACAAACAATCAATTTAAAAATTTAAATCTAATCCTAAATCCTAAAATAAATTAACTAATCAACAAACAAATAACAATCAATAAATCAATAAATAAACTTGAAGCCTCTTAACCTCTTTTCAACTTCACAGTTCACACAATCAAAGTAACAAAAACAAAAAAATTAACTAATCAAGTAATCAATAAGTGAAGAAACTGGTTATCTGGGTCATCACCGGTCACTCGAACTCTCGAAGAAGTGATGATGCTGGACAGCTAGGTCGACCGTCGACGGTCAACAGGTCATGGTCGTCACTCGTCAGGTGACTCAGCCACTCAGGTCATGAGCAGCTGAGCGCTCGCCACTCGTGGAGTCGTGGGCCTCGTGGTTGATTCACTGATTGTTGAAGAAGATTAGAACTTAGAAGAAGAAACAAATGTTGCTTGAAGCTGAATCACGATTGAATTGAATTTGGAAATTAAGAACCCTATTTCCCTTCTGCTACCCGCTCTCGCTCTGCTATTCGATTAAATTAGGATTTAGGAAATGGGTTTCCTTTTGATTTGAACGTTTAATAAGAATGAAATATTTTAGTGGCCCAATTAAATTTCAGGCCCACCACAAGTTTTAATGTTTAAATGTAATATCGGGAAAAAAAATGAGATAACAACCGACACTGTGAACCCTTAAAGGTTTCAAGTTTATTATTTTTTAAAATCCAAGGGGGGCCCTAAGAATTTTTGTAAGAAAAACCGAAGGGGCCGGACTCAATACATATAAAATTTCCCGACCGAAAACTACTATATCGGGGCTTCTGGCCAGAAAAACGGGAGGGGGAGGAGCGGGGCACCCCGGGCTCCTAAGATCCTCCGCCCCGCGGGGGGGGGGGGGGGGTGTTGGTCATTAGGTAAATTCAAGTTGTCACTTGAAAACGTGGATGCGATCCTTACTTTTAGCGTTTGGCTTGGTTTACTTAGTTGGTTGGGTACAGTTAGCACTAACTTAAACTTCTGTATTTTTATTTTGTTTTCTTTCATGCAAGTTTCTTTTTTTAATTGAACTAGTGTTCTTATCCGCTCTGCGTCATGGAAATTCGTGTTTGTAGGTTGTTAACATATCAAACCATAAGCTCGCAAGATGTAACACATAAAACCGTGAAATACACTATTTAAATATATCATTTTTTTCTATAAGTAACCACATTATTTAACTTTATTATTTCAGGTCTAATATAATATTTATAAATATTATACATCATAATGGTTTGAAAACTATTACCAGTTATAATTTGTTTGAATCAAAGTAATTAAACTGTTGTAAACTTAACTAATTAAGAACTCATTTTAAAAATTAAATCTAATCTTTCAAGCACTTGAAACAAGTGATCTTACATATCATCTTTCAAGAACTTGAAACCAATGTGCAGAATCATTGGAACCAATTAGTTTTTAGCTTCATACTCATGTAAGAAATTTGTCCATAGAGATGGATAACATGTTGTTTCTGGCCTGCCATACCGTTTCATAGAAGAATAAGAGAAACCGAGTTCTATTGGCCTTAATAATTGTCAACCCAAGTTAGAAAAGTTAATAGGTCAAGGTGGGTAAATAAGTCTAAGTATGTTTTGTACCTATTGTGTATTATGTAATATGTTATTTCAAGAATTAAACTTGTTAATTGTGGTTAGGGTTATATAATCCGAACTATGGTTTGTTTTAAAATGTTCGAACATATCATATCAAATTAAAGGATGTGTATTTAATTTTTCTTAATTTTCCTTGTTCTTGATTCTTGGTTTCTTGATTATGGATGCAAGATGGTTTCTGCATATCCTGTGATTTCATCATACGGGTATCAGAGCCAAAGGCTTGAATCGATCCGAGAACAACATCATTGCATCCAGAAATCAAGAGACCATTCTTTTCTGATCCTGATCACTTTGTTGAATCATCTTCTATGTTCTTTTGATTAACAACAATACATACGATTACAATGAGATTAACGTTCATAATCATCACCGTGGGTGACTTTCGAATCCAGATTTGGAAACTAATCAAGGTAAGGGTCGATTCACGTTTTTTTGTGTGTATATTCAACATTCAAAGAACCAAACCACTGTGGGTTCAAGTTCTTCCTTTCTGATCAATAATTAGATTCGATCATTGGCGGAGGTTTTAAGGGGCCCAGGGGTGCCCCGGCCCCTGCCGTTTTTCTGGCCAGAAGTCTCGATATAGTAATTTTCGGTCGAAAAATTTTATAGGTATTAAGTCCTGCCCAGGGGCGGTGCTTATTGAGGGCCCGAGGGGGCCTCGGCCCTCCTGTTTTTCCGGCCAGAAGAGTTGATTTAGTAGTATTTCGTCGAAAAATCCTTCGGTTTCTCTCGTTTTCTTCCTAAAAAACCTTCGGCCCCCTCCGAGCTTTTTTTGAAGCTCCGCCACTGGATTCGATTAAGGGTCGTGTACGATCAATATTTTATACAAAATATCACTAAGGGTGTTTGTGTTGCAAATTTTTGAATTTCAGTGGTGAAATCCAAAAAGGGCCGATAACTAGTTTTTTTTATTTATCTTGACTTACTTTGGTAAAAATTAGATTATGCAATCTATCTAAATTGAGAATGATTGCACTTCATCATAGAGGGCATTTTTGTGTTAATCTTGTCGAAATCAACAAAAGCAATTGAGGCTTTGTTTCTTATTTTGGATTTTTTGATCTGAGTGTGAAAGGAGGGCCAAGATTTTTTGGTTGTAGTTTTATTACTCAAGCATTTCTGATCGTATATCTTAATTGTTATCAAAAACAATAGCCAAGATCTTTGCTTAATTCAAATCCTTTATGATTTATTTTCTTGATAAAAGAATAGAATCATCTTATTGATTGAATCTCCAATTAAAGCAAAAGGGCTACAATTAGATTCCTTGTGTTTTTTTTTTTTTGAAAAGAAAACTGCATACAACTTTTTCATGTTATACACAAACTAGAAGACGAGGCCTTGAAGGCTACTATTTTTTCATGTTATTTGGTTCTTCACTAGAAGGATAGCTACCATATGGGTTGTTTAAGATGAATGATAGGGAGGCATAACAGTATAAGTGCAATCCCAAGAGAAAACAAACAATGCATGTTTCAGTGATAAGTTTGGCACATCCAAGAGGGATCATGTAGCCATGTTTCAAATGTCACACCCCCAAATTATCACTTGCGAGTTGCGACATCAGGCCGCTGGGTGTGACGTGCCAGAATCAGATGCGTTGGTCATATAGAACGACTCTATATGCAATTGAAAACACGTGGATTTAATACAGAAATCCCAAACAGTTAAAGAGTTTTACAGCGGAATATGATAATAATACAGTGGAAGTTACAAAAGGCTAAATTGTTTTCGCAACGCAATAATAATAAATGTTTTCAAAAGTTATGACAGATAAATGCAGGACTCCTTAAGCTTGACTCCTTAAGTGTCGTCCTATCATTAAGCGTTACAATTACCTGAGAATACATGCGAAAATGTGTCAACATAAAGTTGGTGATTTCACAGGTTTATATATAGTAAGTAGTAAAACAGTTTGCGTGATATGTACTTGTATGTAAAGTTGCCAGGCCAAAAGCCTCGTGTTTCTGTGTTGACTCACTATTGAACTAGACTATAAGGCCTTCACCATGTCATTGTAGAAACATTGGCAATAGGTCGATATTGCGCTCGTCCTGACCGCCAGTTGTAACCGTTGAGGTTTTTAGTAACAATTTCAATTTCTAATGCTCCTAAATTACAATAAATATATAATGGTTCATGGAAATTCTTAGTTCAATTTTTCTCATATATATGTTGATCAATACATACATATATCTATAATTATAATATCTTACAATATAAATGATTATTAAGATATAATTAATTTAAAAAAACAAACAGATAAACTAATTTAATTCTTAACTACCCTCGTCGAGGTTATTAATATAAGCTAAACCAGGGAACCTAAGATGTTCAAATTTGAAAAGTGACAAATTAAACATATAGTAAGCTAAATTAAATAAACTGTAACTAACGGTCAGATTTAAGAATTATAAATCCAATGTTCTAAGTAATCTAACACCTATAAAGTAAACATTATAATTAATCACTTTATGAGTCGAACACTAGTTGGAATGATTATATAACATGAAGCTCAAATGAAAACTAATATGAGATTTCATTAATTTCATCGAAAGTTCTAAGCTCGGGTTATAACGTGTCACACTATTAATGTGTTAAATAATAACGTGTACCTGCAGTGAACTCATAACAACCCAGAAAAAAAAAATAATAATAATAATAATAATAATAATAATTTATTTATTATAACTAACATCAGCGATTTACAATGCCACGATCGGAACTCAAATCCAAATAAACCGTACTCTCGTATAAGCATGTGAATATTAAAAATACATGAGAATACTGAGAGGGGATTTTAAAAATATGACGCTAAAGTATAAGGGCCAAAGTGTAAAATTCTAATTAAATCCAATGGCAATATTGTAAATAGTTTGAAAACTCTAAAAGGTAATGATCTCAAAGGCGTTTTAAATTGGAATGCATTTCCGATTGGTGCTAGGATTTTGACAGATTGGAATAAACCTTCTATATTAAAAGTTTTGACAATCCATTTTGAAACTCTCAACAGTCTTCCTTCTTTACGCTTGATTTGAGATTTCTTGATGCTATAATCAAAGTCCCACAACCATCGGCAAATTTGGCTTTTCACCACAGAGATCGCATCCTACCATCGATGAAAGATTGCAACCAAAAATCTAAACCACCTATTACTATCATAAGGGTATTCTCTTCATCATCGAATCTTACCGGATCACAAAAGGCATCACCGGACGACCACGGGAACACCACCACCAACAAAGCTAATACTAAGGTTGTTTCCAACTTATTTTATACTTATTCCGATTATCAATTTGAATACACAAATAGCTAACAACCAAACCAAAACGAAAACGAAACGCATACATGTATTGTCATAGGATGAATAGGTAAACAACGGGAATGAGAGCCCAACAAACAAAACCAAAGGAAACCATAAACTGTTACGGTGGCTCTTTTGGGTTGTTCACATAGGGTGCGAATCAAGACCGTCTTAGGCTACCGCACGTGGGTTCGGGTGGTGTCACACCCCGGGCCGGCGGGAACGGATCGGGTTTTCCCGTCAGGCGGAAGGTTCCCGGGGCGCGATATCTTGATGTGATAATCAAATGATCAGATTGTTTACATAGCACATGATAAATAAATGAGAAATGCTAACACATCAATGATATAGAATTACGAGATTAAATTACAATGTATCGTTCGTAATTTAACCAAGTAAATCTATCAAAAGAATCAATGTAACTATATCTTCTATCTGTACAAGATATTCAAAAGATGATTCATTGTTCTTGTCACCAAAAGCATGCAACACAAAATAAAGCTAGGTCTTCTAAAAGTCCTCTAGCTAGTCCTTGCATATAAGTGGCTACACCTGTTCATCACCTGAGAAAACATGCATTTAAACAAAGTCAACACTAGGTTGGTGAATTCATAAGTATGTTAGTTGAAAACCTTGATTCATTCACATGCACATTCACAATGATTATAATGTTACTGGTATGTTGTTTGTTTCACATGTTCTCCCAATGGATTCTCAATAGTTATATTTACAAGTAATATATTATCCTAGTAGTGATGCTTATATATAGGGCATATGTAAGGGAACTAAGCCCTAGCCAACATCCCACCACATCACTTCTAGAACTCCACACTACTTGCAATACAACTATTGATTTCCATTCCCATTTCCACATGTTTATCTCATTCTTGATCACCTGTGATATCATGTATAGAATAATATGATAATGTAATTGTAGTTATCGAACCGAAGTTTAGATAACCATTATATATGTTAAGGATGTTAGATTTATTAAATCTGTTCCTTGCATTATTCTATAATTGTGGGGTTAACTGTTGTTACACTATTAAATATTAAGAGTGTTAGTTAACCAATTGTCATTTGTTCTCAATGCGAAGTGCATAGAGCCTAAAAGGAATCCATTGAAATCCTCACGTAATCAGATTTCAATGCATCCGATTCACCTCTACCACTTTATGTATCCATAGACCTCATCGAGACAGTTACTAGTAATATGACATGAGAATATACATTACTCAGTCTACTAGTCAACAAGAAACGATGGATTAATTACTTATCACTGTAGATTAATATCACCATGTGTCGCTTTCCAGACCCTGACTGTCGTCGCCCTGTCACTGGTCATGCGTTACCGGCCAATGAATTGTTACGATCAACATACTAGCCCTCCAAGCTAGAGGTTTGTCAAACCTATGGTACTACTATGCTATCGTCGGTTTAGTCACATCAAACTAACTGGTCAGCGAATTATAGGGGCTTACATGATCAACTTGTATAAATGGCACATGATTGTAGTGATATAATACGACAGGTCAATAGTAACTAACTGTAATTGTATTCATCCGTGTTATTGTTCTCAATGTCATATGTTCGTCGAGTTATTAACAAAGTTAAATAAGAACTTGTCTTATTACTTTATGTTAATTAATTGAGTGAATGATGTTGTTATCATGAAGTTACATTATCATGACTATCATTCCTTGTTCAATGTTCTCTTGTAATATGTGTTGAGTTGTAAAGCTAAGTGTTAAGAGGACTTGTCCTATTACACTTACTTAACTCTTGTGTCGAATGTTATTACAAGATATATAATATCTTTGTAACATTCGTATGTTTGCCTGTAATTGTTCCAGTGTTTGATTGTATGAGAATAACTAAGTGTTATAAGGTAAAATCTTACCACTATGTTATTCTAATGTATTGATGAACTAATAAGATATTTTATTTTGTTCATCTGATTATCCCTGTCATATCGTGATCATGCAAGCATGCATACATTGATAAGCGATAACAAACAATTTATTATTATCTAAAATCAATGTAATAGCAATATGTTAAGCAAAACTTTTAAACAATTAAAAGTAAGCATGTTTCTCAGCCCCGAGAGTTTAAAATCAATAATGGTTAAAGAAAAGGGGCATATGAACTCACCTTGTAAATGAAGTGGTTGACTTAGCTTAAAAGAAGAATGCACGCACTCCTTGATTGTATTTGTAGTGTTTTCACGTTCCTGTATTGATTTCATATTGTTGGATCTTATAAGTCTAAGTTAATAAGATCTGTGTGCGTGTATGTGTTAGCCCTATAGTTGGCTAACACTTGTGAGTCACGGTCTTGATTCGGCCCTTATTTCACATGTCATAGGTTGTTATTAAAAATGACTAACTCAATTTAACTTAAGATTTTAGCAATTGTTATGAGTTTTCATATCCACCTTATTTTGAACTTGTCACCTTGTGAAAACCCAAAGCTTTGTGTAATTGTATGATTATTTAAATCATTATTGTCAATTTGTTATTGAAACCATAAGTGTTAATCAATTTCTCATGCATGGTTCTTACACTCAATTTCGAAATTATGTTCACATTGTTACCATTGTGACCGAATATTAAACCATGGGCCAATTGGCCAACATGGGCCAAAGTGTTTCAATCCATTTGATCGGGTATCCTATTGGGCCGAATAGGTTACTGGGCCGCAGCATGGTTCTGGGCCGAATGCTATGTGTCAGATGGGAATTGGGCCAACATATGGTTGGGCCTTGAACCGGTGGACATGGCTGTGAATTGGTGTGTTGAGCCTCGACAACAAGAGTGGGCCGCTTGAGTTGGTTATGGACCGAGTGGATGTGGGCTGCAACAATTATAATGGCCCAATGGTTTTTCACATGGGGCCGGTTGATATTTGTCTAAATTAAACGAGGTGGTCGGCTGAATTGATTTGCATGGGCCGATGGTTGATCTACTCGACGAAGTATAGCTTCCCACCAGCGAACCTTTTATCAAGCAGCCTTAGGTTCGGCAATTATCATGGGTTCGGCTAATGAACGAGGGTTCGGCCAAGGGAACTAATAGTCATGGTTCGGCAGTTGCATGCAATCCATAGGTTTGCCGGTTGGTGAGGGGTTCGCCACTTGCTAGAGGGTTCGTCGGTCATGGGGGAAGGTTCGGTGCTGTGGATGGTTTGGCGGGGTTGATGAGGGTTCGGCTAACTGGTCCCAAAAGCGTTCGTTTGCTGGAATAAAAGGTTCGGGACCCATGTGGGTTCGTGGATCCGGCAGAAGGTTCGGTGAACGTGAGAGGTTCGGTAACTCATCAAGGTTCGGCTACATGACAACCATGCAGGCTCGTAAATGGTTCGTCCCAGGTGTTGGTAGGTTCGTGAGCAGCAATGGTTCGCACATGGTTCGTGGGTCTGATGATGCAACAGGGTTCGTCTGAGAAGCTCAAAAAGGTTCGGCCAACGCGTCTTCATCCCTCCCCAACGAACCTGATCTGCATCTATCACCATCTCCATCGAATCCCATGTTCCAGAACCATCTACGCACCATGGTGACCCAGAACCAACCATCGAAGGTGTGTGAGTTTCGAAAGAAGGGTGGGGAACCGGTTGTACATGTGGGTCGACAAAAAGGGTTTAGGAAACCCTATTTTCAATGATTTTCACAGCATCATACCTCTAAATTCAATGGTTAAACCATCCGATCTGTTGTACTTTCATGTAGAGGACATCAAGAGCTTCGCGTGGGTTCAAGAATCACTCAAAACTGTTGAGAAACGAAGGAGATATGGAGCTTTGAAGGTCTTCAATGGTGGTTTTGATTCTAAAGAGAGAAAGGGTCGGGTTTTGTGTTTTAGAGAGAGAGAGAACAAGATGAAAAATGAAGTAGCATGCTTCATTTGGTGTATATACTCCGGGGGTGTTCGGGTTCGTTTCGGTTGCTCGGTTTGTGATTTCGTCGCGTATCCGGAACGTCACGCGTATTTAGTTGTAATAAATAAAAGACTATTATTTTTAATTAATTGATGAGTTTCAAAATTGTAAAAACGTTAAATAAGTTATTTTATTAATTTAATTTCATTCGTGTCGTGTTTTCGTTTTCGTTTCGTCAGATCGCGTCACCATCGCGCGTATTCGTTCGAATCGTCATTCGAACGAACACGACGATGGTTTTGCTTTCCGACTTTTGTTTTCTACTTTCCAGTCATCATTTCTGAACGTTAGACTCACAGATATGTTTGTGTGAATCGTCACCCACGCAAACACACTGTTAGTTCGTTATTCTGAAACGACACTACTACCTTGTTTAAATTGTATTTCCTCACTATCGGACTCAACTAAACATCCTGTTTTCACATTGTTTCCACATTGAATTGTCGGCCATCTGATTCCTGTCATCTATGGATATCAGATCGCAACCGATTTGTTTCTGTTATTTGCTTGAACACTGTTGTTTCTCGTGATTTGTTGTGTCACTGTACTTAAGTTTTCACTTAGATACACACAACTAATGTTTCAAATGAGGGTTGTACTTAAAGTATTTAAGTTTATACGAAAATACGTACAACTGTTTCTTGTATTTCGAATCATGTTAATACGATACTGTTTACACACATGTAATTACACATAGTTACTGTTTATAGTACACGTACCGTACGGACTTGCCGGCCGGTCAGGTACTAGTTGTCACAGTCTCCCCTTGTTAAAGAAATTCGTCTCGAAATTTAAGCATAAAGGTCGGGCGTCACTTCTCGAACAGCTGGGGATACCTTGTCTTCATGTTGTCCTCGCGCTCCGAGGTAAATTCTGGTCCACGCTTGGAAATCCATAGAACCTTTACAACAGGAATTCAGCTTCGTTTCAGTTTCTTAACTTCACGTTCCATAATCTCTACAGGTTCTTCAATGAAATGTAATTGCTAATCAACTTGTATCTCTTCCAATGGTATGATCAATGATTCGTCTGCTAAGCACCATTTGAGATTTGACACATGAAACACATCGTGTACTCCGCTGAGCTCATCAGGGAGTCTGAGTCTGTATGCCACAGGACCTATGCGTTGAGTAATCTCAAACGGTCCGACATACATAGGTGCTAGCTTGCCCTTAGCCCCAAATCGAACTACGCCTTTCCATGGGTTGAGACTGAACTGCTCAACCTAGTCATGGTTGGCTCTGGGCATCTGGCCTACACCACCCGATTTCATGAGCTGGCTACCTTGGCACTGGATGTGGTGCCAACACTGGAAAAGAGAATCGAGCGGTATGTCGGTGGACTGTCGTCTTGCATTCAAGGGCACGTGATGTCTGCCCACCCCATTACTATGGAACTGGCTGTTACTCTGTCAGCATCTCTGAAAGATATGATGGTTGCTACGGGGCATTTCAAGAAAGAGGCTAATTCAGCCAAAGCTGGAACTTCAAGGAAGCCGGACAAGAGGCCGGCTAAGAAACAAAAGGTGGTCAGAAATTTTGCTGCTACCACTCAAGCCCCAATGCTCAACCAGCCACCACCATTACAAATCAGAAAGCCCTACACTGGCACTGCACCTTTGTGCAACACTTGTCAGTATCATCATGAACCAAACACTCAGTGCAAGCAATGCACAAACTGTGGAAAGTTTGGTCATTGGGCAAATCGCTGCAGGAGCACGGGAGCTCCGAACAGAAACAACAATGCAGCTATTACTGTTGCTGCTGATCACAGGTCTTGCTACAATTGTGGCGAGCCTGGACACTTTTCTCGGGATTGTCCCAAGAGAAACCAACAAAGGGCTCAAGCACCAAGAGGACGAGCCTTTCAGATCGGAGCAGCTGCTGCTCGACAGGACTCGAATGTGATCACAGGTACATTTCTCTTATCTGACTTCTATGCATCCATATTATTTGACACCGGTGCGGATCAGAGTTTTATCTCATCCGACTTTGCATGCCATCTTGATTATGTTAAGGAATTGTTAGACTCCCCTTATACTATTGAGATAGTAAACGGCAAACAGATCACAGTAGACACAATATTTAGGAATTGCCCGCTAACACTTGGCAATCATACATTTCCATCGACTTGATACCGATGGAGTTCGGCAGTTTCGACATCATCATCGGAATGGATTCTCTTGATTGATCTTGTGGTAGTTTTCACGATCCTGTATTAATTTCACATTGCATTTGACTTATAAGTATTGAGTGTAAGGTGGGTATTTCAAGGTTACAACCCACATGGTCGAACTTTGGTTATGTAGTAAGTGGTAAGACTAGTATGTGGTCTGTGTGTGTATCAAGTTTAAACAGAATGTATGTGTGTGTATTAAATTGAAGCCAAATTAAAATAAAACAATAGAAGGTGACTAATCGAGTTAGACTAATTAAAAATATATAGCTAAATCACATAATTAAACAATACCATATCCAAAACATAAATTTTAGCAAATTAATACTTACGGGAATACAATCATGATTATGTTACGTCATATTAGATATGTAGGATTGGGGTCGGATCGATCTAATGTATCATTTTATCAAGGGAAGTCCATTCAAAACTTTGTTTTGGGATGTTACACATGTCTTATTCAAAACTTTATTCATTCAATTATTCATTCAATATATGATGCAAGCCTTAGTCCTAGTTAGCTTTATGTGTTAGATGATAAGCTTATACAATGTGTTGATTCTATGTGTGATTCTATGTGTGTTGCTTGTCAAGCAAGCTAGTACTTAATAGCCTAAGGTGTGTTAGATACCATCTTCGCATCGGCTTTTGTCATTGTGTTAAAAAGGTGAAAAGTACACCTAGCAAACTTGTTGAAATACGAATGTTAATTTATAGTATGATCATACTTGAATTAACAGTTTGTATGGATACTTGTTTGGACACAAGCTATTGTTATTCATTCATTCTATTTATTCAAACTTGTATTCATGATATGCTTATAATACGTATTTTATTTAGGCTATAGTTTGCATCCTTTTTATACTTATTATTTAAACTTAGTGTGTGAACTCACCAACTATGCAAATAGTTGACAAACTCTATTTTACATGTGTAACATGATAAGGAAGCATGATGAAGACATAAGATAGGCTTAGTGACCTAGTTTAAACTTTGAAACAATTGTATAGTCCTTCAATGTAATAGTTTATTTATTTTGAATTCTTGTAATGACTGTTTGAATGTTGGTTGAATGAATTGATTATTATTAAATGGATGCATTAATTATTCAACTTTAACATAGTACCATGAGCTAATGAACAGTCGAGTTCGCGCCCCGACGTATTCCGCCGTCGGTCGGGGTGTGAGATAGTCACGATTGTCGTCGAGCGGGGCTTGTCAGACCCAATAATACTATCCAATAACACCTCATTGTGTTACATTAACGGTATGAATTGTGAGGACTTTAAGTATGATATAACATACTCAATTATGTTTGTACGACATAACCAACAACATCAAAATAGTTTGCAAGGCATTCTCCCCCAGTTTAAAGTAAAAACAGTTTGGATGAGAAAAGGGACCGTAAACTCACCTGAGTTGTGTTGTCTGTTGTTTCCGTGTATGGTTTGCCCTTAGCTGTCATCTATATCACATAGGTATCATGAGTTCATGTTCTCATGTGTGTTCGTGTTCATGTTCGTTTTCGTGTCTAATAACACCAAGTTGTTGTGTTTGCTCATGTTTGACTGTGTTTGACCATGTTGACTCAACGACCCATTGGTGATTCATTTAGTTCGTTACCGTTTGTTTAATGTTCATCATCTAACATGTTTCACACGTAAACACATAAAGCACGTTTAATGGACAACTTACTATTTATAGTAAGTTTCCATTTTAGTAGGTTTTTATTTCTGGTAAGTTTCTATATTTGGCATATTTCAATTTTTAGTAAGTTTACATAAATTCACATTTTACCATTCTAAGCATGCTCATTTTTCGCTAAATGATCATATAATCACATAGCACGTTGTCACATGACATTATTTGAGCACACAATCTATTTTTGGTAATTAAAGTTACTATATATAGAAAGTTGCTATATTAATCATGTTTTAATACTAATGTTCATGCAAACACCTTTACAACAATATAACGTATCATTTGGAAGCATATTCCATCATCTAACAAGCTCAAACATGTTCAATAGTCCCGATTTGTAAAAATCCCCAAATAAAGTTTCCATTTAAGGAAAGCTTATTACAAAACTCATTCTAATCAAAAACAACAACTCAAATATGTTCCTAAGGCTATTATATTCATCAAAATTCTTGAACAAATTCCCATTTTCTTAATTTAAATCATTCCATCATGCACACAACCTCATCAATAAGCATAAATCATCATTTAAATACACAAAACATGTCTATAACATGATCTACCACCATTTTAATTAACAAAAGTTACTATTTTTTTTAGAAATAATCACCCTTTTTTTACAAAATCAATACCAATACATCACAAAGGCCATTTAAATGACTCAAATCAGTAAATCAAATCTATACACACAAGGTTTTTGGTGCAAAATTTCGTGCATGTGTCATTGTGGGTCTTGCATGTGAGCATTTATGCTCGCATGTGTCTTTAAATGGGTTTTTAGTGCAAAAGGATCGTTAGAACTACCTCAATAGATCTTGGATGCTGAAATGGGGCTAGGAACTGATAAGAATAGGTTCTGGAAGCCTCCGAGGATGGTTCTTCAGCAGCTACAAGGTAGTGATGATGATGATTAGTCCCTACTAAGATCCTCTTAGCTCCCCAAGCCCATCTCCTTCTAGTTTCTGGAGGTTGTGGTGGGTTTACAGAGTTATTTTGGCCAGAGGTGGAGCTTATAGTCGAGTGAAATAGGTAAAGAACATATTGAAAGAGAATGGGTGGATATTTATAATGTTTTAGGCTTCTGGGGGCCTTCGCGTGCCGCCAAGAGGCTACCCCGGAAGTCTTGGCGTACCGCCAAGGACAAAAAAACTGGGTACTCCTTCGGTACATGCCACATATCTCCAAGGTGGAAGTTGATCGGTCGTGGCGTAACGCGAAACTTTTCGGAGAGTTCAAATTCTTCCGCCCATCCTTCGCGTACCGCGAAGGATTTCACCGATGCCCATAGCATACCACGATGGGTCCTGGGCAGACCTAATGGCCCATTTTTATTTGTTCAACTCGTTTTTCGTTCAATTTTCGGTTATTGTTACTCGTTTGTTGACTTTTGTCACACCCCGAGCCGGCGGGGTTGGATCGAAGTCCCTGTCGGGCGGAAGGTTCTCGAGGCGCGATATCGTGAGTGATAATCGTGATGATCAGATTGTTCACATAGCATCAATGTTAAGAATAACTAAAGCACAATAGCATCAAAATAGGATTACAAAGTTAAATTACATTTGACAACGTTTAGTAATTTAACTAAATAAACCTATCAAAAGAATCAAATGTATCTATCTTGTATCTGTACAAGATATCAAAAGTGATTTACTTCTGTAACAAGATCTGTGCTTTCCAAAAGACTACTAGGTCCTCTATCTGAGTATCCTAGTATGCATTCCTGAAGTCTGAGCCTATTCCTGTGCATCACCTGAGAAAGCATGTAAGAAAACAAAGTCAACACAATGGTTGGTGAGTTCATATAGTTTTAGTAGTTGAAAATAGTTTGAAAATAGTTTGAAAAGTCTCTTGAATGACAACCTTAACCTCACCATTAACCACCTATACCATCTGTTCCAGTATGCTTATATATAGGGCATATGTAAGGTCGAACTTACCGTCCTCCCAGCCACCGTCCCACCACATACCAAAGCACATGATATATTGTTCCTGATGATAATTAAGAGTTTCATCCTACATCTTTGATTCCATAACATTCAATTCATTGAATTCGATTCCTCTGTAATTGTTGACATTGATTCCCTGAATGACAACCTTAACCTTATCAACGACCACCTATGCTAACCAACCAGGTATGCTTATATATAGGACATATGTAGAGGACAAGCCCCAGCCACCGTCCCACCACATACCGGGCTACTTAACATATTGTTGTTAATGATAATTAAGCATTTCATTCCCCTACCTTGATTCCATGACATATGATTCTTAGCATCTGATTACCCCGAAAATGTTTACTTTGATTTCCCCGAAATGACAACCTTAACCTCACTAACAACCACCTATGTTATCCAACCAAGTATGCTTATATATAGGGCATATGTAGGGGACAAGCCCCAGCCGCCGTCCCACCACATGCCGGGCTGCTTAACACATTGTTGTTAATGATAATTAAGTGTTTCACTCCACCCTATTGATTCCACAACATATGAGTATTGAGTTTAAGAGGCACCATTATGGACAGCTGAAGACCCTAGGGAAATCAGCATCCATCCATACTGGTCCTAAATATGACTCATGACGTGTTATGATAGAGAACCTTCAAGTTGACACAAAGTCAACTAGGAGAACCCAAATCCTTCTAGTCACTTGTCATAACCATGGATGAATCAAGAAGAACACTGAATGACTAGTAGGGGTTGACACCTAGCTAGGTCAACACGCGGCGGCCAATCAGTCTGTCTTGCATGACTCTGACAAAGAAGAACACTGATGACTAGTAGGGGTTGACACCTAGGTCAACACGCGGTGGCCAACAGTCTGTCTTACAATGTCCGATAGTTTAAGCATACAAGTCTAAAGCATTCACATAGTTTCACTGATTGACTAGTAGGGGTTGACACATAGTTCAACACGCGGTGGTCAATCAGTCTGTTGTCTGAGCATTCCAAACGTATCAAGCATTCATGTGTTCCATGTATGTCAAGCATTCACGTGTATCAAGTATTTCAAGTATATCAAGCATTCGAGTATTCAAGTATCCCAAGTGTATCAAGCATTCACGTGTTTCAAGTATTTCAAGTATATCAAGCATTCGAGTATTCAAGTATCCCAAGTGTATCAAGCATTCACGTGTTTCAAGTATTCAAAGTATATCAAACATTCAAGTATCCAAGTATCCCAAGTGTATCAAGCATTCCAAACATAAAAGTCTTTCTAATCTTAAGTTCCAAGTTTACATAGACATAGCCTTCATAAACATTTCTAGGTTTAGCATTAGTTTCCCTTAAGCCTTTAAATGTTTCAAAAGTTTTAAGCCATTACGTATAGTATAATAAGCATTAGCATTAAATCCGTAGTTTAGGTTCTAGCATATAGTCTAAACATAGAGTTTGTAGAAATGTCCTTAGTATCTAGTTTGAGTATAAAGTTTAAGCGTAATGTAATTAAGTATGGTGTAAATAGCATTAGCTATTAATACTAGAGTCTTAGTCTTTAGTTTCCAAAACACGCGTTACGAGTTAAGCATTAGTATAATCATTGTAAGTATGTGTAAAAGCATTTAATAAACATTTCAATAATTGTTTAACATGCTTCTCAGTCCCGAAGTAAAACAAATAAGTTTGAAAAAGGGACAAATGAACTCACCTTGTTGTTGTAGCGGTTGACTTAGCTTAAAAGAAGAATGCACGCGCTCTTGTTTGAATCTTGAGTTTGTTTTCACGATCCTGTATTGATTTCACGTTGTATGGATTCTTATAAATATTGATTGTAGTTTATTTGAGTGCGTGTGTATGTGTTAGCCCTAAAGTAGGCTAACACTTGTAGGTCTCGGTATTCATTCGGCCATTGTGTGTTTGTTTTGCTTTTCATTCCCAATAAATTTAATTGTTGTGTAAATTACTTGCATTACATGACTCTTAGTAACCCTCCCCAAGTGTTTAACTTAGTTTTAAAGTTAAGACTCCCTGGGTTGCTCTTATTACAAAAATGAAATAGTTTATTACATGGTTTACACTAACCATATGCTTATCCTTGTAAAGCAATGGTTTTAAGCTTCATGAGTTCATCACCACAAGCTTCTGTTATCTTTATTTAGATTAGATTATAATCTCGTGCATACAATCGACCTTAGTTAGTTTTAATTGGGCCACAATAATCATATGGGCCGATACATGGGCCCATTAATAGTCTTGGGCCGAAATAGGATGTGTTGGGCCACAGTCAAGGGTTTGAGTCTATGGTTTGGGGCTAGCACAAGGATGGGCCGATTAAGGGTATTGGTTACTTAACCCCATTGGGCCTACGGGTAAACTATGGGTCGTATAGGTAAATGTGGTTCGATTACATAGATTATGGGCCTAGGCGATTGAAATTGGGTCTACAACCGATGCGGCCCAATAAGTTTCCTATTTCCGATCTAGTGTCCAGCGAACCTTTTGGCTTTTAGCCTAAGGTTCGCCGCATGTGCCCAAAGGTTCGCCGGTCCCTGGTTCGTGGCTCACAGCATGAACAGGTTCGGGGCTAGTGGTTGGTGAACAAAGGTTCGTGGGTAAATAACTGAAACAGGTTCGGCTCCTGTGGCTCATAGGTTCGCAAGGAAGGAGGGTTTGCCTCATTAGGGTTTGGCCAGTTCGATGGGGGTTCGTCTCTTAACAAGGTTCGGCTAGGATTACCATGGTTCGGCTGCATGGATTTGGACACAAGGTTTGGTTAGGGTTCGCCCATGCCTTCACGCCTGGGTTCGGCTAGATAGGTTCGGTACTAGCATAAGAGTTCGTGAACATAGATGCATGGCAGCAGGTTCGTGATATATAAAGGTTTGTCTAGCCTAAGGGTTCGGCAAAGAGGGGAAGGTTCGTCCCACTTGCAAGGTTCGTCAGAGGGTAGGTGAAACTTGGCAGGGTTCGGCCATCTAGCCAGGGTTCGGTCGAGGAAGCTTGCAGGTTCGCCAATGGTGCCACTGGTTCGTGACCATGCACGAAAGGTTCGGCCAAGGACCATAGGTTCGGCCCATGGCTGTTGAGATCGAGTACCATTCCCGAACCTGTTATCATCACCATCTTCCTCGACTTTAGACCGGTACTAGGTTGTTTAGGTGTTGGGGAAGAACTAGGAGCCGGTTTCCATAGTGTAGAACACATGTGACCATGTTTCTAGCCGATTTAAAGATGTGGGTCGACCAAGTGACAAGAAACCCTATTTTGTCAAACGTTCAAGCTTTCATACCTCGACTTTGGCCGGACAAAACTCCAGATCGGTTGTACTTCTGTGTAGAGGATGATGAGAGCTTCGCGTGGACGCCAAGAACACTCAAATCCGTTGAGAAACGAATGAGATTTGATCGTTTGAAAACTTGAACTTCTAGAGAAGGAAAGTGACGGTTGTAGCTTTGTAGAGAGAGAGAGAGAGAGAGTTGATAGAAATGAGAATAAAGCCTCATTTAGGCTTTAAATACCCCGAGGGTATTCGGGTTCGTTTCAGTTGCTCGGTTCTCGTCTCCGTTGCGTTTCCGGATCGTAACGCGCGTAATTGCATAATTTAAATAAAATGGTTTTAATTTAAATTATTTTAAAGGTTGTAATTCCTAATAAATACTAAATATTTAATTTTCTTGAATTATTTGTCGTAACTTATTATTTTACGTGTTTCGTTATTTCTTTCGCGTATTTTAACTTTACACGTTTTAATTTAAAATGGTTTCGTTTTAATTTATTTCTGATAAGTTTCAAAATTGTAAAACAAGAAATATTATATTTCCTTAAATTTATTATCGTTCAAATCGTCTTCGTTTTCGTTTCGTCAGAAAACGTCACTTACGAACGTTTTCGTACAGAGCGCTAACTGTACGAACACGATCGTTCGTTTCACTTTCTGATTTTGTTTCCTACTTTTCAGTCATCATTTCAGATCATTAAACTTTCAGATCTATTCGTACAGATCGTCACCTGTACGAATAATTCGTCGGTTTAACATTCCGTCACAACCACTGTTATGGTTTTATTCTGTTTATCCTCACATACGTTTATACATAATAGTAACAACTCAAACATGTATGCATCTGTTCATTGTTGTCTGATGTGTTTCTGACAGTTTAAACCATAAGATTTAAATCAGAATTTCTGAAACATCGTGTAATAGTTTATGTTTAGCATCAAGTGTCACTAGTTTCTACCTAGTTTACATAGCTTGTACTTGAGTTACTGTACAAGTTACTGTACAGATTACTGTTCCGGTAACGATTCTGGCACAGATGTTACAACTTTTGGATTAATTAACATTGTTATGTGTTCGTATCCATATTTTATTGTTCGTTTGAATCCTGTGTTCGTTAATTCACCAACGTTCGTGAGTTTAAGACACGTGTGTGCGTTTTCGGTAATTCATCAAATTACGAAGCGTTGTGTTTGTGTTTGTACTATCGTGACACATGTACACTAAATTAAACCAATTTAGTGCCACGTATGAAACAATAATATAAACTATTATTAAATTAAAGGAATTACGGACCTGGATTTTGCGGGGTGTCACATCATCCCCTTGTTGAATAGAATTTCGTCCCGAAATTCAGCTCTTGTTGTCAGTGTTTGTTGCGTTAGCAAACATGTGTGGGTATTTCTTTTTCATCTTTCTTCACGTTTCCACGTGAATTCCGGTCCGCGCTTTGACTTCCATCGAACTTTGACTATGGGGATGCGACTTAGTTTGAGCTTCCTAGTTTCATGGTCCATTATCTCGACCGATTCCTCAACGAAGTGTAGCTGTTCATCAATCTGAATTTCCTCGAGCAGAATTGCGAGAGTTTTGTCTGATAAACACATTTTGAGATTTGACACATGAAAGATGTTGTGCACACTGCTTAGTTCGTTCGGCAAGTTCAGTTTGTAGGCTTCAGGGCCTACTCGTTTGACGGTCTCAAACGATTCAATGTAACGAGGATTCAACTTCCCTCGTTTCCCGAATCATATGACTCCTTTCTATGGTGAGACTTTAAGTGCAATGCACCCTTAGCTCCTTCTTAAGGAACACGAGGTATGATTGCAAGTGCCATGGCTGATCTCTTACTGATGATTTTGGTGGAAGCAATGCTCTGCAAAATCGTCATCTGTTCTTGAAGATGTAGTGTTGTGGCTTCTAGGTAGACAAAAGGAGAAGAGATCCAAGAAAATTAAAGTCTTACAAGATTGAAGATGAATATATAAGGTTTTAGTTTGTTATTTTTTATCTCTTTTAATTTTGAGTATAGGTTTAGCTTGAAAAATGTGATAATCGCGTACAAAGAGTTACGTCATCAACAGAGTGAGCACCTTTGATCGTGTTTAAAATCCACGTGGAGTTAACAATCGAAAGTAATATGGAATGATAGTATGCGAAAAACGATGAATGTGGGCGAAAACCGTGCGCAAAACGGAGTTACGGATTGCTCAGAATCGCGAAACGAAGTTTTTGTCGAAAAACGGGCGAAATTACCCTGGGGTGGTACGCCCCAGGCCATGCGATGGTGCCAGGCGATGCGCGTGGGGTCGAAAGCTTCTGGAAGCCCGGGAAGCGCCGCGCGGTACACCTAGTGTGGCTGCGGGTGGCCAGGCGATGCGCCTGGGGCTATCTGGTCGACCAACTTGGATAAAAATCAAGTTTTTCATTCTTATCTTCATTTTTTCCTTCCTCTCGACGCCAGCAAGCACCAACCACGAAAATCTTCATCCAATTCATCATTCCTTCATATTTGAAGGCCTCACGACGTTTAGATCGCATCCAGACGCGTTAAAACAAGTTCTGATCATCATTTCATCCGTTGGAATCCGTCAGATTAGGTAATGATTCATTTTAAACCTTCTGGTTTGATTTTTATTGATTAAATCTTGATTTTGAACGTAATGATATAGTTAGGATTGTTGATTATTGCCTAGATGATGGCTAGGATTGATTAGAAATGACAAACTCGAATTGTTAATGTTTAAATCCTTGTTTTGAGCCGTTGTAATGCCCGGTTTGCATGGAATCATAACAATGGTTATAATGGTTTAAACCATTTGATTATGACAATGTAGATGATTAGTTTGATTAATCTTTGACATGCAACGTGAAAGCCATGTGTTTCAAACTAATCACAGTCATTAACATACTCATTGGAACGATTATCTGATGTTTCTGATAACAGTCAGATTAGTATGTTAAACATGGTTATTAAACCTATTCTAATACTACGTTGTGAAATTCCATGATATTTGGGTAATCAATAACAAAGATTGATCATTCCTAAGCCATTAAACTGTATAGGAACTGTGTTATCCTTATAATCAACAACATTAACTATTTGGTTAATCTGAGATTATACTGATTAATCAAGTGAGTCATCAACCTAGAATTGGGAACCTGAATCAGTATAGGTTCCTACATTATCATACATTGTATGATATGTCACTAAAATAAATAATTAATAATCTAATATCGGTTTGATGACTTTCAAGGCAATGTCTTTGACACTGGACGTTCAGAAGGATTTAATCAGTAGGTTAAAACATAAATAACATATCAAACATAAACTAATGCAGAATCTCATCATTAGCACCAGTTGCGAGTGTTCCTATTGCTGTGAGATATCAAGTGAGTTTCGTACAACCCATTTTTCTTTTTACTGTCTTGCAAACATCGGGGTAACTCTGCAAACTATTTTCTGAACATATGATATGCATCACTGATATCTGTGTGATTTCATGTGACTTTTGTGTGATTTCATGGGATTTTGCCGTTAGTATCTTTATCACAGTATCAAAAGTCCTTATCCCTTGAACTGTATCTAGTGAACCCATGTGGGGCCGAACAGGAACCATTGATAGTACTATTGTCTGACAAACCATTTGCTGGGAGGATTGCATCTCCCCTTGTGTGAATGTTTGGTACCTGTTTCCATTACAACTTCTTAATGTTAGTGATAGACATTAAGATAATGAGACATTAAGATATTTACCGACGGGTAGTATCTTCGTGAACAAGAACAAGAATGTCCGAAAGGAACTAGATACGGGTCCCATGGTTATCCAGAACTGAACTTTTTGTGAACATACTTATCATATCATATTGTTCTAACTGAACTGTCGAACTCACCAGCTTTGTGCTGACGTTTTAAACTCAACATTTTTGCAGGGCAACAGTGACGACACGGTGAGGATGCACATCACACTTTTGTAATTATGAGATATTAGATTGTGCAATAAACCAAGCTGTAATGTTGATGTATTTACGAAACCCTTGTAATATATTTATTTCAAGTGAATCTGTGTGCTGTGATATCGGTTCAAGTAAGTCACACCTCATCTCTGACACATCACCACTATGCTTCCGCATCCAATAGAATGAGACTTATGACATCATCTCAGGTGACGAGAGGTGGGGGTGTGACAAAAAATAGTAAAAACTAAAATAGTGGATAATAGTTTTACTTAAATGAAAAAAAATCAAATGTTTGGGATTGATTATTTAACTTTAAAATGACTTTTTATTAAAACTACATATTAACTTATAGCTTTTTAAAATAAAGTTTTTAAATAAGTGTTTTGATTAAGTTTTGATAAGTGAATAGTCATAAGTCAATAAGTTATTTGGATTAACTTTTAAAAAAAGTGTATGAATTAGTTTTTAACTTATTTATCAAAAAGTTAAAAATGCTTTCTAAAAGCTACAAATTTGTAACTTTAGTCAAAAAGTTAAAACATTTTTTGTAACTTATTGACTTTTTTATAAAGCTAATTAGTTAATAAGTTAGTTTCAAATGAAACCCAAACATGCACAAAATATTTAAAAATTATATGATTGGTTAGGAGGAGAATTTTTAGTTTTCTTAAAAATAGAGGGTTTTATGAACCCTTCCCTCTCTACACACTCACACATACATGCATGCATGCATGTAAGGATTGTATCATGTGAGGGGAGGGCGCCGCCGATGTGTGACTAGCCCCTCTCACTCCCCACTCACGTCCTACTCACACATCATAACACATAGCCTTACTTACTGGAAATATATCAAGCGGAAATATATCAAGCGGTTAGCACATAAAGATAATTATCGACACATAGTAGAACACGTGTCCCACTAATGGTCCAGGTGTGACCGGCAAATACAGGTGTTAATTTTTCATTTTATGGGCAGCTGTCAAACCTATAATTGCTACATCAAAGTATCAAACCAACAACTGCGCTTTAAACTATGTTGTTACAACACATGAAAGTTATTACACCAACTGAAAGCTTAAATACTAAAAACTAAGTGACCAAAAAATCTCCATGGTTATATTTTGTTTTCTGCAGTCTAAGGGAACATCCCAAGAAGTCTTAAAGGCATATTCTAATGGAACCTACAACATATGCAAGAAAAAAATCAGAGATAAATGAGTAAAATAAAGAAAGTTAAGAATGAAATAGGTAGAAATAATCAAATGAAAGCACAATAAACAAATAAATATGATAAACTGAAGACCTATTACACTCGTAATCAGCTAGATAACAGTTCTCTAATGGATGTTGTACTTTAACACATGAACCGCATCCGCACTCACACACATAACAATCATTTATCTTGTAATAAATACTTTAATCAGAGCTCTATGTTATCTGGATTACAAATGAGTAATTGAAATCTACAAAAAAATATTGACGATGCTTTAGTTAATGTTTTTGTCATATTTTATATCTTTCTCTCAAGTTACAATTTCCCTCCAATCTTTTAAGCAAATTATACTTATTTTACCGCCAATTATATTGATAATTGTACTAATTATGTTTAAATCACATCCGTCCCACAAAAAGTTCAGCTTTCTGCATTTTAGGCCACCTCTCCCCTTTTAATACCACTATTGTAAAGGTAAGCGGTTAATAAACGTTACCTGGTTTTAGTTGTGTTACACCTGTAAAAACATGCATTGCAATAAAGATCCCAGAAATTTGTCAGCCAAATTTTTTTAAATTTTTATTACACACCGTATAACTGCAAGAAATTTAGCAGCATTCCGAAAGATAAATCAAACTTCATATTAATTCATTTATAAACCGTCGAATTATGAGTTACGGAGAAGACAAAAAAAATAAAATTTGGATGTTAAAAACAGTTTGAAAAAAATACATTCTCTGCATCCTATATAAATGTGAATTTGTCATTATTTTAAGTTGTTTGAACATTTAGCATATCTTCCAAATGGAGCTTTTTGTGAAGACTAATAAAGGCTGATGCTCACCAAACTTCTTGTTTTGTCTAAGTATAGGAGTCTCTTTGAATAAACACCTTCGGAAGGAAGAAGTGATTCTTCGGAAGCAACATTGCTTCCGAAGGATAACTGGTTCCTGCCGAAGGTTGTACAAGACAACTGCTTCCGAGGAATCCTCTTATGCTCAGAAGACAAAGACTTCCGAGGAATCTTCTCTTGCATTGAAGACAAAGACTTCCGGGGTTTATCCTCTGACAAAGACTGTAGCAGCTTACTCTCATAGTACAAAAGGTACTGACACAAGACATGCTGGTCTGAGTAAAGACAAAGACAACATGTAATGAGTCAGATAAAGCGCCTTACCTCTCCCATGCTGCATTAAATGCAAAAGATCATCTGAAGCCTTGAAGATCAACAACATTAAATGTCTTTTGTATTTAATAGTCCTTTGTAAAGTCAATGTCTATTAATGTAATGATCATGACTGAGTGTCTTAGCCTGTTAAGACACTCAACATACTAGAATAAGCTTTACTTTATGTACTTGTCTAGTATACCCAACTTGTATTCCTAAGTGTATACGGTTGTAGCCTCGGCTATATAACCTCCCAATGTATTGTTGCTTGAAGTGTGCTTGCGTGTATACTTCCACTTTGAGAGAAATATATCCTTGAGCTTGAATTATTCTTGTGTTCTTAATATTGTTCAAAGATTATTATTGTGTCACTTTGAGTGAATTTGTGAGATCATTCTAGCAGAACATTCCGCATCTGTTAGAATTAAGTAAGAAATACTTGTGAAGTGTTGTTTAGAGATAACAACCCGATCCTACAAGTGGTATCAGAGCTTTTGGCTCTTGAACTTGACTGACTAATCATCATCAAGTTACCAGTTCTATTTCTTATAAACCCTCATAGTATTAACACTCATATTTTGTGTGTCTGTCCAAGATGGCTGCTCTAAACAAACATGATACAGAAAATGGCACTCTCAACAAGCCACCAATGTTCACACCTGAAGACTTCGATACCTGGAAAGTCAGAATGGAAGGGTTCATCAGGAACCAAGACTTCAAACTTTGGAAGTCTGTTCTTGAAGGTCCCTACATTCCTACAGTTGCTGCTGCAGGTGCTGGAGTTGCTGCAGTACCAAAAGATCCATCTATGTACTCAGACGAAGATTACAAGAAGATGGAAGTTGATTCTAAAGCTCTTTGGCTAATTCAGATGTCAATACCGAACTCCATTATACATGCATTCAAGAAATGCAAGTCTGCTCAAGAACTGTGGAATTCCTTGAAGCAGATGTATGAAGGGTCAGAAGATGTCAAAGAAAACAAGAAGGATATGCTGAAACAGAAGTTTGAAAACTTTTGTCAACAAAACAATGAGAATATGTCTTCTCAGTACCTAAGGTATGTCCAACTTGTGGATGAATTAACTACTGCAGGTGTAACTCTTGATAATCAAGATGTGCTCAGAAAATTTCTGAGGTCTCTTCCAAAGGCATGGAATATCTACTCTGTAACAATCAGAAGAACAGAAAACCTGAAAACTCTAACTTTAGGAGAATTGTTTGGTATTCTCAGTGCCTATCAGATGGAATTAGATGCCCAAGAATCTAAAGTTTCTCACTCACCAGCTGGTTCAGCTGCTCTTTATGCACCCATCAATAATCCTCCATACCAAAGCTATCAACCCCTCTACCATTCTACCTCCACACCCACTGTCACATTTCCTGAAACTCCAAATTCATCAAACCTTGTATCTAACCCAACCCCACTACTAACCTCTGGGCAAGGAGCTTTTATGGCTGAGGAGACAAATTACTTTCATCTGTGTCAAGAAGACTTGGATGGTATTCCTGCAGATGATCTTGAGGAGATGGATATAAACTATCAAATGGCTATGATTTCATACAGGGCAAAGAAGTTTTACCAAAGAACCGGCAGACAGTTCAAAAAGCACAATATGAAGACTGGGTTTGGACTTGACAAATCTAAACTCAAATGCTTTAACTGTCAACAGTTAGGCCACTTTGCCAGAGAATGCAAGTCCACAGGAACTCAGCAGACAACTTCTGGGCAACCACAACAAAGACCATCAAGCTCATCTAACAATGCAAACATTGCTGAACAAGATTTTGCAGACTGGAGCTTTCAAGCTGAGGACCCCTCCATCTCCAACAGTGCTTTGATGGCAAATGACTCATCTTCCTCAAGCAAGGTAACTGATAGCATGTGCTCACCTGAATGCTTAGAAACATTAACTATTTATAAGAAAATAAATTCTCAACTCTGTAATGAACTTGAGTCTCTACAAGTAGTCAAGGCAAATTTCTTTGAGGTTGAAAGAAATTACAAAGAAAAGATTGAAGAAATGGAAAAGACCATTTCAAGTTTAAAACATGAAGATACTAACAAACAGTGTCAGATTAAAAATCTTTTAGAAAGACTAACCACTGCCAAGACTGAACTTGTATTGGCTGAGTCTTACAGAGACAAATTTCTAAGCCAAGGTGAAAAATATGAAAAACTTTTTAGAATGAGCAGCACAACTGAACTTGTGAATAAAAGGGGAGCTGGTTTGGGATATAACAAAATGGAACCTCCATCTGCTTATACTTCCATAACAGATGTTAGGTGTAAATCACTGGTTGACCTTGTGTATAATGAGGAGTTGGATATACACAAGGTAGTTCAAAAGGATAATCTCTCTGATCCAAGTACCTCAACATGCTCAGATGAGGATGATGTTCCTATTAAATCAGTAAAAGGAAAACAAGCTTTGAAATTTAAGAAAACTAAGAAACATTCAACAGTTTTTATCAAAGCTAAAACCACAGAAAATATCTCCTCAGATGAGTATGTGACTTGCCCATCTGACAAGTCAAAACGAGGTAGATCAATGGAGAGAAAAGTCAATTCTCCAGGAAAACAGGCAAAGTCCAAGACTAACAAGTATGCTGGAACATCCAAACCATCATTCTCTGAGGATCAAAGATCAGACATCGTCAAAAGGGATAAGCAGCAACACTCTCCCAACATTCAAACTCTATGTCTGATGTGCGGTGAAAAGAATCATTTTGCTGCTGATTGCTTCTATAATCCAAGAAGCAGAATTTCCTCAATCAAGGGAAGAGGAAGAAAGAATAGTTGGAGTCAGTCATCTACTTCTTCGGAAGAACAGAGAAGAAATTTGGTCAAGAGGCATCGGAAGCAAGTACCTCCAGTAATAGGAAGAAACAAAATAAAAATGCTTCTGAAAAGAAAGCATCGGAAGCAAAGAAAAAGGAAGCTTCCGAAAGAAAAGGAACCTCGGAAGCTCATCAAAGGAATGCTTTCAACAAACAAAAGAGGTCATCTGTCTTCGGAAGAAGATCATCGGAAGGAAAAAGAAAAACAGCTTCCGATGACCATCAAAAGAAACCAAGTCTTCCGACAACTCAAAAGGCACAAGTATGGAAGAAGAAGGAATCATCTGATAAGCCATCACCCACATCAGAAGCATCCACATCATCTGTCCCACCTAGAATGATGTCAAAGAAATTTACTTACAATGATGCAAATGGTAAACCCAAGACCACATGGGCTTGGGTTCCCATCAGAAACTAACTCACTTCTGGTCATGTGCAGGAACAGCAGGAATCAAAAGGCAACTTGTGGATAGTTGACAGTGGCTGCTCCAGGCACATGACAGGCAACAAGACCCTCTTGCACAAATATGAACCATTCTTTGGCGGGTCTGTTGCTTTTGGAAGTGATCCAGTAGGAGGATACATAACAGGTAGAGGCACAATCACAAATGGTAAGGTAAGCTTTGAGAATGTACATTTTGTAAAAGAACTTAACTACAATTTACTAAGTGTATCACAGGTGTGTGATCAAAAGCATAACATGTTGTTTACTTGATGAATCATCACTTTGGCATAGAAGACTTTGTCATGTAAACCTCAAAAATATGAATAAATTGGTCAAAAATAATTTAGTAACTGGTTTACCAACAAAAGAATTCATATGTGTTGATAAATGTGTTGCATGCTTAAAGGGTAAGCAACACAAGTCATCTCATTATGCCAAAGAGATAAATTCTATTACCACAGTCCTTCATTTACTACATATGGACTTGTTTGGCCCCACAAGTGTTAAAAGTCTTGGTAGAAAATCATACTGTTTGGTGGTTACTGATGATTTCTCTCGGTATACCTGGGTGTTTTTCTTAAATACCAAGGATGAAACTGCCGAAATCCTAAAGTCATTTATACTCAGGGTGGAGAATGAAAGTGACCATCATGTAAAAATAATCAGATCAGATCAAGGAACAGAATTCAAGAATCATGTTTTAAATTCTTTTTGTGAATCTAAAGGTATCACAAGACAATTTAGTGCTCCTAGAACTCCACAACAAAATGGTGTAGCTGAAAGAAGGAATAGGACACTAATTGAAGCTGCAAGAACCATGTTGTCTGATGCCAAACTTCCAATAACTTTTTGGGCAGAAGCAGTCAACACTGCCTGTTATGTCCAAAATAGAATATTGGTAGTTAAGTCACATGGCATGACTCCTTATGAAATTTGGCATAAGAGAAAGCCATTCATTGGATTTCTCAAACCATTTGGATGTCATTGCACCATCTTGAATACTAAAGATTACTTAGCCAAGTTTGCTGAGAAATCAGCAGAGGGCTACTTTGTTGGGTACTCTTCAAATGCTAAAGCGTATAGAGTATACATCAAAGCATCCAGAGTTATTGAAGAGTCTGCAAATGTTCAGTTCAATGAACATACTCTCAATAAATCTGGAACCGGCCCTGATTGGTTGTTTGATCTTGATAGTTTTACATCTGCATTTAATCTGGTGAAAGAGTATGTTCCAGTTTCACAGTCAGCTACCACAGACATCTCCAAAGGCTCAAGAGAAGATGACTTTCGTGTTGAACTGCCAATAGCTTCAAGACAAAACTTGGCAGAATCCACTTCAACACAAAATGATGTATCACAGTCTGAGACAATCAACACATCTCAGGCAGGTCCCTCAATTGAAGCTGCTTCTAATTCACAACATCAAGAAGAAGTAGGAAGTCCTTCAGCAGAGGAAAATTCTCTGGAAATCACTACTCCCAGAGAAAACCAACCCACAACAGTTCAAACGTTGAATCCACGTGATCTGCCAGAAATCCAACTTGAGGTAGTTCTTCCTAACCTTGAGTCACTCAACGTGGATGAATCTTCTCAACTGGATGTGATTCCAAGGACTCGAATTCACAGCACTCATCCAGTTGAAAACATCATTGGCAATGTAGAAGAAGGTGTCAGAACTAGAAGCTCTATGCATGAAGCAAATGTTTGCTTGTTTTCTTGCTTTCTATCCCAAATAGAACCTAAGAAGGTTGCAGAGGCTTTAAAAGATAACAGTTGGGTAGAAGCTATGCAAGAAGAGCTTCTTCAGTTTCAAAGACAAGGAGTTTGGAAAACTTGTCCTTTGCCTAAAGGAAAGTATGCCATTGGAACCAAATGGGTGTTCAGAAACAAGAAAGATGACAAAGGTGTTGTCATCAAAAACAAAGCAAGATTGGTTGTTCAGGGATACACTCAAGAGGAAGGCATTGACTATGATGAAGTCTTTGCACCTGTTGCCAGAATTGAAGCTATTAGAATATTTTTGGCATTTGCAGCTGCAAAAGATTTCAAAGTGTTTCAGATGGATGTTAAAAGTGCCTTTCTTTATGGAAAAATTGATGAAGAAGTTTATGTGTGCCAACCTCCAGGATTTGAAGATCCAAAGTTTCCTGATCATGTCTGTAAGCTTGATAAGGCTCTTTATGGGTTGCATCAAGCTCCCAGAAAATGGTATGAAACTTTATCTTCTTTTCTGTTGGCAAACAAATTCAAGAGAGGAACAATTGATAAAACTCTCTTTTTCAAGAAGTCAAATCAACATATCATGCTAGTTCAAATCTATGTTGATGACATTATCTTTGGTTCTACTAATGAATCTCTCTGCAAGGAGTTTGAATCACTAATGAAATCCAAATTTGAGATGAGTTCAATGGGAGAACTCACCTTCTTTCTTGGATTACAAGTGAAACAAACTCCTACAGGGATTTTCATTAGTCAATCAAAATATGTCAAGGACATTCTTGAAAGATTCAAGCTTTCTGATTGCAAAGCTCTGGGAACTCCTATGTCCAAAACAACATCACTTAGCCCTGATCTTGAGGGGGAGGATGTTGATCAGCACCAGTACAGAGCAATGATAGGCTCTTTGATGTATCTCACAGCAAGCAGGCCAGATATCATGTTTGCAACTTGTGTATGTGCAAGATTTCAGGCCAATCCCAAAGTCTCTCATATGCTGGCTGTAAAAAGAATCTTTAGATACCTCAAAGGAGCACCAAGTCTAGGATTATGGTATCCTAGAAATGAAGACTTCCAATTCATGGCTTATACAGACAGTGATTATGGGGGTTGCAACATCAGCAAGAAATCCACATCAGGGGGATGTCAATTTCTTGGATCCAGGATTGTGTCTTGGCAATGCAAGAAACAGTCATGTGTTTCTACTTCTACTGCAGAGGCTGAATATATAGCTGCTTCTAGCTGCTGTGCACAAGTCATCTGGATCCAAAATCAGATGAAGGATTATGGAGTAGATCTGTTCAATACTCCTATTCAGATAGACAATTCCAGTGCAATCTCCATCACCAATAATCCTGTCAAGCATTCCAAGACCAAGCACATCGACATCAGATACCATTTCATCAGAGATTGTGCAGAAAAGAAGTTGATTCATTTGGTCAAAGTTGATTCAGAAAACAATTTGGCAGATCTCTTCACAAAGGCATTTGATGAAGGAAGATTCAGGTACTTAATAACATCCATTGGGATGATCAACTTTGAATAAATGTACTGACAAGGAATAAATAATTCCTCGGAAGATAAACTTAACTTATCTTCCGATGAGTATCTACTCAGCAGAAGATAGGTTAAGTCTTCGGAAGCATTATTTCTTCCTTAGTCGGAAGATCTCACACTTCAGAAGCTAACTTACCTTCTGAAGTAATATTCTTCCGATACATTATTTTCGGAAGCATAGGCTTCTCAAGGTACTCTTCAGAAGAAAGTGTCTTCCGAAGAACATTTTGCCTAATGAATTTTCTAACACTTCAGAAGCAGTGCTTCCGACAGTATAAATTTTATACTTCGGAAGCACATCCCTTCTGAACTCTCTTGGTCTAATAAATACCCTGCTTCCGAAAGTCACTTCTTCGGAAGCACCTCAGTCAGAGAAAATTAATTGTGAAACCAGCTGTCATCGGAAGACCTTTTTCTGACATCCGGATCTCAAATTTAATGTGTCTATATAATTAAATGCTGAAATCCGAATGTATATAAAGGTCTCCCGCTCATTCAAATTCTCACAAACTGTTTCACTTTGAACTCCTCTTCTCTTTGATCTCTCCAATTGTGCCCTAAAATCACAAACTTTCATGGCTCTTCTTGCTTTCAAACCTGCTCACAACGTACCAGCGGAGTTATCAGCAGAACATGATGCTGACTTCGCCCCAATAATCTCCTTTCTTCAAAGGAGCAGGTATTTCTTTGCATTAACTGTTCAGCCCTTGGTGTATGAATCTCATCACCAACAGTTTTGGGCATCTTGTTCTGTTTCCTCGTCTTCCAATGGTCGGTCTCTTGTAGCCACCATTGATGCTCATCCTATTGCTATTTCTGTGGAGACCATCTGTCGGCATCTTAAACTGAATGATGCCGGTGGAAAGGTTTCATTCACAAAGGATGAGGTAGCATTGACATTTCAGTCAATGGGGTACGAAGGTCCTCTCCCTTCAACAACCTATTTGAAGGGTCGAGTGTCCTATAATTACAAGTACCTCATACATGTGTTTTTACATTGTCTTTCAAATAAATCTGGTGGTTGGGACCAAGTTCCATCTGATTTAGCTTCGGCTATTCATGGCTTGGTTTCCAATCAACTGTTTAATTTTTCTGCTTTTATTTTCAATAATTTGGTTGACAACATCATGTCACCAAAGAAGTTTTGTATGTATCCCAGGTTTTTGCAACACCTTTTTAATGAAGAGTTGGGAGCTTCCCTTTCTCTAACTGGGAATACTTACAAAATGCCCTTGGTCTCTTCCAAGATTTTTGTGCAACTCAAGAAGAAGAGTGCTCAGTTCTCTGGGACATTCACTCCTCTTCTTTCCTCTATGGAGTCCCCTGCTCCAGAAGGTGACAGCTCTGTTAACCCCACAGATGCTGAACCCACACCTTCCACTTCTGTTCCTCACCCCATAAAAATCACTTACAAACGCAAACGAAACCCTGTGCAACTTTCTACAGTTGTTCAGGCCCCTTCTACTGAACCAAAACAGAAAAAGGTTAAAAGAACTGCTCAGGGCACAGTTCTACCTAAGGTGAAAGCCACACCCCTTGTTTCTCCACAGGTTCTTCCTTTGAAACCTGTGGTTGCCCTTAACCAGCCTGAAAGCCCTCAGCTTATGTCACAAAACATAACTGAGAATATTCAAAGGGATGCACCCATCATTGAGTTTGCTTCTCATGAAGCAACTTCATTAGATAAGAGACTGTCTCCCAAGTCTCCAGGTTCATATCATCCAGAAATGCCCCCCACCCATACTATCACCCAGGCTCAAGGAACCCCTGCTCTAGCTGTGGAGGAACCACTCTCTCCAACTACCCAAACTTTAATGAGAGTGGTGACACAGTTACAAGCTCGGTTCCCTGACCCAGAGCCTATTCAATCAGAGGTTGGCCCCAGTAGTTCTGAAGGGGTCAATGCAGGTGAGGCTGCCACTACTGTTGATCTTAATAAAGATCCACAGGACAGTGGTACAGGCAATAGGACCTCACCTGCGGCAACCTATATTGGGGAGGACTTCTTTGAGGTTCTTCTCAATGAAGGGAATCCAGGGTGCCAAGAAACCACATCTGGTGGTGGAGGTGCAGGAGCTAGGCTCAGGACTCCATCGCCCCATGATTCTACTCCGGTAGAGGAGGGCACATCCACACAGGAATTGACGGCTACAATAACTTCCCTCCAAGCCAGGGTAGCTCAGTTAGAAGCTGAGGTGGCTACCCTGCGGCTTGAGGTCCAAACCAAAGATGCCACTATTCTGGACCTCAGGAGGCGTCCCCCGGTCACTCTACATCCATTTCACCCTGATCCTGCTACTACCACTTTCATCTCCCCTGATGCTACCAAAAAGGGGGAGAATATACCATCTGCAGGGTCAGGATCAGAAGCAAGAGAAGAGGAGGGTGCACAGGAAGTTACTCCATCCTTAGTCACTTTGACTGCTGAATGGGATGACTTCTTGGGTACTTATTTTCAAGATTCTTCTTCTACTTCCTCTTCTTCTGCTTCTGAGGATACAAGGGAGGTTGCCAAAGAGACTGAACAGCAAACATCAAATGTCTCTTTGGAACCTCAGTCCCCTCTTGGGACTAAGTCTCCTTCTGAGACTGCAGCTCAGGTTGGCATGGAAGACACAGCACAAGAAGAATCAATTTCCATGAAATCTGTGTCCCCTTCTGGGACTGAAGCTGCTGAAGCTCTCTCTTCCTCTCCTGAGCCCTTTGTGGAATCCAATAAGGAATCATCTAAGGGGATTGGTCAACTGGAGGAGCCAGTGAATGCTGAGGTTAACTCCGAAGCTGCAGCTGCCTCCGAAGGCCCAGTCATCCTGGATGTTTCCTCCACAGAGGAGCTACATGCCAATGAACCAGCTGGTGAGGCAACAGAAGAAATCTTCTCTGGGGCAAAAATAACTGCTGATGACAAAGGAAAACGTAAGCTAACCCCAGAGGAGGAAGCAGAACAGGAGGAGATGAGACCAAAGAAAACAAAGGGCCGACCAAACACTTCTCTAGATGAAGAGCGAGCTAGACTCTCTGCTTTGCTAGAAGAAAAAGGTTATGACTTTGATGAAGTCATCAACTGGTCGGTACCTAGAATGGCTGCCGAGCTGGACAAGGTGCAGCAGCAAGAACAAGCTGTTGCTGCATCAAAGGCCCTGAGTGTACTTACAAAGGAGCAAAAAGAGAAGGCCTACAGAGACAAGAACAAGGCCTTTCTCTTGGAATATGGCTTCCATGCTCGGCAGCTAGGCCCAATGAAGAACTCAACCATGGATATGCATATCAGAGATATAAAAGCCAAAGTTGCAAGAGGTGAGTTACCTTCAATTGAACAAATCAGGGCAAGAAAGGAAAGCCTAATGAGAGGCTTAGGTTTAGGGGGAGGAGCTACAATAGAATTTCCCCTCTCTGGTGCAGGGATCAGAGAGGGAGAAGAAGTCATGTGTGGGGCAGCAACAAAAGCAATGTTCCCCAAAATGTTCCCCCTAAATCCAAAAGAAGAACCAATATCTCCTCCTTCAAGTCCAAGTATGGATAACATGCCAATCTCCTCAGTCTACAAAAAGGGTAAGAAGACTACAAGGAAACAATCAATACCAAACCCTGATCCTGAGAGACATACACAGGCTGAAGAGAGGAGAACAGAACCCTCAAGGGATGAGGATATTGGGCCACAGTCTACTGCAACAACAGGTGCAGCAGTAGAATCAACTGTGGAAGCCCAACAGGCCAGAGTTCTGAGGAGTCAAGCCACTGCTCAAGACAAACCAAGATTCACAAGAAGAAAGAGCATGGCTAAAAGGAAAAAGGAAACAAAAACTATCCCCTTAGACTCTGAGCCTGATACAACACTCTCAGTACTTGTAGCCACATCTGAAGCAACTCCCAAAACTACACAAACCCCAGAAGACATGAGGGATATCAGCAGATTAATGCATGAGCATTCATACATCCCTTTGGTAAATTGGAGCTTCAATGCACAAGAAAGGATATTCATCCTCACCGACTACAATGGAGAAATAAAACTGGTGGATCTTTTGCATCTGATGGCGTTGGCAAAACCCTATATATTTGATCTAGATATGCTCCCTCTCAATAATCCTGACAATGGAGCAGATGGGAGGTCAGCTATCAGATTAATTAGAAAAAGGGCACAGGTATTGAGGGGTACATGGAAGCCAAGGTTTATGCCTTAGAAGTTTTGGTAGCATCAGCCTAGGGGGAGACTGTGAAGACTAATAAAGGCTGATGCTCACCAAACTTCTTGTTTTGTCTAAGTATAGGAGTCTCTTTGAATAAACACCTTCGGAAGGAAGAAGTGATTCTTCGGAAGCAACATTGCTTCCGAAGGATAACTGGTTCCTGCCGAAGGTTGTACAAGACAACTGCTTCCGAGGAATCCTCTTATGCTCAGAAGACAAAGACTTCCGAGGAATCTTCTCTTGCATTGAAGACAAAGACTTCCGAGGTTTATCCTCTGACAAAGACTGTAGCAGCTTACTCTCATAGTACAAAAGGTACTGACACAAGACATGCTGGTCTGAGTAAAGACAAAGACAACATGTAATGAGTCAGATAAAGCGCCTTACCTCTCCCATGCTGCATTAAATGCAAAAGATCATCTGAAGCCTTGAAGATCAACAACATTAAATGTCTTTTGTATTTAATAGTCCTTTGTAAAGTCAATGTCTATTAATGTAATGATCATGACTGAGTGTCTTAGCCTGTTAAGACACTCAACATACTAGAATAAGCTTTACTTTATGTACTTGTCTAGTATACCCAACTTGTATTCCTAAGTGTATACGGTTGTAGCCTCGGCTATATAACCTCCCAATGTATTGTTGCTTGAAGTGTGCTTGCGTGTATACTTCCACTTTGAGAGAAATATATCCTTGAGCTTGAATTATTCTTGTGTTCTTAATATTGTTCAAAGATTATTATTGTGTCACTTTGAGTGAATTTGTGAGATCATTCTAGCAGAACATTCCGCATCTGTTAGAATTAAGTAAGAAATACTTGTGAAGTGTTGTTTAGAGATAACAACCCGATCCTACACTTTTGTTGGATAACAAAGATTAAATTGCAAAAGTTGTTGAGGTATCATCCTTTAAAAAATGATTTGATTTGATTTGATTTGTTTTGTTTTTTAGCTATTCTGTATTAAATTTTGTATATTATAACTTCAATATATTAAGACGCACATTATGTTCTACGTACACTCCACTAAATTTTGTATATTATAACTTCAAAAATGATTTAATTTGTTTTGTTTTTTTAGTTATTCTGTATGTTAATGATTACTTTATATCATTTGTATTTTAATTATTATGCATTACGTTACTTACAATATAAGTTCATTATATTAACAAGCAGATTATGTTCAATATCTTATTTTATTTTTTGTACACGTTGCACATGGATCCTTTGTTGAATAACAAAATTGCAAAAGATGTTGATGTGCTCTTCTTTTAATAAATTACAAATGCATTATATTAACATATCACATTCTTTAATAATTACCAATGATCCTTAGCTCAAGTGGTTAAGAGGAGGTACCATGTGACTTTAATATTGGAGAGGTCACGAGTTCAAGTCATGGCATGGACAAAATAGGGGTTCCATGCTAGGCTAGGGGGTTTTCTCTCACCAATGGTGGGTTTCCTCCTATTGGGTGTGGATATGATCGGGTGGGTCTATGACCCGTCAGTGATCCAAATTGCCGTTCAAAAAAAAAAAGGGAATAATTAATTTGTTTTGCATTTAATTTATGTTGCGTTACATTCTTGACAATATAAATTCGTTTATATAAAACATATTTTATTTTATGCTCATCTTAATTTCTATTCTGAAATACAAGTTGGATTATAAGGTATGATTATATTCAAAGAAGGGATTTGTTATTTACAAAATTTGTATACATCTGGAAACCCATGAAAAGCCATATTTATTTTTGGGTTATAGCATTGCATAAATGATTTCATTTATCAGTTTAAAATTACCTATGTGGAGGTATGATTTTGATGTTATATAAAAAACAAAAATTTGGGTAATTAATTAAAATTTGTTTAGGATCACAAAATTGAAAAAGACATCAAACAAATGAAGGCCCTCGCGTTGACATTAATAATCGAACCCCAGTTAAACATTGTGTTTCTTATTTTTAAAATACAACAACAGGCATACCCAGTAAGAATCCCATTTAAAGTAGGGTCTGGGGAGGGAAAGATGAAGACACACCTTACCCCTATCTACGAATAGAATAGAGAGGCTGCTCCGTAAGAGTCTCCCGGCTCAAAAAAACTCTTTTTTTTATTATTATTATTTTTATTTTATTTATTTATTTATTTATTATTTATTTTTATTTTTTTTGCACACACACACAGATAGCCACATCACCACGGGTTAAAGCATAAACATGTAGCACAAAGGTTATGATAAACATAAAAAGAAACCCACCCGTTTGTGTCCTCATATCCAACACAAAATCTAACATGCACAGAAATAATACATAACCATTTAATACATTACATCATGCAAACAAGCTAACATATAAGCATCCTTAAACACTTAAACAATCAAACAAACAGTTTTCGGTTATCCAGACCAACCCCCCATCCTGCAACCAAGCTTAGAAAGAATGGAACTCGAATCATATAACAGTAACTAGCACATATACTACAAACAGCACATAACCAAAAATGGGCTCTAAACCTAAATCCTAGAGTAAGATCTATCCATCGTGCACCCTTATTCTACGACGCCACGAACTCCTATCATAGATCATGTCCTCCGAGAGGTGTAGCTCTGCCAAGTCCTGGCAGATCTGCTCATCCCATGTCAACCTCGGTCGACCCCTTCCCCTTTTCCCCTCCACCATTAGAAGCTCTATACTTCTTACAGGTGCCGACTAGTTTCTTCTCCTCATATGTCCGAACCATCTCAGTCTTCCTTCTCTTACTTTATCAGATATGTTTGCTACCGCCAGTCTTTCTCTGAAAACCTCGTTCTTTATCCGATCAAACCTTGTGTGGCCACACATCCATCTTAGCATCCTCATCTCCGCTGTCTCTAATTTTCTTGCTTGGTTCTTCTTAATCGGCCAGCAATCAGTTCCGTACATCATGGATGGCCTAATTGCTATTCTATAAAACTTACCTTTGAGCTTTTTTGGGAACTTCTTGTCGCATATGATGCTTGTTGGTGCCCTCCACTTTTTCCATCCAGCTTGTACCCGGTGAGCCACGTCACTATCGATATCTCCGTCATCCTGTAGAAACGAGCCCAGGTATTTAAACTTTGTAGTTTGTGGTACCTCTTGGCCTTCAATAGTCACCTGATCGTCTTCAACATCGTTAGTTGTCCCGCTAAAATTGCAGTGTAGATACTCCGTTTTTGTCTTGCTTATGCGTAACCCTTTCTGCTCCAAAGCGGCTCTCCACTCTTCTAACCACACATTCAAGTCCTCCTTCTTTTCTGCCACTAATACAATATCATCTGCGAAAAGCATACACCATAGGATATGCTCTTGTATAGACCTTGACAATTCATCCAAAATAACTGCAAAGAGAAAGGGGCTCAATGCCGACCCTTGGTGTAGTCCCACCTCCACTGGGAAAAAGTCTGTATCTCCCACTGGTGCTCTCACGCTCGTTTTAGCATTTGCATATGTATCTTTGATTGCTTCTATATACCTCTAGGGGATACCTCGTCTCTCCAGGCTATCCCAAATCACATGTCGTGGTACGCTGTCATACGCCTTCTCTAGGTCGATGAATATCATATGCAAATCTCTCTTCTTCTCCCTGTATTTCTCCATTAATCTTCGCAGGATGTGTATTGCCTCTGTTGTCGATCTTCCGGGCATAAATCCAAATTGATTTGCTGTCACTTGGGTTTCTCTTCTCAATCTTGACTCTATCACCCTTTCCCAAAGTTTCATAGTATGGCTCAACAGCTTTATCCCCCTATAGTTTCCACAACATTGGGCGTCTCCCTTGTTCTAGTATAGGGGGATTAACACACTACTTCTCCACTGGTTTGGCATTTTACCAGTTTTTAGTATAATGTTGAACAACATTGTCAACCATCCCACTCCTTCGTCTCCTAAACATTTCCATACTTCAATTGGGATATCATCAGGTCCCACCGCCTTTCTCCTGTCCATTCTCGTGAGGGCTCTTTGTACCTCTTCTTTGGTGATACGTCTGCAATAGCATTTGTTCCGCTGTGTGTTTGTATCTATGTCTGTGTGGTTCCTTCCATCTTCTTCGTTGTAGTTGCTGTTGTTGAAAAGATTGTGAAAATATGTTTGCCATCTCTCTTTAATTTCGTTCTTTTTTACCAGGACACGTCCATCCTCGCCCTTTATAAATTTCACTACCCCCAGATCTTGCCTCTTCCGCTCCCTTGCCTTTGCAATCCTGAACATGTAATGTTCACCTTCTTTAGTTTCAAAGCGCTTATACATCTCTCTATACGCCTCGGTTTTAGCCTCTGAAACTGCCTTCTTTGCCTCTCGTTTCGCTTCTTTGTACCTTTTCTTCAGTCTTGCCTTCTCTTCGCTTCCCGTACATCTAACAAACTCTCTGAACCTCTCTTGTTTCACTGTAACTTTCATTTGCACCTCGTCCTTCCACCACCATGACTCCCTCTGTTCAATCCTACTTCCTGTTGTCATTCCCAGTGTCTCCTTTGCTGCTCTAATCACGTTTTCAACCATTTTATCCCACACTTCATTTGCATCTACGCACAGATTGGTATGCCTCCCTTCTAGCACCCTGTTTCTGAACAATGTTATCTTATCTCCCTTTAGACCACCCCACTTAATCTTAGGGTTCTCCTTCTTCCCATCCACCAGCCTCTTTTTCATGACGATATCTGTTATCAGTAGTTTATGTTGTGATGCTACGGTCTCTCCTGGGAATACCTTGCAATCCCCTCACATGCCCCGGTCAGCTCTTCTCATCAGGATATAGTCAATCTAGGTGTCCCTTCCTCCACTGCTGAATGTGATCAACTGTGACTCCCTCTTCTTAAAGAAAGAGTTTATGATTCCTAGGTCATGAGCCACCGCAAACTCTAAAAGTGTGACACCACTTTCGTTTCTGGATCCGAAACCAAAACCCCCATGGGTCATAGGGAACCCGCCCTCTTCCTTTCCAATATGGCCATTGAAGTCACCTCCGATACAAACTTTCTCGTGTCTTGGGATGTTTCTCATCACTTCATCCATACAATCCCAAAACTGCCTCCTTTCATTCTCTCCCAAACCCACATGTGGCGCATAGGCACTTACAACTGCTATCGCTTCCTCCCCTATAACCATCCTCAGCATCATGATCCGGTCATTGTACCTTCGTACTTCCACCACCTGATCCTGAAGTTCTCGACTAACTAAGAATCCCACTCCATTCTTCACCCCATTGGATCCTGAGTGCCACAAACTCTACTCCTTTTGTTCCCTTCCACCTTGTCTCTTGCAGGCATGCTAGTTTGACTTTGCGTCTTCTGAGTGCATCCACCAACTCCAAAACTCTTCCAGTGAGGGTTCGATGTTCCAGGACCCTATGCGCAAGATCTCCCCCCCTCCCCTTTCTCCCTCTACCCGCACCTCTCCTCCCTAGACATGATCTCAAAGTATCATAGTGTGCTCTCCCGTCTATTATGTCAAGCCAAAGAGGACAATACTCCACAAGTACCCAGAAAATAAACACAAGAAATGAACACAGAGATCGAACACAAAGACTATAGCCCAATCGCACAAAAGTACCCCTGATCAATAAATTCAGCAATAAATTCAGCAAACAAGCAGATCCAACATCAAACACAGCACAAAACTCTACTGAACTACTATAAAAATGGGCAAGCACACAAAATCAGTTTACTGCACTAATCGGAAACTGTAGTAGACGAAAATAGAACAATCTCACCGCGGGTTGTCCCACTCCCAGTGTTAAGTCTGAATAGTTTTGGTCCTCTCGGTTTAACCTGCAGAAATCAAAATACCAACAAAAGAAACAAGAGAAATGTCCTTGTTTCCTTTCTTCCTTGTTGTTGAGTTCCCTGTATGCAGATGTTTGTGTTTCAATGCTTGAATTTTAATTCTAAATAAATCAAATGCAGCTTGCACTCAAAAAAATCTAGACATAAATATTGGTGTAATTAAATGTTGAAAATTACACATGAATAACAGATAAATGAAATCATACTATACAACTCTCGTTAAGGTTCATTCCCTTTGGAAATGCGATCAAATTGGAGTGATTTTCTGAAAAAGTGATGTTTGATTCGCAACAATTCGACCCGTCTTCCTTGAAAAACGAACCAAAGGACTGTTATAGACTAGCGTGTTTTTAACAAGAGGGGATACCATGTGAGGATTCAATCTCCATTCCTTCCAAATGCTATGTCCCACCTGACAAGCTAGTGCAACTTTAAGCTGCTTCACAATCTCAGATATTGAGGGGCGTTTGGTGTGATCACTTTGTAGACATTCATATGCAAGTTTTGAGAATTTAGCCAAAGAGGTTGGTGATATTTGGTCTTGTAAACAATCCAAAGCAAGTGTACGTATTATCTTTTCCTCATAGCGGGCTTGCGCCAACTCAGATAGGAGTGGATAACCGTCTTTGTAACTACCAAGCCTTCCACACAACACTTCAAACAACACGACACCAAAGGAGTAGACATCTATTTCTTTTGTCAAGAACCCTGTACGCACATGATCTGGATCACAGTACCCGTATGTCCCAGCTGCATCAGAGACATGCAATGGGAATTCTTTGTTAGCTGGTATGATGTTAGAAAGACCAAAGTCGGAAACTTTGGCATTCCATTTTGTATCCAACAAAATATTGGAGCTTTTGATATCACGATGCAACACTATTTGTCCATGAGTACAGTGAAGATGCTCGAGCCCTCGAGCTGCACCAATGCAGATGTTGAGCCGGTCAATCCATGAGACATCAGGGTTTTTAAGATGCACATTAAGGCTTCCGTTAGGTAAATACTCGTATACAAGGATACTTTCGTTAACCTCATCACAAAAGCCCAAAAGAGAGACTATATTTTCATGCTTGTAACGAGAAAGAACAATGATCTCTTGCCAAAACTCAGTCGTTCCTTGCCCGTATTTTGGATCAAACCGTTTGACCGCAACCATAACAGCCCGACCACAGAGAACAAGTTCTCCCTTGTAAACCTTGCCAAACCCACCATGACCGATGCAGTTAATGTTAGCAAAGTTGTCAGTGGCCGATTTTATAGCGTCGAGTGGAATTCTAAGGTTGTCAAACTCTTTGGTTATCGACATCTTTAGTAATATCAATTTGAAATGAATAGTTGGAGAGGAAGAAAACTATGGATTCTTGCTTCTGCAGGGTATGGTATTTATAACATATGAGAAGAGAATAAAAAGGAAGTTGACATGAAATACCGATCTAGAAAATGAAAATGTACAAAAGGTTGAAAGTCAAAGAGTTAAGTCTACTATGATAAGTTGGACTGTTTCAATAGTAGCTTGCAAGTATCGGAAGAAATAAATTTAAACATTTAAGGTTGTTGGGTATATATTAATGGATATGTAGACCCCAAAGGAATATGAAAATGCAAATGGTCCATATTGTCTTTAAAATAAAATCTATGTAGTTTAAGCTTGAGTGGGTCTTGGGTAACCACTCAAACGTGGATGCGATCCTTATTTTAAGCATTTGACTTAGTTTACTTTTGATAATATATAGATAATTTGCAGTAAGTTAATCCTGTTCATTTTTATTTCGTCTTCTTTCTTGTAAGTTTTTTTTAACTAGGGTTAATATCCACGCTAAGTGACGAAAACACGTCTTGGTAGGTTGTTGCACAAGGTATTATGAAGCCGTAAACTACTAAGTGGTAATGCATAAAACCATGAATATACTATTTAAATAATATATTATTTTTACCAAAAATAGTTATGTTATTTAACTTGTATAAAATATACATCGTAATTGTTTTAAAGCTACTACCAACTATTATACATACTAATTATTATATATGTTAAACCAGGTTAAAAACTCGTGTATTACACGGATTGACTAAAAAAATAATGTAACTAAAATATATTTACGATAAATTACATAATCTATTATAAACGAATACATTTTATAATTACACATACAAACAATAAATCTATAAAACTTCTTTGTATACAATTTTGGATGTCCTGTATACAACATTTGATGTCATGTCAGTTACATAACGTCATTTATACAAACTTTGTAAAGAACATTCGCAAAATATATACTTTTTTCATGAAGATGTAGCAATTAAAATAAGGTAAATTAAATTAACGGAATATAATTATATTTTTATCACAAAATTTAAAAGAATGGATCGGATGTAGCGTATGAAGGTTTAAAATCACATATGTAAAAAATAATGATTTTTAAAAATACTAAATTTCATTTATAAAATGTCATAATGAAAAGGGATTTAAGTTAACATAATAATGAAATAGATATTTTATTTGGTATGAGACTAAAAATATTACATCTTTAAGTTATGAGATGAAAAGAGATTATCATGAGATAGAATAGAAAATTACATGCTTTAGATTTGAGAAGAAGAAAGATTAATGTGAGATAAAAGAAATGTTACCTGTTCTATATATGAGATAAAGAGAGTTTGATGTTAGAAATTAAACAAACTATAGAAATTATAAACATGTATAGTCTATGAGTAAAACTAGGGAAATCAAATATATAGGATAATTTCACTTTTAATCCTTTATGTTTTTACAAAATTATATATATGATCTTTTATGTTTTGAAATGCAAAATCAGTAATTTATGTAAACATAAAAGACTAAAAGTGAAATTTACTCAATTACTTGTATGTTTTTTTTTGTCATTTATGCCCGCTATTCTATTAATACTTAACAAATTTAATGAAAAAAGGACCGAATTTGTAACATTTAGAAACTTAAAGAACTGATTTTAACATTTCAAAACATAAAGAATCATCTCAAAAATTTTGTGTAAACATAAATGATCAAGAGTGAAATTTACCCAAATAAATATGAATAGGATAAAGATGAGTAATAATAGGTAAGAAGTTAATTTTAAAATTTTGAATCCTAAGTCAAACGGTTGGTTCAAAAAATTTGAATTTAATTTTCTTTTATTTTTAATTGTATTTTGTTTTAACTAGCTTTTTTTAGGATCATTTTGATAATTATACGAAATATTAAATGAATAATAATTTAAAAAATGTACCGAACGTCAAATGTAATATGTTGATATTATTACCATTTTTCATATGAATTTATCACCATTTTTCATTTTAGGGTTTTGGAATCAACTTGTGGTCTCGTAGTCAAAACTCAAAAGTGAATCCAACGAAAGAGTAGACACATAACAAATTAGCGTAGGTATCCAGAGAGAAAACGAAAAAATAGGATCCATATTATATTTTTATTATTTAAATAAAATTTAGATATTATAAAAATTTAAATTATATTTAATAAGTGATTGACATGTGGCAATTTTAATCTTAGAATTAATATGGTAATAACACGTGTCAAAATTAAGTGGAAAGAGAATGTGATGATGGCACGTAAGCTAAAATATTTTCTTTTTTATTATAAAGTATAGATCTCATATATATTAAATGGCATGAAAAGAAACAGGAAAACTTAATGTTGTTTGGATTTCATTACAAACATTTTGTTGTTTAAATGGACACATCCCACATAGTCACATGTATAACAAATAATAATTAAATTGTTAAACTTATTACTCTATTTATACAAAAATCAAATATGAATGGTGAATATAATTGTTAAAGCATGAGATACAACATTTTTATGCGTGAAGACCTTACATTTTTTTTTTCGTAATTTCTTTTTGCATATATATATATATATATATGTGTGTGTGTGTGTGTGTTTGTTTATATTGTGACACCCCATAAAATCCAGGTCAACAATTGTTTTAATTAAATGTTTATTTAATTGATAATTGCATAGATGGCATTAGAATTAATCTAATTTAGTGTGACGCGTGGCATTACAGTACAAACACAGCCACACAACAGGATAATTCGAGGAATTGTCGAAAACCGCACACACGTGTCAGAAATCACGAACGTTGAAATCACGAACGTTGGTGAACGTCATAACAAGCAAGCACAAATACATTACACAAGTCAATTATGACTAATAGTTGATGATTAGAGATCAAACAATGTTAAAACAACGAGTTACAGTCGAAAAACGAGCGAAAACATGCCCAAAACATGAAAATAGGCTAATTGGGCTTGTCAGGAGGGTCAGGCGGTACGCCTGAGCCCAATCCTTGAACCTAGGCGGTACACGCGAGAAGGGCAAGGGCGCCCCTTAGCCGGCTGACCCGCGCGCTACGCCTGCCGCTAAACACGCCCGCCAGGCGATGCGCCTCGGAGCTCTGACAGCTTAAAAATCTTCCTGGGAGCTCTGACAGCTTAAAAATATTCTTGAGCAACCCAAAACCATCATTAACCCTACCCTCATCATTTTAGTCGAGATCAGACGCCATTGCACGAGTTATACTCCCAGAATACTTCTGTTACATACACATTACACACCTTGGAAGCCATTAGAACCACCATTGAAGCTTGGAAGAACCACTAGGAGGCTTGGAGGATTCGTTGGAGCTCAAACCACCACCATCACCATCTTGTTTCTGCAAATCATTGTTGTCCAGAAGCGATAGGAGCTGTATTGATCATCATTTCTGCCATCTAGAGTCTTTAAAAGGTAGTCTCACCTCCCTAGTAGCTTAAAATCACCTTTAAAAACACATGCAAGCACTAGATCACGCGTAGAAAGCCCTAAAACTACACATGCACGATTTTTAGATCTGGTTTTGATGATGTTTCTATGAATAATGATGATCTAGATTGATTAGATGATGTGTTGTGACGATCCATGATGATGTCGATGTGTATAATGCATGATTTGTTCATGAATGAGTGAAAAATCAATATGCATGCATGATCTAGAGTATGTTAGATAATTCTTGATGTTCATATATGTTTAATGGTATTGTTGATGATGTGTTACATGCTTTGTTATAGTTAAAATGGTCAAAATATGAATATTTGTGATTCTTGCTAAATATAGTAACTTTTATGTTGCAAAATGGTGATAAGGTGAGGAGATGAACATGCATGTGTATAGGAACATTATTTGTGTGATAATATGATGATATGAAGCATAAGAAATAGATTTAAAATTTGTTTGTGGTCATTTTAAACCAAGTTACTATTTATAGTAACTTTTATAACCTAGAACTTGCTAGATGATTGATGGGTTGTAAAACACATCCAGTTTTTAAGTGAATTTGAGTCGATTTTAGTTTGTAATTAGGTCGTTTATGGTTAATTTTTTAGTTCTTTTTACATGTTTGTGGCTTTTACAGGTTTGTCAAGTGAAATGAGCGGAAATCGAGGTTGAAACACGAAGGAATCGAGCCCCGGTTGAAATCAAGAGAAAAAGACAAATTGTCGTGATTTTCCAGTCATCGCGGTATGCTAAGGAGAAGAAACAACCCTCGGCGGTACGCGAAGGAATTTGGGAGATGCCCTCTTATTTTGTCCATCGCGGTACGCTGAGATGGATTTAAAACAGCTCGACGGTACGCGACCAGTTTTGAAATTTGAAAAAAGCCAACTAGAATTCGAGAATTATAAGGAGACGCTCCCCAACCATTTGAACATTCATTCTCGACCATTTTTGAAGCAGAGGAGCATCTCTGGAGCTTTTGGAAGCATTTGGGAAGCTTTGGAATGCTAGGAATCGCTAGGTGGCTAGGTTTCATGTGAAGACAACTTGGTTAATTCTTGTTTCTTATTTGTTCTTCATTCCAGTAGTTTATTACATTTCATCTTATTGTTTCTGATTATTCTTGACTGATGATGATGTGTATTGGCTAGTTCTTTGATTCTACTTAGGTTAGGATGAATGTTTGAATGATTATTGATTACTATTGACTATGGTTTTGATTATTGATGGAAAATACTTTTGTAACAGATCTTATGATGTCATTTTGATGAGTTTTGCATATCTAATCTTGATTATATCAGTTCATATCATGTTCCATATGTGTTTATTGAATGTCTTTCGGTGTTAGACGCGTATTAGGTCATTGACTTGGTGTTATGACTAGTGTGTGGCTTGTTTGATATCACTAGCCATAGGAAAAGATGTGATTGATGTTCTTAGGGTTTGATGTGTTTCTAAGTTTAGAAATCCGGAAGGTGATAGACTTGTCGGGTGATCTTTAACATTAAGGTTTTCTTAGTAATTACCCGGAAGGGATGGTTCTTTGAAAGACTTGGTGTTATTGTCATTTTGTGTCAAATTAGACATTTTAAGAATACTCCTTGCATCTTTGGTGTATTGGAACAAGAAATTCAGGAATATGACTTGTTCATTTGAGTACAAAAGTGTTGTTGGAAAAATCCGGGAGGTGATCCAAACTAACTAGTGTGTGTATTGCAAGATTATCTTTTCTTAGTTGGTTACATCTGGTAATTGATCCAGAATCCATTAGGTTACCCATATTTTGCTGTTTAAGATCCTAGTTCCATCATGTCAAACAAAGTCAATAGTTCCAATAATCACAAATAGTAATACAACCTAAGTAGAGTTTTTCCCATTTGTTTAAGTTTTTTTAAAATTGTGAGTCATTTCTTTTAATTAAATTTGTTAATCTGTTTTTAGGGTTTAATTTTAGTTAAATTGTTTTTTTTAATTTAATTAGGATAATTAGTTTAATTAATTCAGTAATTTTCATTTTTATTCAAAACCCCCCTCTTTGTTTTAAATCATTTTCTAGTCTTGTTTCGTTAAGTCAGTGTCTCGTGGGTTCGATATCCGGACTTTCATTAGCTATTCTACAATTGATAGGTACACTTGCCTATCGTAGTGGTTTAGTTTAGGATTTTCGGTTTTAACTCGTTGTAATTAAGTTAAGTCTAGGTTAGTGTTTGTAGTTATTTTCTTAGACCACTTTTAGGAACATCAATGATGATTTAGGGGAAATGGTTATGTTTAAATGATGATTGGTGATATATTATGATGATATTTAGTATAAAAATGGACTAGGAAATGTTTAGATTAACCATTTGATGAATATTTGACAAAGTTACTATTTATAGTAACTTTAGGGCTGTTTTATTTGGACACCCCACTTTTATATTTTTACACCCCTGCGGGCCAATACGGGCCGTACTGGCCATTACGGCCCGGTATTGAGTACAGACAAATATTCCAGAGAATTCCTTGGAATCAGTGAAACATTCTGTGGGACGGGCCGTAATCCGTCTTGGCCCCAAGCTTATTTTTCCAAGCCATTTTGGGTGTCAACCAGTTTTTTTGTATGTTGGTATTATTTAAACATAATTTACGTATTTAAATATTTTTTAACAATGTACGTTTAATACGTGAATTATTTGAACGATATGTGTTATTTATTTTATTTAATCATAATTTACGTATTTAAATATTTTTTAACGATATACGTTTAATACGTGAATTATTTGAACGATATACATTTATTATGTAAGTTATTTGAATGATACACGGCTATTACGTTAATTAAACGTCATAATATCGTTTTAACTAAATATTTCATTTTCTAGTTTGTTTACGTTAATTAAAATAATTTAAACAATATAAAGTTTTTCGCGCAAATATTAAACAACACAAACAGAAACAATACAAATGCAGGAAAAAAAATACGTATATACACTGTACGGTTTTATATACAAGGAAACAAAATACAAAAATACAAAATGAACTACGATCCGGATGGTCCAGCGTGTGATCCGTCGTCTGCGTAGACGCGTGGCTCCGGGAACGGTGGAAGCTGTGTCCCGTCCCGTCGCGCATGCTCTGACGCGACTGTCCACTGGACCAAATCCTCATACCGATCGAGCCGTCGCTCGATGCGTGCCATCTGCTGGGCCGTCTCGTCGCACCGGGCGGCAATCTGGTGCAACAACGCCTCGAGTGGCTCGGTCAGGCGCACCGCACTGTAAACGTGCGGTGGATGCTGCGGAGGCTCCTCCTCGCGCGGCGGTGACAGAACCGGCTCCTCCCGAATCGGCTCGGGCTCCGGCATCGGGCCACCGCCCTGCTGCTGCTGCTGGTCTGTCAATACAATGACCTGGGCCGGCTGAAACGGGCGGCCGTCCAGCCCAATAAACCGCAATCCTAGACCCGGGATCTCGGCGGCAAGTTTCATGCTGAGGACCGTCCGCCGATCGAGCTTACGAGGCTCGATCGCCGGCAGATCCTCAAGCATGTCAACCCTGCCTCTGCTGCGGGCTAAGTGGGTGATAAAGGCGCCACCCCACAATGTACCGCGCTCCTGTCGGTGGTAGAAGGAGGCGTAGTACAACGCAAAACACCGTGCCAGGTTGCACGGCCTGCCAGCAATGAGTGAGTGCAGATAAAACAGATCTGTCGTCATCACCCACTCCTGGCTCTGACCGCGACCTGAGATGGTCGTCACGATGCAGCGGTGGATGTAACGGATCAGTGGATCTCTGATCGCCGAGGCCCGTACCCGGGGGCCGGTGAAGGGCGTATCTGATACCTGGGACCACCAGGCCCTCATAACTCCATCCTCCCCCTGCGTGGGGGCCTGTGCGAAGTCGTCACGAACGGTCTCCGGCTCGTAATAGATGCCTAAGTACACGGCGAACCGCTCGATCGACATCTCGAAGTGCTGGCCGCATAAGGAGAACTCGATATCCGGAGGAAGCTCCTCGTCATCCGCCTCCCGAACTGCGGCCTAGTGAGCTCGGTATCTAAATGTGGATAGAAACTCCACAGTGATCAACCGGTAGGTGGGCAGGTCCGCGAGATCGAACAAGCGAGTCCACGGCGTGTCCTCGCCGAGGATGCCTCTCGCACGAACCGCCTCCCCGGCATCAGCCAGAAGACCCCAATCTATACAACGGGGCGTCGGCACACTCATCTGAAGTATCCGACGACACCTCATAAACATCGCTGAATGCTCCTCGAACTGGAGCCACGCGTGCTGCGATAGCGCAAGCGACTCGGGATCTAACGGCGGCCCCTGCTGGGCAACCTGCTCCTGCTGTAGCATCTCGGCGTCCATCTCAGTAATAAATGTATAAGCTGAAAAAACCGAAAAACGAATAAACGTTAAAAAAAATTTCTGGTCAAGACGGCCCGTAATGGGCATGACGGCCCGTCTTGACCATACCAGGCCAAAACTAGGCTGGTATAGCCAAGACGGCCCGTAATGGGCATGACGGCCCGTCTTGGCCAAACCAGGCCAAAACTAGGCTGGTATGGCCAAGACGGCCCGTAATGGTCATGACGGCCCGTCTTGGCCATACCAGGCCAAAACTAGGCTGGTATGGCCAAGACGGCCCGTAATGGTCATGACGGCCCGTCTTGGCCATACCAGGCCAAAACTAGGCTGGTATGGCCAAGACGGCCCGTAATGGTCATGACGGCCCGTCTTGGCCATACCAGGCCAAAACTAGGCTGGTATGGCCAAGACGGCCCGTAATGGTCATGACGGCCCGTCTTGGCCATACCAGGCCAAAACTAGGCTGGTATGGCCAAGACGGCCCGTAATGGGCATGACGGCCCGTCTTGGCCATACCAGGCCAAAACTACCTTCTTCACGCATGACTCTTATTTTGTCTTTTTCCTCGACCAACAAATCAAGAGCTTTATGGGACACCTTTCCTCGAAGGTTATCAAATATTGGTAGTTTACGATGACCCATAGTTTTAATCAAGCTCGTTTCAAAATCGTGTTTCATTTTTACCTCCTGTGCTTGCACGATTTCATTTACGAAACCTACAAGCGAGGCAAGCGTGCTGTTTGGTGATCTGAGGAATCGTTTTAGGTTCGAGTGCTGACTTTCCACCCGGTTTGTTGTACGTTGACCAAAGTTGCGCGTTCTATTGGTCCATGCTGTTACAAACATATCTCTGTAACTGTTTAACCAGGTGTGCGTCAGATACTCCAGAACCCCTGAAATGAAACAAAAAACCAATGATGATATGATGATAATAATTATGGTATATGATGCTTACTTTTTTTGTCGTCTTTGATAAGTCTTTCGTACAGACGGTTGTAGTTGTAGTCGTATAACTCTGTTGTCGGAGAGTTACACAAATTCGCCCATCGACCTTTGAATTTCTTCCAGTCTGCGTCAGAAAAGCTTGCCTTGCAGTGTTTGGCAATATTTTCGTCTATGTGCCATCTGCAGAGATATTTTGCAGCTTCTGGAAACACTTTACGGCACGCATTCATAACAGCAAGGTCTCGATCTGTTATGATCACACGTGGCTCCATACACTTATTCAACATACTCTTAGCCATTTCCAAGACCCAGACGTAGTTCTCCTCACGCTCTTTGCTTACGAACGCGTGAGCAATACTAAACGTCTGGTGTGTGGAAGTCACGCCAACAATTTGAATAAATGGAAGCCTGTACTGGTTTGTTTTGTACGTCGCGTCCATCATCAGTACGTGCGGAAATGCACGCCACCAACAATACGATTTTGGATGACAGAAGAAAATGTCTTCCACGACGTTTGTTTCAGGATCCTCACGGGTATAGTAAACGTACCGCTGACTGTGAAGCACGTTTTCCAGGACCTGCATCGGAGTATCACCGAATTTCTTCTTGTTTTTTAGCTTCTGCTGTAAATTGTATACATCCCTAGGGATGGATACATTTGCAGGGTTATGTTTCTTTATGCTCGAAAGTATGTTACGAGGATCCATGTGTCGCCCGGTCAGATTCTCAACCAGATCTTCTTCCTCCTGCGTGAATCTTCTAACATATGGATGACCCTCTAGATTCTGAGCAGGTTCGTGATTGTGATTGTCGTTAATCACCTGTAATTTCCAGGATTCACGAACTTCGTTGTATAACCCTACCAGTTGAAACGGACAACCGATTTTCTTGCTGCCTGACCGTCTAAGGATTGCGAAGCTATTGTGCTCGCCACCACGGTCACACATGAGCCAAACTTTGATTACACTGCCTGTTGTCTTTGATTTCTTCGTTCTTCTTTTGACTAAAATGTAACCATTGTCTACTGCTCTACTTTTCACCCACCCTACCAGCGCTTCCTCAGTCATAAACTCCTGACATATAAAAACAATAATAAATACCTTAAATGGATAGCGATAATATACAATTATTAACATTTATGTTTCATTTAAGTTACCTCTTTGGTTTCCCAGTTAACGTTTGAAGCCACCGGCTTTTCTTCATAACCCTCCTCCGTGTAACTTTGTTTACAGTCGTCATACACGAACCCATACGATGCTTGACTGTCAAAACCGACATCAGCGTTAGGTTCAGCATTCAGATCTATCGTGCCGTATGAATACACGACAGGAGGCTCTTCGTTCAAATCTGGCACGGAATAGTTGAAAAAACTCCCGTCCCAAAACGACATCGTTACAGATATGAATTATCGTGAAATATATTTGAATTCGAAAGTTACGCGTTCGTTTGAAACGATTCATGCTTATATACAAATTTGAAAATGTTCAAGACGGCCCGTACTGGGTCAAATCAGTGTCCTTCTGTCAGAATTGAAAAAGCAAGACGGGCCGTACTGGCCAGTACGGGCCGTCTTGGCCATTACGGCCCGTCTTACTCCCAATCATTGGCACAGGTTGTCAGGAGCGAATGTTTGACCGAGGGCTGAGACGGGCCGTAATGGCCATTACGGGCCGTCTCAGGGGTGTATTTTTAAAAAAAGTGGGTGTGAGAATAACAACACCCTAACTTTATCGTATGAACTTTCGAAATAGGAATGCAATACATGATATGAACATGTTAAACGACTTAACATGATGTAATATGATGTTGGTGTATATAAGTTATGTGATTTTGATGATAAACATGCCAAAACTAGAAACTTGCCATTTTAGGAAACTTTAATGAACGAAAGTGACTTATATGCTTATTCGATCGTTTGTAACAATGTGCTATGTGATAAAATGATCATGTAGGACTAACGAGCATGCCAGAAACTTTAAAACGATAAGTGTTGTGGAACTTGCTAAAAATGGAAACTTACTATAAATAGTAAGTTGTCCACAAACGTGAATTATGTGCTTTACAAAACACGTGCACTATGACAAATATTACACGAACTATAACCGAAACACGGTTCACCAATGGGTCGTTGACCAAACACAGTCAAACATGGTCAATATGTGCCGTCCCTTTCGGGGGCGCGACAAGACAGACTGTCATGCAGGATTGCAGTCTCCGGTCACACAGTTGCGAGACCTACATGTCTGGTTGCATACGTACATCCAATAACTTGGATAAAACAGTTTTGTAATTTCAGAGTTGCAGAGGTAAATGTATAAGTCATCAAAACAGTTTGAGTTCATAAGTTGCGAAAGCGTTCATAAAACAGTTTTCAAAACAAAACAGAGTAATAGTTTGCGGAAGCGGTTTAAGTAATAATCATTATACAACAATTCAAATGTTTAAATGTTCTCAATCCTAAGACACTAAAGCTGATGCATGGGACTCCATCCTAGCATCTTATCCTCGTGTGCGTGCCTTAGTTACCTGAGAAAATATGCGAGTAAAAGGGTCAACATAAACGTTGGTGAAAGCACAGGTTTTTCATAAGCAGTAAACATACAATGTTTAAAGTAAGAGTTGTTGATTTACATATCATTACAATGCAGTATCGATTGATAGCTAGTCAATAAAGTTATATTATATGCGGGTTCGTACCGAAGCTGACAGTTGTGCCTCCTGCCATGTCCATCACAAGACAATGGCAAAGTGTATTGGTCAATATTGCACCCATTCAGACCTCCAGTCGGGTTGGCCTCCCAAGCGCGATGGATGGGTGGGTGGGTGGGGCTTGTCAGGCCCAAATAGTACTATTCAAGATTACCACGCTAGGCGTTACGCGCTACTAACGGTCCGTGGAGTATCGCGAGGACTTTTAGTTGTGATATGGTCCACACATATACATATAGTGATAAATAATGTCCATATGTAAATAAAATGAGTTGTTGTTCAAAACAGTTGTGTTGCAATGTTTTCTCCCCCAAAGGTAGAAAATGTAAAAAAAAAGGTGCCGTGAACTCACCTGATAGAGTAGTTCTGGTTTTCTTGTGTTCGCTACCTGCGAATGCTATCAATCCTGCTAGTAAGCACCTATTAACATATAGGTGGTGAGTATGAATTTTTGTGGTGTGTTTTATCCCATACAACTCCAAGTGTCGGTGTGCTCAACCAAGTGTGTGTGTTGACTTGTGTTGACTCTACGAATCGTTGATGACACGTTTGTTGGGTTAAGTTTGTTTATGTGTCTTAGTGCAGGTAAGACACCAACATGCATCCTATGACTCTAATCATGATGGTTTCACATAAGTCATGCTTCGAAAATCGTAACGTTTCCGTTTCGGGAAAGTTTCTATATTTAGAAAGTTTCTATTTTTGTAAAGTATAGTTATGAAATCCCATTTCATAAAATCAATACTTCTAGTATGTTTGTAAAAACACGTTTATACACTTAAAACATATCGTTTGCACGTAAATCGCCATTTATGTCATCTTGCCCAGATAAAGTTTCCTAAAATAGTAAGTATTCGTTTAAAAGCTCGTTTCCACAAATCAAAGTTTCCAAACATGTTAAAAACCATTTCTAAACATGCTTCAATAATCAAAGTTCACCAAAACATCTTAAAACATCAAAAGCCCTCTTTTGATTTACAAAAGTTTCCTTTTATGCCAAGTTTACCAAAATCATCATCAAATCAACAATAACTCATCCAAACTCAATCCAAACACTTATCTATTCTAAAATCAGTAGACCTAAATCAAATAACACATCAAATCACCAACAAATTCGTGTACAATAGCCACATGGAGTTGCGTGTGGGTGGGTGTTCATGCATGTGGTTTTTTACCTATTGCATGTTTGATCTAACACTAGATAAACATAATAAACTACCTTAGGAGCTCTTGAATGGATGGATTTGGTCTGAACAGAAGCTACAAGTGGCTGATGAAGACCTTCTCGCTTGTGGGTGGCTTCCAAGACTTCCTCCTTAAGCTCCAATGATCCAAGAACACTTCAAGTTGCAAGAAATAGCTTCAATGATGTTACCAGGGGGTTTAGGAGATGGTTTTAGTGAGTTTTTGGTCGAGAATAAGTGAAGGAGTTCGAAGAAAATGGAGAGAAACCAGATAGGAAGTGAATGGCATTGGTTTTTATAATATTTTTGATTTGCATGGTCTTGGCGTACCGCTGAGGCCGATCATCTATGTTCTTGGCGTATCGCCATGGAATTCGGGGTTCAAAAATCCTGCTTTTGCTTCGCGTACCGCCAAGGACTTCTCCGAGAGTCTTGGCGTACCGCGAAGGGTCTAGTTTTCAGTTTTTCAATTTCGTTGATTCGATTTCATTCGTGTTCGATTCCTAACGTCTATTCTAAATGTTTAGTTCATGTTTAACACATAATAACACATATGTTTGTTTGTTTATCGTTTGTTCACCAACGTTCGTGAAACTCGTGTGTGTGTGTTTCGATAATTCCTCGAATTATCTTTGATAGCTTGTGTTCGTCGTTATGAAAAGTTTGCACGTTTGATTAATCCAAATCAACGTGTATTGCACAATCCAATAATTCCCCAAATTATTGTTTTGCGTTTGTGTTTGTGTTTGCTACACTTGGTTTCTAAAACCAATGTGCAATGTAGGATTCGATAGTTCATCGAACTATCGCTTCGCAGTTGTTTGTGTTTAACTCATATAATTAAACATAATAAAATGAAATACATAGAGTGTAAGAGTTACAATTTACCTGAAATTGTCGGGTGTCATAATATGGGGCGACATGGACAAACATAACAACCGAGGGTTGTTGAGCACAAACACGAGCACGGACACAAACACGGTCCCTTACACGAACTCACGTAAGCTATATGATGTAGGTAGCAGGTGACCGGCACGTTTACGAAGCAGGTGCTTACGCTATCTATCCGATTATCGCTAAGGTGAGTTTACGGTCCCTCTTTAACTTCTTTTCAAACTTTTCAAATAGGGGGAGAATACTTGTTGAATCGACTCAAACATTTATGCTATTAAAAACATATTTGTGTATGCTGGTTTATTAGACAAACATAAGTGTTGTAATCGTAATAAGCCCTCGCAAAGTCTTACCGTTAATGTACAAACAATGAGGTGAGTTTGAATAGATCTGTTTGGGTGTGACGAACCCCACGTGGCACAATACTGACTGGAGGTCGGGACATGTGAAATCTCGACCTATCTTGCCATGTTATTACGAGACGTGGCAGAGGCAAGGACTAACAAGTCTAGTTCGGTAGTGACGCACTGACACTTGGAGCCTAGGGATCGGGACTAACATTTAATAAACAACATGACACATGATTTCTGATTATTATCTATGTATATCAAAACCTTTGAACTCACCAACTTATGTGTTGACACTTTTTCTTAAACATGTATTCTCAGGTAACTAGCTGAATGGCATACGGACCAGGAATGCACTTAGGGAAACGAGCACAGGACCCGCATGCATTCATTTTATGTCATTTGAACAAACAATCTTATTTATGTTATGTATTAAAACATCGTAGTGTCTGACAATCTATTTTCCGCTGCTTAACAATTATATTTCCGCTGCTTTATTTTATAAATCATTTGGTTGTGTTTATGACAAACATTGTATTTTTCAAACGCATATAGAGTCGTTTTATATGACCATGAACTGTGATTCTGGCCACGTCACACCCATGTGGACTGACACCACACGTTAAAATTTGGAGGTTTGACATATACTATTTATTAAACTAGGTGGATCCATTCCACTGGTTTTGTTATCTTACCTTAAGATTTTCCTCCCAAAAAGGTGCATGTTTGATCCTCGCCTGAGCCCTATTTTATTTTTTTTTGTTGGTTTTTATTTATTTTTTAGACTCGTATAATGTGTTTGTGTCTATATTTAAGTTATTTCAAAAAACGTTTCACCTACAACGTGAGTTGTCATTAAATGATTACGAACATGCAACAACACGCGGGTTGAATAATTTAGTTATAAATTAAATTTGTTTGAATTAATGTAAATTAAACTGTTGTAAAATTAAAAACTTATTTTAAAAATTATAAAAAAAATATATGTTTATCGTTGTAAAAAAGAACATAAAAAAACACTTTAATGAATCTACAACTCTACCAAACTGATTAATATTCTAAAGAATACTCAATCATAAAAGTGACCGTTCACCTCACGGTAAAACTTTAAGAATTTGGTTTGTTTGATTTTAACTGAAATTAAACCAAATTGAATTTGGTTGAATTCGATTCGGTTAACAATTTTCGAATTCGATTCGATCATAGATAAAAAAAATTCAAAGGTGATTAGATCATACCAAATAAATCGAGTAAACCGACAACGAACCGATGAATACTTTAACTTTTTTATTTTCGTTTGCTTGCATAAACATGAAATAACAAAATTATTAATAGTAATTAAGTGCATACTACGAGGTTTTAACTTAAGATCTTGTGTTTTTAAGAATAATTAGTATACCAATTGATGTAGAGGATTATCATCACGAATTATGATACAAATATATAAAGGGATAATATTACAGAAATATAAGCATATAATTAATTTTTATGATTAATTGTTCCAATTAAGTCAATGTAATTTTTTTTGTCTTGATTAGATCATTAAACTTATTAATAGTATTATAATCCTATATAAATAGCAGTTCACATGAAATTTCTATATATTTAATTTATTTAATATGTTAAGTGGTGATTATCATTAAAAAAATTAATAATGAAAATTAAATTAATAATTAAAAATTTTTAATAAGTAAAATTTATTTAATATGTTAAGGAGATTCGTTATGCTAGGGTTGGTGAGCGTGATCCTTCACGAGGTGAGAACTAAGAAGCTGTTTGGGTTCTTTTTTTTTAATTAGTTTGAATAATTAAAATTATTTAATATATGAAATTTCATATATTAATTAATTAAATATACAGAAATTTTATATTAAAATGTTATTTAGATTATTTACATAGGATTATAACAATATTAGTAAGTCAATGATTTAATTTAGACAAAAAAATGTTTGAGTTACTTAACTAGGACAATTATACAAAATTGTTATATTTTTGTAAAGTTATCTCATATATAAATAAATATTGTTGTGTTTTATAAAAATATGGGTCCTAAACTAGTAAACTTTAGGAGTTATGGGCCACTGCCTAACTTTATTACAAAAAAGTTAACCTTGATCTAGCGTATACAAATATACATCTTATCTGAAAAGATGTCGTCTCTTACTACCACTTCTGAGAACCCGAAAGAATCCAATTCAGTGTTATTGCAGATCCCGACCTTTTACAACCACAAACTATACAATATGTGTCACCAAAATGGAAGTGGTGATGGATCCCTAAGCGTTATGTTGATCGAATTACCAACAACTATGATGGATGAAAAGAAGAAAAAGATGACTCAATCCATATTCGAGGACGTGTTATAGAAGGTTGCAAAGAAAAGGACAACAAAGGAAATATGGGATTCATTAAAGGTTTGATATGTGAGGCTTTATATGCTCAAAAGTGAATTTGAGATGCTTAAAGTGAAAGAGTGGGGAAGATAGATTAATTTGTAGGCTAGTTATCTCGTATGATATCTATGTATAATAGTCGTGGTTTGACACTTGAAGACGGAGCCTCGGTATGAATGTTTCTTAGTTCAATCTCGGTAAGTGCTTCTGTTCTTACATCTTGTTGCCTATATCGAAGAACACTCAGATGTTGATGCGATGCCATTTAACGAAGCCATAGGAAGACTAAAGGCATGTTAAGATAGGTTGAAACTTTGCCATAGTAACCAACCAAGTGACAACATTATGTTATTCACTAAAGTACAATCTATTGCAATTTCATAAGACCCGAGGAGGGATCAATTTTTAAGTAACCATGGGAGAGGTGACTAGAGTGGTTGAAGTGGTTCAAGAGGGAAAGGAAGCAACCATCGTAGGGAAACATTGATGGTTATAATTAAAGGTGTTTACGGCTCTGTTTTTATAGTTTTTGAATGAAATCATAAACCAAACAATTAATAACAGCTTTTGAGCAATAAAACCAAAACTGAACCGTTAAAAATAAAAACCGAATCGTTATCAACGGTTTGGTTTACGGTTTGGTCATTTTATGTTTATGTTTTTTTGACCCATTCGAAATAAGGATTGTATCATGTGAAAACACAATCTTAGAAAGAAAAAAAACACTTAAACCTTATCTAGGTCTTACCACATTGAAGTTGATTAAAAAATTGAGTTTTGAATAAACGAATACACGTGCTAAAAATAGGTCCCAGTTAAGTTTTAACTCAAAATTTTACTAAGATTTATGCGAAAACGTCAAAAACATTTACACAAGTAATATATACTTGTTAAACGACTAATTACATTCAGAAAAATTATCATACAATAGTTTGTATGAAACCTAACAACCAAAAATTTTCAAAACGTCTGAAATTTCAACATAGGCGCCCGATCATGAACATTAATGCATCATCTACTTCTGACCTGCAAACATCATTTATAATTTCACCATTGGTTCAATAAGAACTAAGTAAGATTATCCAAATATAATTTATGGTTCGAATCAGAAGGTTTCTAGGCCATAAAACGCAATTTCAGCAACAATTATAATTTATTGACTAATGTTAACATCACCAACCAAATTCCTAACCTCTGGAATTCGTAACCCTCATTAGCCTCTCCACTCAATTCCATCCTCACCATATAACCTAAACAGAAACCTGGTCGGATCTACACTCAAGAGTCATATCAGGAATCAATATAACGATTACCCGATTTACAGGATTCATCTGATATTCTGATCTATCTGTTTATTATTTTGTTTTTCGTACACATGTTTAAATCTAATCATAGGTATCGACCAACGTCACAGTTCTTAAAGAGAATCAATGTTGCATAATAGGATGCATATGAAGACATGACGTCATGAACACCGTGTGATGAAAATTGTAATTATTTTGACGTAGTTTATAAACAGAATTAGTTGTTTAAAAAAACGAAAGGTTTTACATATGATCGTACAAAATCAAACCCAGAAACCCCATCTAATCGTTGCCATGATATATATCATCTAAAATCCATAGATTTTTGCGTACTTTTAGGGAAAATTGTACCAATTATCAAGCAAAAGTTAGAACGAATCTTTTGGGCTTATTCGAATGATTTACGGGAGACCGGTTAATGAGGTTTACTGCAACCGGTATGATTGGGACCCTTGAAACCTTGATTCCGTGATAAATCTCTATTTAGTGAGGAAGGTGACCAAATGAAATGAAGTTTTTAAATTAATTGTTCCAGCTAATCAGTGTGCAAAACGGAGTTTTAAATTAATAAGTAAAGTTACTCGCGTATTGCGGCGTAGCGGTACGATTAAAATTGAGTATAGCATCGTGACTGTGCGATTAAAATAAACATTTAAAGTCATGACAAATCCGTTACGAAGATTGAAAAATAGATAAAGTACACTATAATGTCTCGTACACGTTATAAGATTTCAAAAATGTGATTTAATTGGAAAAAAATAACATATGTCATAAGCAGAAAATAATAACAAAATTTTTTGTGTGACACATGGAGTTGAATCTACGTCACCGACCAACTCAAAGCCATGAATAAACCAACTCTGTTAGACACGACTTTATCTACCTATTATAATAAAGGAATATTTTTAGGAAACACGTGTCACGTTCTGGTGCAATATGAAAACTTTTTCCCCGCCTCTCTCTCATAATAAATACTAATAATCTTTACTAATTAAAATTATATAATTAATATCAAAAAAGATAAATCTTCTTATCCTAATAATTTATTAATTTAATAAACAAAAAATTATTTCAATTATATATAATCATAAAATAATAATTTTATAATTATTAAATACTTATTATTATTTAATATTAATGAATTATATTTTTTAATTATTAATCCCGTGTGATACACGAGATTGTAGGCTAGTACTTAATAAATAAAAATATTGAAATACACATGACATTAATTTAAGCATTTTCGTATCAATTTTCCTGCTTCTTACTTATATTAAATATTTACAATTTTTATAAAATAATAATATTAAATAATTAACCATTAAATTTTTAATATACTAAAAAATGTCTTCTTTTTAATAAACATGTTTAAAAAACAAATTGTTTGAAAATGTGAATATTTATAAAAGCGAGATCTTTAAAAATACAAAATATTTATAGAATGGTTTTTTTAATTAAAAGCTTTATAAAAACAACTTTTATAAAAAAGATTAAAGAACCAAAAATAATCAAATTTGACTTATTTAATATTTTTTCAATTAACACATGTAATACACGGAATATTAAGATAGTATCTTACTATTATAATAAACAAAAATAATTTCTGACATTTGCCATGTTTTTAAACCAATATTGTCACATGTCTAATTTTTATCATCTAACTTCATTCTCTTTCTTATTAAATAATTTAATTAACTCTCTTATTAAATAAATAAAAAAAAACAAACATACCCAGTGAAATCCCATTTTTAAGTAGGGTCTGGGGAGAGTGAGATGAACACAAACCTTACCCCTACCCAAAACGGGTAAAGAGGCTGCTTCAGAAGAGAACCCCGGCTCAATTTTTTTTTCCAACAAACATAAAAGAGAAATACAACAAAAACTGGGTACAGACAAACAAAGCAAAGCATGTATAGGGATAAGGCACTAGACTAACAGGGCCGCCTAACATAGAGCAATAACCACGCATAACAGATTATACCAAACAATCTCTTATTAAATAAATAAAATATTAATGATATTATTTACTTTTTTGATGTTAAGAATGGTTTTTAAATATATTAAAAATCAATCAAAAAACACTTAAAAAAGTTTCAAAAATATTTTTTTCTAAAAATTAAATATTTTTAAAGACAAGAAATATATGTTACGTCGGTGATTAGAATTTTCTTTTTCTAAAATAACAAGTTTTAAAAAAAAAATTAAAACAAAATGAAATAAACTATAAAACAAAGATTTTAAACAACATGATTTTATAAAGAAACAACATTTTTTGAAGATTAATTGCTTAAAAAATAATTACTTTAGAAACTAAAAGTTGCAAAAATGATAGGGAAAACTACACTTTTGGACATTTTGTTTAACAAGCATGTAATTTACTATCTTCTTTAATTTATTATTTATTTTTCAAAGTATTTTATTTTAATTTTGATAAAGGGTTTCCAACATTTTTATCGAATCCTTAAACTTTAGTCAAAATAATTTGATTTATATCGATGTTATTTAGAATCTTAAAATGTTATTTACAAAAGCTAGATGTTATTAATAAATAGTAAATATAAATATAAAGTTTTAATAAAGAGCTTTGGGTAATCACTATGAAAATTAGAGGTCAAGACTTGAGCATCCGTGTAAAGAATGAGATTTTTCTACATCGGAGCCATCTCGATAGTGTTGTTGTGTCGTTCTTGTCTTCAATCATTATCGAGCAAAGAAAATTGAAGACTCGTACTTCAATACAGTCTAATAGTACATATTTACTTCTTTTATAAAAAGTCTTGATTTTAAATCTTCTCGTGATTAATTGCTTTTGAATAAACAGAGAGTTTTTCAACATGAATTTCCTTTTAAATGATGAGATTATGTTGTCTGTTTGAGAAGTAAAACACTTGATCCGGTGGTTTAAAAAAACCAAATGCCTACACAATATATGAAGTGTAAACATATAATAAACTATAAAAACAAAATATATAATAAGTAGGGCCGTAAACGAAGAACAAAAAGAGCATTTTTCTTGTTTGTTCGTTTAAAAATTAACTTGTTCATGAATACTTATCGTACGAAAAAGCTTGCATGTGTTCGTTCATGAAAGAATTGAACATGTTCATAAACGGTTCACGAACATAAACGAACACATATAAAATTACTATATTTTTAATAAGATACAAATTTTAATGACTAGATTTTTAATTTAAATGTTATGTTATTAAACTAAAATTAAAAAATTAAGAATGTAAAACCTATTTAACAAATGAACATAATAAATGAATATAAACGGACGCTAACGAATATAAACGGACACCTTGCGAAACGTTTATGAGCACAAATGAACGAACACAACATCTGTTCATGTTCGTTCATTTATGTAAACAAATGAAATTTCATGTTTGTGTTCGTTCATTTATCAAACAAACAAACATAAACGAACTTTCCGCCAAACAGTTCACTAACGGTTCATTGAACGTCTGGTTCGTTTAGAGACTTGTATTTTTATTTTTGTTTATAATATTATTTTTACTATATTTTTATTTGTATGTTTTCATACGAAATTAGGTTTTCAGTGAATCCATTCTTGTATGTTTATCAGATAAGTACCGAGTTTATTTTTGGTTGGTTACGCTTTCTTTTATTGTCTAAGTTAGCGTGCTTAATTATTATCACCATCACCGTTACCAGTTACCATCACCTAGCCCCAACCTGTCTTCCAGTCCACACAACCACCACGCACCACCACCGCCTTCCGATCTACTTCACCACCATACATCCACCGTCATCACCGGACCACCCTACGCGATTCTCTAAAAAATGGCCAACTTGTATGTCCAGGCGGAGCCGCCAACGGATCTCAATCGGAACACCGAGTGGTTCATGTATCCTGGCGTCTGGACCATCTACATACTCATCCTGTTCTTTGCTTGGCTCGTTGTTCTCTCCGTCACCGGTTGTTCTCCCGGCATGGCTTGGACCACCGTCAATCTTTGTCACGCTCTGGTTTGCTTCTTGTTATTCAATTGTTGGTTTCATTTCGTTGTGATGTGATTTAGATTTATGTTTGTGATCGCTTCGTTGTGATTGTGTGAGATCCAATTTGCTTTTGATTTATCTTATTGGTGTGGATTTCAAGTTATGTTATCTGCGTTTAGGGTTTTGAAGTATGAACAATTTGTATGGTTTGGTTGATCTGTGTTTATGATGTGTTTTTTTTTATGTGATTACTTTTAATGGATAAAGATGGAGAATAGGAGAAGAGGGCTTGAATTGATTTGTGGTATAAGTTTGGCATTTCTGTTCTTTGATTGGTTGGATCAAGTATTGATGACTTTAAAGATTTGTGATTTTTACTTGGGTTTTGAACTTTGTGCTAAGCTGTTGTTATGAGCTGATAATCATGAAGCTGATTGAGCTTGAACTATTGATATGAGTTGTGATCTTTACTTGTATGAAGAATTGTCTGTTACTACTGTGGGAGGTATGCTAATACAGGTGCAGATTGATGAGACTCTGCACTCATGTTAATATGCCACAATTTGATAAATTGATGTGGTTTCTTCTAATTATGTAGCCTTTTATATTATGGATTATCAACAAAATGATTTTTTTTTTTCTGAATTGTATGGGTGAGGGACTATGCTCAGTTGGGACTTGGGGATGTTTAGCTTGCATTCTAAAGAAAGAAAGGGTACTTGTAGTGAAATTCAAAGCAGATTTGGATGTTGTAGCACTTCCATGTTTTGCCAATATGAGCTTGTGTCTTTTTTTAGCTAAGTTGTCACATGTTAAAAATTTTAACACCAAAGTTTAAATTATTCGATATTCATCCAGGATCACGTGCTTGTTTACTCTTGATACTTAATTGAGCTATTGCTTGCATTTATTTTACATGTCAAGCTATATAGATGCATTTGTCATATTTTTGCAGTTTGCACACAAACACATTCTTCAACCATGCTATCTATCTTCTGATTAGGTCCACAAATGAATTTTGAGAATTCTAACAAGTTCATCATACTTTGTTATATATTGCTTGTATATTTGTTTAATTTGGTTTGCATTTAGCTAAACTTTAGTGTTCTTTTTTATATTTTACATCAGATTACATATCACTTCTTTCACTGGAAGAAGGGAACACCTTTTGCTGAGGACCAAGGTATCTACAACAGGTTGACTTGGTGGGAGCAAATTGATAGTGGCAAGCAGCTAACTCGCAACAGGAAGTTTCTTACTGTTGTACCTGTAGTGCTGTAAGTTCTCTTAGCTTCCTTAAGCTTGTAAACTGGTTTTTAAAGTTTATATCATCGTTACTATCTTTTGATATTATTGAATTTTAAAATTTATTAGAAGGATACTGCTCTATTTACAATCAAAGAAATGCTCCATAGATCTTTGATGTAGTAAGTTCACTGAAAAATGATAGATATGGGTGTATACAACAGAAAACAAACTATTCTTTCGTGGAAGCAGCTATAAGATCTAATCTAACTCGATCTCTAATAGTATTATTGAATGACATCAATACTGCTAAGAGAAGAGCAAAAAATTGAAAAACTTAAGCATTTCTTAACAAGTGCAACACAAAACGAAAGCAAAGGAAGGATATCCTAGAAGAAAAATGATTAGGAAGAAATCTATGTTTATAGGAAAAAAATTAACTATTGATTTCCCAATATTGATTTCTTATAACTTTTCTTGATCCCATGCATTGTGATAACGGAGTTTAGGGGGTTATGAGGGTTTATTGACTGGTAATGAAGTTTTCAATAATTAGTTTTTATCAAACATATTGAAGAATTTAGAATTTTACTGATAGATTTCGGAGGATTCTTGTTAATATAATTGTATGATGAAGTTCTCTTTGGTTCTTAAGGGCTAATTAAGTTAGTATTTTTAGTTCTTTATATTGTCATTTGCCCACACTTGAATACAATCAAATGTGGCAATGGATGCACATTCCTTTCTGCAACTAGTGTATGGTTTCGATAAAGGATACAATAATACATTGCATATCGTCTTTTACTTCACACATAATAAGTTTTTTGTAATCAATGATAATGCAGAGAAGAATGACATAAATTGAGAACAATGATATAAACTAAAACGTAAAAAATGAGCACATTTTACACAACAGCACTAAATCAACTAACTTTTATTATCAGGCTGAAGCAATGTTATAACAAAGTACAAATAGGTATAAACCATAAATTTATTATCTTATAACGTATATTTCTTCCATTTGATTTAAATCATTTTTATGTATATGGGCGGGTTGGGTAGCAGGTCAGGCCGGAATCTTATTAAAATGGGTTGAAAATTTTTATAATAATTGATGTTTTAGTTACGTTTAACAGACAATATAATCAGAAGACTCTAAACATGTGAATTACATGTTTTAGGTGGTTGTATACATTTACTAGTTCCACTTTTAGCTATAATTAGATATGTTTGAGATGATGCACAACACAAATCGTCCCATCCTTAAGCATATAAATTTGTCACCTCCATGCTTGAACATGGCAAGTTTATGTAGTTATTTTTGGTCTAAATGATTATGTTTTTTATTTTATTTAAATTTTATTTTTTGGTGAATTCATTAGCTGCTATTTGGATATTTAAACAGATACTTGATAGCATCCCACACAACCGACTATCAAAACCCGATGCTGTTCTTGAACACATTGGCAGTTTTTGTGCTGGTGATTGCCAAATTTCCAAACATGCATAAGGTCAGGATTTTTGGAATCAATGCTGAAGAGTGAAAACTGTCCCTGTTCAGTTCAGTTCCATCCATGAATATATGTAAGTGGTTAATTTTGATATATCTTAACAGAATGGAACTGGTAAAAGGGTATATTAACTTTTTGATTTTGTTTGTCTTTTCTTCTTTTTTCCTTGTGTTTTGTGGATGATCCTGAAAATATAAAAAAGAATTTTATTATTGGTGTTTTTTCTTCAAATACGTGCTTTTTTATGGCGTTTGAAGAAAATTTTCTTTAACCATTTGTTATATCTTGAATTTGATTGCTTAAAGTTGGTCTAAGGTGCATTTTTGTGCATAGAGGTCAGCATAATATAACCATAACAGGAAAATAACCGATAATCGCCTCGAACAATAACCAATTTTAACCTAAACCTACTTTAACCGATGGTTATTGTTATGGTTAAGCTGAGGGCATGTTTAGGATTGCTTATTAAGTTTAAAATGACTTTTTGTCGAAAGTGCTGATTAACTTTTGTGTATGAAAAGTCAGTAAGTCAATAAGTTGTTTGGATACGTAAGTTTCCACAAAAATTAACAGAGTATAATCATTAAAAGTTAAAAAACACTTTTAAAAGCCACGTGAAGTAGCTTCTTAAAAATGACTTTTTAACAATACTCAAAAAGTTAAAACCAAAAGTGTTTTTCAAATTATCAAACATCTTTTTAACTTATTTAACTTTTTCATCAAGTCAATAAGTTAAAAAGTTGATTTCAAATGGAATCCCAAACATGCACTAATTCATTAACCGATCCATTCCGTTATGGTTATGGTTAATCCAAACCATTAACTGTCTTAATGGAATCGAATCGATTATTGTATGTTTGCTTTTTTTTAATTTATTTTAATACAGATTTGTGTGTGTGTGTGTGTTTGTCAAGAAGTTATGGTGCAAGTAAGTATAAAAGACGAGTCATAATTTTTTATTTGATGAAAATATTATAGGTTACATGTGAGACTAAATATATTAGGGGAGTTAGGGGCCGTTTGGTTGGGTCTGAACCATTAAGTGCTGGATGGTTAAGATGTCTGAATGATTAAGAGGGTCTGAACCATTAAGTGGTGGTGTTTGATTTAGCATCTGAATGAAATAATCATTTATTTGAAAAAAACCCTAAAAAAACAAAAACAGGCCCGGTCGACCCCCAACCCCCAAAAGCCGTTCATGTCTTCCGCCTATCCCACGATGGCGCCGGAGGTGGCGACCGCGACGGGTGCCGGAGGTGGCGACTTTGAATCAGACGTGTGATGGCGACCACGATCGGACGGTGGAGACTTTGAATCTGTTGTCGCTTCGGTTGTCATCAGACGTGAGCGACGATCCTTGTTCAGGCGGGGGAGAGCAGTTCGGTCGTGAGGGAGGAGGAACGCGACTGTGCTTGGCTGAGATCGGCGGTCGTGATGGAAGAGGAAGCCGAGGTGTTGGCTGAGGTCGACAGTCGTGAGGGAATCCTTCTCATTCAGACGTGAGCGACGGTCCTTGTTCAGGTGGGGGAGAGCAGGTCGGTCGTGAGGGAGGAGGAAGGCGACTGTGCTTCGCTGAGATGCGACGGGAAGAAGCAATCTTGAGGGAGGCGACGGCCAGGAGTGGGTTGGGGATGCGACGGGAAAAGAGGAGAGAATAGGGTTTTAAAATGAAAAGAAAATGAGACCCCCTTTTTTTCATCCATTTTCCATTCAGACTTGTTTTCAAATCTGAACCATTCAGACCCCCATTCAGATGGTTTTTTTCGTTCAGACATCCCAATCAAACGGTCTGAATCTGAATGGTTCAGATTCAGACCCATTCAGACCCTACCAAACAACCCCTTAGTGTTCATGTCTTGTTCTGAGTCATTCCAACCTCCTACGAGGTTAACTCAGATTTTCATAATCAACTATATCTCTAATCCACAAACTATATCTCAACTAGTGGTTAACTGATCAATGGTTAACAAATCAATTGATCATGGTTATAAATATGGCTTTAGAATTAACCGAAGTAGCAGTTTTGTTTATGAAAATGACTATAACCGTAGAGAAACGACCATGCTCACCCCTAGTTTCAAAGAATGCAATTTCTTTTTCCTTTGACCTGAACCAATTTTAGATTGTGATTCAAGTCTTTGCACATCTGGGATTACACTTAGATTGAGAATTGTTGATAGCTCTACATCAATTTTTAAATTAATTAATTAAAATGTTAATACCAAATAAACTAATTATTAATATTATTTTTTTAAACAATCAGATGAACGTTGCACAAAAACTTTGAATTCGATATCTGGGTTCTTGCTATCTTTATGCTATTATATAACTGTCTTATCCATGTTCTGGCTAGGCTTTGCCTTATGAATACAAGTTTTTTAAATTCTAAGGTTTCAATAAATTTTGTTTAACTGGTGCTTCATCCTTCCATGTGTTGTGACAGACAGGAATTCCTACATGTACAAAGTAAGAAAATAAATTGAATTTGATACGGCTTGTTTTTAAATAAATTATAAATTACTAGGTAGCAAGATCAAGTTAAAATAAATTTTACTGTTGGATATTATTTATATCAAAACACGGATTACAATAGTTGCAAGACATGCTCTCGATTGTGTTTGGAATATAACTCATGCGTTTGATGGTATAAAAAGTTAAAAAAGTGTGTATAAAATTGTGTATGAAGTTGTTTCTGAACATCAAATAAAGAACACGATGAGACGATATATTCGTAAATCAAGTGAAATTACATCATAAAATTGATTGTTAAGAGAAACAAAAACATAATTTAAAAGAAGAAATAAAATTTTGATACCAATGTGTGCGTTGTTGCGTAGATTTAGCACTCTTGTTTCTAGATTGTGAGTAAATTCACTTCGAAAAATCTTGGGACAACAAGCATAAACGTTGTCACGAACAAAACAATAAAATTAAATTTAGTAAAAGCTAAAAGAACATCTTACATAATTACTATATGATATGGAAGACGAGTCAAAAAAACTAAAAATAAAGAAAAAGATTAAAACAGCAAAGGTCCGTGATGACGGGGGTCAGTAGATCCTTTTGGCCGAGCTAAAGGATATCCCAGCTACCGCCCAGCTCGGATAAAGTCTAGCACGGCCACATCCAACTCAGACCGTCAATTGCAAAGAAGAACCTGGGAAAGATATTGCAACCACTGGACAAAAGGAGATGGCCAGACAAATAAGGAAAGCCTGCAAGGCCTTTCCACATGAAAAGTAGTAATTAGCCTTTCTTATGCAATTCCCTGCAAAAGTGTCACTGCAGGACATGGCCACCTTTTTGACAGGACCAAGGCAACTTGGTAACAAGTCAAACATTAACACCAATCTGGAAATATTACTACAATCAACACATATGCATGAAACCAATAGAAGATAAGGTCCAGAAGAAGAAGATACTCGTTGGGAAAGGCTGGACCACGATGACTATAAAGAGAAGACTCAAGAACTCAAACGGTACAACACATTACACTCTTACTCTCTCAATATTCTTACATACTCAGTCGTTATCTTCTTCCAGAACCGGTCCTTACTCTCACGCCGGATTCGCGACCACAGGAGACCCCTCCTGTGGTGAGGCTAACGGTGTGCTTTGTGGTGATCTTAGCAGGATTAGGTGATTAGCAGGACCTCGAAGACTGATACGGCGACATTGGCGCCCACCGTGGGGCTGACTCTTACATAACTAGCAAGTAAGACATACCCTGCTCTTTTCAATACCCCGTTGTTTGTTTCTCAGTTGACTGCAGATTCCTCACGTTTGAGAAAACATGGACGAGACTGGAAATGCTGAAGATCGGCTACGGGACTCGCCCGTAATCGCCGACATGATTGAACTTACCCCCGAAGGAGTGCGTGACAACTTCCATCGCCTTCAAGAGTTGGTGAACAATTATATAAGGGAAGAACGGCTCAGGGGGGTGAGGGTTCGCTTGGCATATGAAGGAGACTCTTCTTTGCCTTTAACACCACCACACCCAAATAACAGTAACCTTCAAACCTCTTTCTCGCCTCAAATAAGCACTGCTACTAATGCTATCACCCTTGTGCCAACCCAAATTCCAGAAGCAAGTACCCAAACCTTCTTAGGCCTTTTAGAAGGAGTAATCACCGAGCCGCCCAGAGCGGAGATTACGCCTTTTAGCATATGTTTGTCTTCACAGTCTATGCCACACAATAACCTATATGCCAACCCATTCGCTACCTATTCCGTGCCCTTACCACACATACCGGCAAACACCGGTTATGCGGGAGATCAATACTATGGCACCGCGACAGCACAGCTCGGAGTCCAAAGCATGGCTCAGCAGTTTTGGCAGAACCCATACTGGCAACCTTACCCATACTCGGGCTATCCCGGCTATAGTTTAGCCGAGATACCACACACCCAGACACAGAGTTTTGGTATACCCTCGTTCGTTACCCCAGCTGTGACACAACCTATAGCCCAGCCAATTTTCCACACTGAAGACCTCTCTCAGCCATATGTCCCAACCACACATACCAAGTTCTCAGCACGGATAGCAAACTTTGCTTTCCCACCAAAAACCAAAATGCCGGCAAACATCAAAACATATGATGGTTTAGGTGACCCGGATGATCACCTGGAACTATTCTCCGACGCGGCCACCGTAGAAAGGTGGTGCCTCCCTTTATGGTGTCACATGTTTTCACAAACACTGGTGGGCCCGGCACGACTGTGGTTTAATAGTCTACCAGATGGCAGTATCGACACGTTTGAAGATCTGAGCAGAAAGTTCTTGGCAAATTTTGTTCAGCAGAAACGATACACAAGGGACCCAGTGGAGCTGCACAATATAAAACAAAAGGAGGAAGAAGACCTTAGAGCTTTCATGGAACGATACAAGCTCGAAAGTCTCAGTATCGGTGGTGCTACCGAGCAGATGCGAATCTCAGGTTTCATACATGGGGTTCGTCCAAGACAGCTAGTAGAAGACCTTAACCGTAAAATCCCAAAGACAATGGAGGAGGCTATGGAACGAACAGAAGCTTTTGTTCGTGGAAAAGAAGCAGCCCAGATAATGGACGCTGCAAGAAAGCCAAGATTACAACAGCGAAAAAGCTCACCTCCACGATCGCGTACCTCAAGGTTTACACCTTTCAATCGACGATCCAACACACGTGCCTATGATCATCATAGATCATACAATAATTCAAGGGCCCAGGAAGACGATAAAGACAAAGGTCAGTTTACAGCACTGACAAAATCTCCAAAAGAAATTTTAGCCACGGAAGAGGCACGGTTCAGCTTCAGGCCACCTAAGCCTCTGCCAAAAGCCGCAGCAGAAAGAAACCCCAATAGGTTTTGTGATTTTCATGGCGACACCGGTCATCATACAAACGATTGTTTTCAGCTAAAAAAGCGGATCGAGGCGGCAGTCAAATCTGGAGAATTGGCACATCTTATCAAGGATATCAAGAGCAAGAAGGGTCCGGGGGAAAAAAGCGAGACTAGTAAGGATAAAGGCAAGAAGGCCGAGATTTTAATGGTGTCACACTCAGACGAAGAAGCTCGGCCAAACAAGCAAGCGTGGAAACCTTGGATGCGAGTAAAAATCGATTTCCCACCGCCACCAGCAGTCACAGCACAATGTGCTCCGATCCTGATCAATGCCAAGGTAGATGGGCAAAATGTCCATCGGGTATATTGGGACGGAGGGAGCGCAGTAGAGCTCATGTATGAACACTGTTTCCGGCAGTTGGAAAGAAGAACACAACAACAGTTGCGACCACATCGAACATCCTTAGTCGGATTTTCAGGGGAAAGAGTTACTCCTTTGGGAGAGATTACCGTACAGGTCACCTTGGGAGCAGGAAGGTTCAAGAGAACGGAAAGCATTACGTTCCTGGTGGTCCGGTGCCCATCCAGGTACAATATCATCATGGGACGTCCAGGGATCAGCGCTTTTGGTGCCATAGTGTCCACCGCTCATTCGATGATTAAATTTCCAACCAAAGCAGGCATCTGCACCCTTATGTCACAGTCGGAGGGTATGCTTGTAGCAAAGATAGATCACGAGGCTATGCCAAGCCAGGAACTCAGCATCCATAGCAAACATCCAGACCAATTGATCCGTATTGGTCCTGATTTGACACTCCAGGGACGGCAGGGCTTAATCAAGCTCTTGCAAAACAGCCGAGACGTTTTTGCATGGACGCCCGATGACATGACAGGCGTACCACGGTATATATCCGAACACTCTTTAAATTTAAACATACAGGTACAGCCGGTGGTACAAAAGAAAAGAGGCATGGCAGCTGACCGAGGAAAAGTCGTTTGCAATGAGGTGGATAAGCTGGTCAAAGCGGGGATACTGAAGGAAGTCCACTACCATACATGGGTAGCCAACCCAGTCCTGGTTAAAAAATCCGATGGCAGCTGGCGCATGTGCGTGGATTTCAAGGATCTCAACAAGGTCTGCCCAAAGGATTGCTATCCTTTGCCAGAAATCGACCTCAAAGTGGACTCTCTTACAGGTTACAATTTTAAATGTTTTCTCGATGCTTATAAAGGTTATCACCAGGTCCAGATGAAAGCGGAAGATGAAGAAAAAACCTCTTTTCATACCCCAAAGGGCATATTTTGTTACACTAAAATGCCTTTTGGACTGAAAAATGCAGGAGCCACATATCAGCGGTTGATTGATAAAGCATTTGGCAGTCAAATCGGTCGGAACATGGGGGCTTATGTTGACGACTTAGTCATCAAAAGCAACAGCAAGGAAGCAATGCTACTAGATATTCAGGAGACTTTTGATAACCTGCGCAATATCAATATGAAACTCAATCCCGGTAAGTGCTCTTTCGGGTTCCGCGAAGGCAAATTCCTTGGCCATGTTGTCAACAAGCAAGAGATCAAAGCCAATCCAGACAAGATAAGAGCAATACAGCAGATGACTTCTCCACGAAATCGTCGGGAGGTCCAAAGTCTTAATGGTAAGCTCGGAGCATTACATCGTTTTCTTTCAAAATTAGCTGCGAAGTCACTACCATTTTTTAAAACTTTAAAAGGTTGCGCTAAAAAAATTGAATGGACTGATGACGCAGAGCGAGATTTTCAGCACATGAAAGCCTACATAGCGGAGCTGCCACCTCTTGCCGCTCCCCGAGCAGGAGAAGATCTCCTTCTATACCTGGCTGTCGGAGATGAGGCTGTTAGCTCCGTACTCATCTCAGAACACCAAGGCCGACAAGAGCCTGTGTACTTCGTTAGTAAAGTATTAAAGGAAGCAGAGCTGAAATACCCACCACTGGAAAAGGCAGTCCTTACAATAGTGCACACAGCGCGGCGCCTCCGCCGGTACTTCCAGGCATATCCTGTTCGAGTCATGACAAACCAACCTTTAAAAGACATCCTGGCAAAGCCCGAAAATTCCGGTCGTCTGGCCAAATGGGCTGTTGAGTTAGGAGAACATGGTTTAACTTATCACCCACGAGTGGCCATAAAGGGTCAAGTGCTGGTAGACTTTATCATGGAGGGAACCTTCCCAGCAGATCCACATGTACATGACGTAACCGAAAAACGAAAACACACACACTGGCAGCTGTTCACAGATGGAGCCTCCAGTATAGAAGGCTCTGGGGCAGGATTGTTGTTAATCGACCCCGAGGGTCTCGAACTTACCTATGCCATAAGGCTGAATTTCCCGTGGACAAACAATGAAGCCGAATATGAAGCTCTCTTGGCTGGTCTGCGTTTGGCACTGCGTATGAAGGTTTCTCACATACAAGTCCATGTGGATTCATTGTTAGTGGCCAATCAAGTCAACGGTAGTTACGAGGCAAAGGAAGACACAATGAAAGCATATGTGAAACAAGCAAAACAATTGAAGGCAATGTTCTCAGACTGCTCACTAACCCAAGTGTCCCGCAGTCAAAACAAAAAGGCAGATGCTCTAAGCAAGCTCGCTTCATTGGCTTTTGCCCATTTAACAAAAAAGGTGCTGGTGGAAGTACTTCGCACAAGATCTACTGAAGAGACAATGGTGCAGGATATACAAGAAGAAGGGGACTCCTGGATGACGCCCATTTATAGTTTTCTCATATCAGGAGCACTGCCCGCAGATGAAGCTGTAGCCGAACGGCTTAAGCTGACCGCCTCAAATTACACAGTTGAGCAGGGTCTGCTTTTCAAAAAATCATACCTGGCTCTGCTACTCCGCTGCGTAGGACCAGAGCAAAGCACCTACCTTCTCAGAGAAATACATGAAGGTATTTGTGGTAACCACTCGGGCCCTAGAACGGTGGTAGCAAAGATCATGAACATGGGATTTTATTGGCCCATTATGCGCAAAGATGCCTTAGCAGAACTGCGTAAGTGCGAAGCATGCCAATTACACGCCCCAGTAAAGCACACACCTAAATATGACTTGGTTACTATCTCTGCGGCATGGCCATTCCATAAATGGGGCATGGACATCGTGGGCTCTTTCCCAACAAGCAAGGGAGGAGTCAAGTTTCTGGTGGTGGCAATTGATTACTTCACCAAATGGCCGGAAGTCCGACCACTGGCTACTATCACGTGCAAGCAAATAATCAAGTTCTTTTGGGAATGCATTATCTGTCGGTTCGGGCTACCAGGTGTAATCATCACAGACAATGGCAAACAATTCGAATCAGACCCTTTCAAGTCATGGTGCATGGAATTGCACATCCGCCAAGTGTTTACTTCAGTAGCTCACCCTCAGTCTAACGGTCAAGTCGAGCGCATGAACCGCAGTATAGTTATGGTCTCAAAGCACGATTGGGGAGGCATAGCAAAGACTGGGTAGAAGAATTGCCAAGTGTACTATGGGCAATACGCACTCTAGAAAAAACCAGCCATGGGAAAACACCTTTCAGCCTTGTTTATGGCTCGGAAGCAGTTATCCCGGCTGAAATTGGAGTCACTTCCCCCAGACGACACATGTTTCATGAAGAAGGCAATGATGCAGAGCTATCCTTAAACTTAGACTTAATAACCGAAGAACGATAACAAGCCGGTATCAAGGAAGCCCGGTATAAGCAATCAATGGCTAAATTTTACAACGCAAGGGTCCGGTCGGAATGTTTCAAACCAGATGATTTGGTTCTGAGGAAAAATGAAGCTAGTCGGAAGGAAGCAGGGGGAAAAATGGGTCCCAAGTGGGAAGGCCCGTATCAAATCGCGGAGGCTCATAACCGCGGTTCATACAAGTTGCGGACGATGGAAGGGAAACCGGTGCCTAGACACTGGAATGCAAACAATCTGAAACGCTTCTATGTGTAACTCCATTATGAAGCTGTAGCATGTTTTTTAAGTTCACTACTTTTGTTTGTACTATTTGGCATTTTGTACGGCCATTGGCCATTATCATATATGAAAACATGCTAGCAATTTATAAAGACAATGTGTTGCCAGCACACAAACACTATCACACGAAAACCATGTTGTAAGGCAAAAGGGTGAACAAAAATCAAACACCCATGAAATGGGAATCCCACGAGGTCCGGCATTGTCCTACTCGTGCAGAAGGGGTGAGCTCCTGATCTCAACTAAGCTCCATGGGATCCGGCATTGACCTTCCCATGCATGGTATACCACAATCAATGAATGTCACAAAACAGTACCATTCGTCACATCATATTCCTAATTACAAGACTGATCATCTTGTTACATTTCGAATATAATACTGGTGTTTTTCCCATATCACAACATAGATAGCTCACAATCGAGCAAACACACAAAATTTGATAAAAGTCCAACATAGATTTCATTCAGTCATAAAACATCAAAACACGCCAAAATAACAACCAGACAAAGGTTCAAATCACAAATAACAGATAGTCAATAATGTTTTCTAAATACGACATCCAAACACATAACCCCTACTTCGACACAGCCTTCTCCGCATGCTCTGCTGTTTCCTTCATAACTGATGCTGGTGATTCGGGAACTGCAGGAGTAACATCCAATGAATGACTGGTGCTTTGAGGAAAATGGGGAGGTAGCATGGAAGAAGGGGATGTCATCACACTAAGTTGGCTAGAACTTAGTTGCCCACCAATGGCTATCACAGTTTCAGCATTGTGCGGCACCAGACTCTTCAGCGTCGATAGTGGCACAGCACCATCCTTTGAAACCAAATCCAAGAAGGGAAACTGCATCTCTTCAAAAGCGTGCACGGATCGGTGTAGCTTGGCCTTCGAGTCAGGAGCAAAATAGGCCACGGTATCCATGGCACGGCCAGCGGCTGCATACTTATAACCTGCACGAATACCAGAATACATACCGTAGGCATGAGAAGCTTTCTGAATGGCGGCAAGGGGCTCCAAATACTCAGGACTGCGGTGCAGCAATTCCACCACATGTTTGAAACCTTGGACAATAAGCCATTCCCGGTCTTGAGACAATTCCTCGACCCTAGCACTTAGCAATTGGTTCTCCTGAGAAAGCTGTTCTAAGGAAGTTTTCATCTTGGTCTCCTCAAGCTTAAACATCGCTTGCTCTTTTTCAAACATAGCACGATTCTTCGCCAACATCTCAGCCTCTTTCTCCAATTCCTTCTTCAAATCACACAATTGAGCCTCTTTAACCCGCATCTCCTCTCTCAACGCCTCCACACTTACCACAGCCTGTTTTTTTCTCTTCACTTAGACAGCTTATCTGTTTTTCTAAAGCAGCAACACGCTCACCCTCTTTGTCCAATTGGTTCAGCAGAATGGTAGTTTTTTCCTTAGCTTTGTCATGACAGCCGGACCAACGGTTAAGGCTTTCTGTCACAAATGATCCCAGTTGCACCCAACCGGTCAGCAGCTCGTCGGTCAAAGCAGTGTTGCTCAATTGGGCGACGGCTGATTTTTGCGCAGGAGTAGGTAAAGCAGTGGCCACATCACGACAGACCCTTGGGTTATCGTATAAGTCCCCGTTGCACACATCCCACAAAGGCACGAAAGGCTGCATGGAAAAACTTTTGGCCACAGTTGTGTCATGCTCAGATGAAGCACTGGTCTTCTCAAAGGAAGGAGCCACGGCCTTTTCACTACGAAGGGTATTCTCAGCAGTGTTCCCAGAAGACACACTATGCGGACCCTCATCACTAGCCACAATGGGCGACTTTCCTTTTGAGGCCCGGGTTTTCATTCTTTTTGATGGCGCGGCAGAGATTACACTATCCTTGTCAGGAGTGGCCTTTTGCTTTTTGGACACTGGGTTAACATTGGACAGGTCAAACGATGGCAGCTCAGTCCTGATCACACCTGCATCTGGTAACACGCTGGTATACTCTTGACCGGTATAACAAGCACGAAGGTGGCTGGTCACCACATCTTCTTCTCCCTCCATCAAAACTCGAGATGAACTTTCCACATCCGAATTGGTATCTAACTTCATGATGTCCAAAAGCCCCATTTCTACTAAAGCCAAATCAACGAACCACAATAAGTCTCAATTTATCATGTTATTTACAAAACAACCATACAAAGTAAATACACCTATGAAAGGGCAACCTACCACGCCCATTGCGTCGTCACACCGGCACTGAACCCGGAAATGACCATTTCCCGCTCAATCCGGCTAACACAAGTACTTCCTCCGGAAAGACGCGAATGTGCGTCTTGTTAGCCACCAACAACTTGTAATGAATGTAGTTCACCAGTGAATGGCGCAACTCCAACTCAAACAGAGGATCACGAGGATTGCGAAATAAAGGAGCGAAGGGAAGGATAGCGGAAGTAACCCAGAAGAAACGGTTTTTCCAGTTTTTCAAGGCTGGATTAGAAGGAAAAACAAGCTGACAGGAGGGGTCCTTCCGCCGTTGAATAGAAAACCAATCGCCATTCTTAGCCAAATGGTAGAAACAGCGGAACAGAGCAACGGTAGGAACCGCTCCAACAGCCTTACATGCCATCTCGAAATGAGTTACTTTGTTAAACCCATATGGGGCTAGTTGGCAAGGGTTCAAGCGATAATACTCAAGCACATTTATACAAAAAATTGAAAGGGGAAGACGCACATTGGTGAAATCAAAAAATCGGGTATACAACCCAACAGACCCAGACGGACAATCCAATATGGTTTGATTCTTGGTCGGAAGCACAGGTCGCCATTCCGACCCAATATCATACAACGCGCAGAAATCCCGAAAATCCTTTTTCGATAGTTCCGAACAACGATCTTTCATATCACAACGACTCAACATAGTGACGACAATGAAACGAAAAGAGGAAGGACCAGTTCACTAACCTGCAACTCACGACGGAGATGACGTACGACGGAAGAACCGTTCGAAATTTTTTCACGGCAAGAAATGAGGAGAAATGACGGTTATACACTGGTTTTTTCCTATTAATGTCGATGTGATGGAACTGCCACGACGGGACATGGGCCGCCCTATGCGGGCTTACCGAAGGCACTCAACCCAAGACCCTTACACGGGTAGATTTTTTCTTTCTCTTCCTATCTTATTTTATTTTACAAAAATATATATGTAAACTAATAATATTTATATAATAATAATAATAAAAAAAAACAACGTAAATACATACACAAACAAATCGCGCAATGAGAACTAGTGAGTCAGGTATCCCCATTGGATAAGCCAAAAGAGACACCTGACTGGGGGGCTGATGACGGGGGTCAGTAGATCCTTTTGGCCGAGCTAAAGGATATCCCAGCTACCGCCCAGCTCGGATAAAGTCTAGCACGACCACATCCAACTCAGACCGTCAATTGCAAAGAAGAACCTGGGAAAGATATTGCAACCACTGGACAAAAGGAGATGGCCAGACAAATAAGGAAAGCCTGCAAGGCCTTTCCACATGAAAAGTAGTAATTAGCCTTTCTTATGCAATTCCCTGCAAAAGTGTCACTGCAGGACATGGCCACCTTTTTGACAGGACCAAGGCAACTTGGTAACAAGTCAAACATTAACACCAATCTGGAAATATTACTACAATCAACACATATGCATGAAACCAATAGAAGATAAGGTCCAGAAGAAGAAGATACTCGTTGGGAAAGGTTGGACCACGATGACTATAAAGAGAAGACTCAAGAACTCAAACGGTACAACACATTACACTCTTACTCTCTCAATATTCTTACATACTCAGTCGTTATCTTCTTCCAGAACCGGTCCTTACTCTCACGCCGGAGCCGCGACCACAGGAGACCCCTCCTGTGGTGAGGCTAACGGTGTGCTTTGTGGTGATCTTAGCAGGCGGCGACAGTCCGAACACACACACAAATAAAATAATAAATATAATATTAACAAAAAAAATCATAAAAGTAAAATACCACGAAACTATTAAAAAAATAACGAAGTTATGACCGGGGAACCCACTTGCGTGGTAAACCCCGGGCCCCCCCTCAATACCCGACTAACCGAAGGGAACGGGTAAATCGCGGGCGCAAGCACTCTGGTTGGTGGCCTTGTGGAGAAAATGTCACCCTCATGATTAGAACCCATCCCAACACCCTTACCGCTAGGTTATCTCTACAAGGTTATCATATTTATTATTTGAAGACTAATTAAAACATCATAACCGTCTCCAAATTAGAGGTGGGCAAAATAACGAACCCGGAACCGGAACCACTAGGTTATCTCTACAAGGTTATCATATTTATTATTTGAAGACTAATTAAAACATCATAACTGTCTCCAAATTAGAGGTGGGCAAAAAAACGAACCCGGAACCGGAACCACTAGGTTATCTCTACAAGGTTATCATATTTATTATTTGAAGACTAATTAAAACATCATAACCGTCTTCAAATTAGAGGTGGGCAAAAAAACGAACCCGGAACCGGCAACCCGAACCGGAACCGGACCCGGTCATACCCGAACAGATGGGTACAAACGGGTCCGGTTTTTTAGACAAATTAAAATCGAAACCGGAACCGGGAAAACCGGAACTGGTTCCACCTGTACCCGGCCAGAACCCGAACCGGTCAAAAACCGATCGGAACTGGAACCGGGTATTGACTTTGTTGACCGGAACTGGAACCGATTGGAACCGGAACCGAAACGTTCCGGTTCAAAAAAAACCCGATTTGTGCACCTCTACTCCAAATCCATGTTCTATTAATCTTATTCCACTTACCCCTAGCTTTGTCCACACACATATATGTCCACATTAGGTATGAACAACTAGAAAAGGTAGCCATGCTCTGTAGAGGGGTGCACAATTAAAATCCGGGCATTACAACTTGAAGGTATAAACATTTAAAGTTGCAACAAAGTGATTATGAAGATAGAAACATATATAGAAAACATGATTACAATCAGGGCGTTGTGACTTGACTCGAATACCTGACTCATCCTAACAAATAGTTCACCCTCATCTAAAGAATCCGGTGTGACTGAGGCCTCACTCACTATACAGAAAAAACCAATAATTTAGAAAACATTCTGGTTCAACTTAAAATATTTTGTTTTAATTAAGACTTAAACCTGATACATTTCATTAAGGAAGTTAATGAGTTACCATCAGACTGCAATCTCAATATTTATATAATTATATTATATTATATTTTAATATAAATAAATTTGAAAGCCGAAATGTCCTAATGAATTGGAAAGTTGAAAGGTTCATAAGTCCAAGGTTCATGTTCAAGGTTTTCTTGTGGGGTATCTCAATCAGAATACATTACACCCGAATTTAATGTTTTTGCATCAAAAGAATTTTATGTATGCAATTTGACTTTGAACGTATTTTTTAAATTTTAAGTACGTTATAATTTTATTGTATGTTTCCCGTAGTTTTGAATCACGGACTATAATATGTTTAAGTTGTATTAAGATAATGTAATTTTTTCACATAGATCATCAAATATTGTATTGGTGTAAGAAAAATTCTTATTATATATGTAGTTTTATTTGAACCAAACTAAATAGATTTTTGAATAATGTAATTGTTAGAAATATTTTTATAAAGACTAGGGATTTGAACTTTTAACTTCAAAAGCCTACCAAATTAGTAAATTACCATTTAAGGAATCAAAGGCTGGGATTGAATAATACATGATTAAACTTTGATAACGAAGAGATAAATAATATATAGTTTTGTTGAATTATATAATATTACAAATTAGCAACTTAATTATTAATTATTTATTTTTTTTGAACAGCAATAATCCTACTCCTAAATTACATCCAAATACACCTTGCTTGAATTTGAACCCAAGACCTCCTTCCTAAGAGACAATGCCTCAAGTGGGCTAGTCTCATATTAATTATTTATTATAAATATGACACTTGGACCTTGAATCTTGACCCTACCTATGTTTAAAGCGAAAAGGTTTATATGCATTAAGCATCATATTAATTGTCATGGTCACCTAAACATGATATATAACTTAGTGTTTATAATCGAAAACAGGAATATATATAATCGAAATGTCAAATGAAAACTATTTTGATATACAAGTTATATTTTAAGACATAAATTATGAACTGTATTTGAGAGATATCTGATTAGATGGAAGGTAGAGGTGGCCAAACCGGGATTTTTGTGGAACCGGTTCTGGAACCGTTCTTGGTTCCGGTCAACAAAGTCAATAACTGGTTCCAGTTCTTGACTGATTCTGACCGGTTTTTGTCCAGTTTCGGTTCGGGTTTTGGCCGGTTCTGGTTCCGGTTTTGGTTCGGGGTTTGGCCGGGTAAAGGTGGAACCGATTTCAGTTTTCTGGTTCCGGTTATGATTTCTCCAAGAATCTGGAACCGCTTGTACCCACCGGTTCCGGTATGGCTGGTTCCGGTTTTGGTTTTTTTGGCTACCTCTACTAGAAGGTGCTAATGTTAGACTAGCTAGCTTACTTTGTAGAGTGTTGCCCTATCAGTCTTCAGAATCCTGTTGATAACCTAGCCCTGCTAAGATCACCACAAAACACACCGTTAGTCTCACCACAGGAGGGGTCTCCTGTGGTCGCGACTCCGGCGTGAGAGTAAGGACCGATTGTAGAAGAAGATAACAACTGAATGTATGAAAGTATTGAGAAAGTATAAGTGTAGTTGTGTTGTACCGTTTGAATCCTCAAGTCCCCCTTTTTATAGCTGTTGAGTCCCAGCTTTGATCAATGAGTATCTTCCCTTTCTGGATCTTATCTTCTATTGATCTCATTTGCATGTCTTAATTGTAGTAATACTTCCAAATTGGTGTTAATGTTTGACTTATTATCAACTTGTCTTAATCCTGTCAAGAAGTGGTCATGTCCTGCAGTGACACTTTTGCAAGAACTTGTATGAGAAAGATTGATTGCTACTTTCAATGTGGAAAGGCTTTGCAGGCTTTCCTTATTTGTATAATCACCTCTTTTTATCCAGTGGTCATGATATCTTTTCCAGGTTCACTTTTGTGATTGACGGTTCGAGCTGAATGTGGTTGTGCTAACCTTTGTACGAGCTGGGCGGTAGCTGGGATGCCCCTTAGCTCGGCCAAAGGGGTGTACTGACCCCCGTCATCAGCCCCCCCAGTCAGGTTTCTCTTTTGGCCTGGTCAATAGAGATGCCTGACTATTAGTTATCGCGGATCTCGTTGTGAGGACCTCCGGAAGTGTCCATTGGAATTTAGTATAGCTATTTATTTATGTACTTTACTCTTTTCTGTTTTCTCTCTTCTTCTGTTTTTTTTTAAAAAAAAAACAAAGAAAGAAAAGAAAGTGCTTTGAAGGTCTTGGGAGGAGTGGCCTCAAGAAGCCAGAACAAGACGGCCCACGTCCCATCGTGGTGGTTCCATCACATCCTCATTAATGGAGGCCAAATTTATAACCGCCATTCCTATTCATTTTTCGTCGTGAAAAATCCCAAGCAATCCTCTTGTCGTGCGTCTTCTTCGTCTTGAGTTGCAGGTTAGTGAATCGGTTTTGCTTCTTTTCGTTTCATTGTCATCACTATGTTGAGTCGTTGTGATATGAATGGTCGTTATTCGGAATTGTCGAAGAAGGACTTCCGGGAATTCCGTGCTCTATATGACATCGTGCCGGAATGACGTCTTGTTCTTCTGACCAAAAATCAGACGATGCTGGACTGTCCATCAGGGTCGATTGGGTTGTATACCCGTTTTTTTGATTTTGCTAATTTGCGCCTTCCCCTCTCGATTTTTTGCATAAATGTGCTTGAGTATTATCGTTTGAACTCTTGCCAACTAGCCCCATATGGGTTTATCAAAATTACTCATTTTGAGATGGCCTGTAAGGCTGTTGGGGCGATTCCCACTGTGGCTCTGTTTCGTTGCTTCTATCATTTGGCTAAGAATGGTGATTGGCTAACTATCCAACGTCGGAAGGATCCTTCGTGTCAGCTTGTCTTCCCCTCGAATCCGACTCTGAAAAACTGGAAAAACCGTTTTTTCTGGGTTTCCTCTGCCATACTGCCATTTCCTCCTTTGTTCCGCAATCCTCGTGATCCTCTGTTTGAGTTGGAACTGCGTCATTCGCTGGTAAACTATATCCATTATAAATTGCTTGTGGCTAACAAGACGCACATTCGTGCCTTCCCGAAGGAGGTGCTTGTGTTAGCTGGGTTAAGTGGGAAGTGGTCGTTACCAGATTCGGTGCCAGTGTTTCAACGCAATGGTCTTGGTAGGTTGCCCTTTCATGGGTGTATTTAATTTGTGGCCTTGGTTTATGCAGAAATGGGATTGTTGGACATCATGAAACTGGATACAAACTCTGATGTGGAAAGCTCATCCCGGGTCTTGTTGGAGGGTGATGAGGATGTGGTGACTAGCCACCTTCGCACCTGCTTCACTGGTCAGGAGTATACTAGTGTGTTACCGGATGCTGGCGTGATTAGGACTGAGTTGCCATCCTTTGACATACCGAATGTTGAAACTGTGCCTAAAAGGAAAAAAGTCGTTCACGATAAAGGAAATTTAGACGCTGCTGCACCGTCTAAAAGGATGAAGACCCGTGCTTCGAAGGGGAAAGCGCCCATTGTGCGCAGTGATGAAGCTGTGCACAGTGTATCCTCTGGCAATACTGCTGAAAATACTGTCCGTAGTGAGAAGGTCGTGGTGCATTCGCCTGAGAAAACAAGTGCATCTTCTGAGCATGACACAGCCCATCTGGCCAAGAGTTTTTCTGTTCAGCCTTTTGTACCCTTGTGGGATGTGTGAAATGGTGACTTGTATGATAACTCGAGGGACTGTCGTGACGTGGCCACTGCTTTGCCTACTCCAGGGCAGAAAGCAGCCGTTGCCCAACTAAGCAATACTGCTTTAATTGATGAATTGCTGACCAGTTGGGTGCAATTGGGGTCTTTTGTGACGGAAAGCCTTAATCGTTGGTCCGGGTGTCATGACAAAGCTAAGGAGAAGACTTCTATTTTGTTGAATAAGTTAAACAAGAAAGGTGAACGCATTGGTGTTTTGGAACAGCAGGTGAGTTCTCTGAGCGAGGAGAAAAAACAAGTTGTGTTATGCGCGGAGGAACTGAAAGAGGAAATGCGAGTCAAAGAGGCCCAACTGTGTGCTTCGAAAGAGGAAGTAGAGAAAGGGATGGAGGCCCTAGCAGAGGGCCGTGCAACGCTTGAAGAGTAGCGAGAAATGTTTAAGCTTGAAGAGAGCAAGATGAAAACTTCCTTGGATCAGCTGTCACAAGAAAACCAATCATTAAGTGTGAGGGTTGAAGAACTGTCCCAAGATCGTGAGTGGCTCATTGTTCACGGTTTCAAACATGTGGTCGAGTTGTTGCATCGTAGTCCTGAATATCTAGAGCCCCTTGCTGCCATCCAGAAGGCCTCGCATGCATATGGTATGTTCTCTGGTATTCATGCAGGTTATAAGTACGCGGCTGCTGGTCGTGCCATGGATACAGTGTCCCACTATGCTCCGGACTCTAAAGCCAAGTTACACCAAGCGGTGCATGCTTTTGAGGGGGCGCACTTTCTTTTTTTGGATCTGGTCTCGAAAGATGCTGTCGTGCCCTTAGCAACCTTGAGGAACCTAACACCGCAAAACGCGGAGAATGTTGTGGCTATTGGTGGGCAGCTGAGCTCCTGTCAATTGAGTGTGATGACTTCCCCATCCTCCATGCTACCTCCACGTTTCCCTCCGAGCACTAGTCAGTCAGTGGATGTTGCTCCTGTTGTTCCTGAGTCTCCAGCTTCAGTTGTGAAAGAGACTTCGGAGCTTGTTGGGAAGGATGTGTCTAAGTAGGGACTATGTGTTAGATGTCGTATTTTGATGTTATTGATAAGTGTTTGGTAATTGTGTGATGGACATCTGTTTGAATGGTTGTTATTTTGGCATGTTTTATTTTGTATTTCGAATGACTGAATGAAAGCCGTGTTGGCCTTTTATCAAACTTTGCGTGTTTGCAAAATTGTGATTTACTTGGGTTTGGGGCATGGAAAAATGCCAATGGTGTGTCCTAGCCATATCAAGATGATCAGTCTTGCGACTAGGCATGTTTTATGATAAGTGTCGTTATGTTTGCGACCTTTGTGAGTTGTGGTATACCATGCATGGGTAGGTCAATGCCGGACCCCATGGATCGTAGTTGAGATCAGGAGCTCACCCCTTCTGCACGAGTAGGACAATGCCGGACATCGTGGAATTTCCGTGTGATGGGCGTTGATTTGTGTTTTGCTTACCCTTGGTTTCTCTGTTTTAAAACATATGGTGTTGCAAAACGTGCAAGAGTGTTCGTTGTTTAGTAACACAACTGATCTTAGATAACTTGCCATTGTTATAAAGATAATGCGTTAGCATGCTTTCATATATGATAATGGCCTATGGCTGTACAAAATGCCAAATAGTACAAAAGGTGAGTGGACTAACTTATCATTAAAGAAACATGCTAAAATTTTGTAATAGAGTTACACGTAGAAACGCTTTAGATTGCCCGCGTTCCAGTGCCTAGGCACCGGTTTTCCTTCCATCGTTTTTAGCTTGTATGAACCACGGTTGTGGGCTTCTGCTATTTGGTATGGGCCTTCCCACTTGGGACCCATTTTTCCTCCGGCTTCCTTTTGTCTAGCTTCATTTTTCTTCAGAACCAAATCATTTGGCTTGAAAGTTTCTGGTCGAACTCTCGCATTATAGAATTTTGCCAAGGACTGCTTATAACGGGCTTCTTTGATGCTGGCCTGATCCCGCTCTTCAGTTATTAAGTCTAGGTTCAAGGATAGTTCTGCGTCATTGCCTTCTTCATGAAACATATATGTTGCCTGGGGGAAGTGACTCCAATCTCAGCTAGGATAACCGCTTCCGAGCCATAGACGAGACTGAATGGGGTTTTCCCGTGATTGGTTTTTTCTAACGTGCGTATTGCCCATAACACGCTTGGCAGTCCCTCCACCCAATCTTTTCCATGCCTCCCCAACCGTGCTTTGAGACCATCAACTATGCTGCGGTTCATGCGTTCTACTTGGTCGTTAGACTGTGGATGAGCTACTGATGTGAACACTTGGAGGATGTGTAACTCAGCGCACCATGATCTGAAAGGGTCCGATTCGAATTGTTTTCCATTGTCTGTGATGATTACCCCCGGCAATCCGAAACGACAAATGATGCATTCCCAAAAGAACTTGATTATTTGCTTGCCAGTGATGGTGGCAAGTGGTCGGACTTCGGGCCACTTTGTGAAGTAATCGACTGCCACTACTAGGAATTTAACTCCCCCTTTGCTTGTGGGGAAAGGACCTACAATGTCCATTCCCCATTTATGGAATGGCTATGCCGCCGAGATAGTTACCAAGTCGTATTTCGGTGTATGTTTTACTGGGCATGTAACTGACATGCTTCACACCTACGTAGCTCCGCTAAAGCATATCTGTGCATCGTAGGCCAATAGAAACCCATGTTCATAATCTTTTCTACCACCGTTCTAGGGCCCAAACGGTTGCCACAAATGCCTTCATGTACCTCCCTGAGTAGGTAGGTGCTTTGATCTGGCCCTACGCAGCGAAGTAGCGGAGCCAGGTAAGACTTCTTGAAAAGTAGGCCTTGCTTGACTGTGTAATTTGATGCAGTGAGTTTAAGCCGTTCAGCTACAACTTCATCAACAGGAAGTGTTTCCGATGTGAGGTAGGCATATATAGGCGTCATCCAGGAGTCTCCTTCTTCTTGTATATCTTGCACCATCATAGCATCGGTGGATCTTGTGTGGAGTACCTCTACCAACACCTTTTTTGTCAAATGGGCAAAAGCCAAAGAAGCGAGCTTGCTTAGAGCATCTGCCTTTTTGTTTTGACTGCGGGAAACTTGAGTCAAAGAGCAATCTGGGAACATTATCTACAACTGTTTTGCCTGCTTTGCATATGCTTTCATTGTGTCTTCCTTCGCTTCATAACTTCCGTTGACCTGGTTGGCCACTAGTAAAGAGTCGACATAGACTTGTATATGGGAAACTTTCATACGTAGTGCCAGGCGTAGGCCAGCCAATAGAGCCTCATATTCGGCTTCATTGTTTGTGCAGGGGAAACTCAGCCTTATGGCATAGGTGAGTTCCAACCCATCGGGGTCAATGAGCAATAAGCCTGCGCCAGAGCCTTCCACGCTGGAGGCCCCATCTGTGAACAATCGCCAATGTGTGTGTTTCTCTGTTTCGACCACGTTGTGTACGTGTGACTTCGTTGGGGAAGTTCCCTCCATGATAAAATCAGCCAAAACCTGACCCTTGATGGCCACGCGTGGGTGGTAAGTTAACCCGTGTTCTCCCAGTTCTACTGCCCACTTGGCCAAGCGACCGGAATTTTCAGGCTAAGCCAGGATGTCTTTCAAGGGTTGGTTGGTCATAACTCGGATGGGATATGCTTGAAAATATCAGCGGAGACGCCGTGCTGTGTGCACCACCGTGAGTACTGCTTTTTCCAATGGCGGGTATTTCAATTATGCTTCCTTTAGTACTTTACTAACGAAGTACACTGGTTCCTGTCGACCCTGGTGTTCCGAGATGAGGATCGAATTGATGGCCTCATTTCCAACGGCTAGGTATAGAAGGAGGTCTTCTCCTGCTCGAGGAGCCGTGAGAGGTGGTAGCTCGGCTATGTAGGCTTTCATTTGTTGGAAAGCTTGCTCTACGTCATTAGACCATTCAAATTTTTTAGCACAACCCTTTAGAGTTTTAAAAAATGGCAGAGACTTCTCAGCCAGTTTCGAAAGAAAACGATGTAATGCTCCGAGCTTACTGTAACATCAGTGCCGGAAACGTCACCGGAACAGTGATCTCTACAGTACATGAACAGTAAACCAAGTACATAACTCAGTTGATGTTCATATATCAGTATCATTTTATATTATCATAGAACAGACTCAAACTTGTTTCAGAAACAAAACTCAGAATCATAGTTCATCAGTCAGATAATTATCTGGCAATACAGAACCATCACGTGATTATTTGTTAGGATTTTATTATGTATAAACGTAGGTGAGGCTGTACTGAACAAAACAATATGGATATCGTTAAGTGAATGCTAAACCGACGGATTTTTCGTATAGGTGACGATCTGTACGAATAAATCTGAAAGTTTAACGTTCTGAATGATATCCGATAATTAGAAAACAAGATTGAAAAGTATAGTTATCGTCGTGTTCGTACGGGTGACGATCCGAACGAATACGCGCGATGACTGTGCGATTCGATTTTAATCGGTAAATTAAATATTTTCGTAAAATTTAAATAAACAGAAGATATTTGGTTAATTTATTAGGAATCACAATCTAAAATAATTTTATAATTTCTATTTTAAAACCGTAACGTTTCATTTAGAAAACGAAACGAAAACGACGTCTTTACGCGAAACCGAGCGAAACCGAACGAGACCGAACACCCGGGTATGTTGAAAGCCTTTAATGAGGCTTTTGAACCCTCATTTCACCCACAACCACTTCATCTTCAACCTCTCTCCCGTCACTCTCTCTCTCTAGAACTCTCCACTCTCTCTCTACGATTTCTTCTTCATTTCTTCACGAAATCGACCCATTTTGGTGTCTAAACGACCACCATCACTTGTAGATCACGGAAGTACAACTGATCTAAGAGTTATCCAGCAGATTCGAGGTAAAAAAATCGACTTTCATGTTCGGTTTTAGGGTTTTCTAAACCCTAGTTCGACCCATATTCTAAGACGGGTATAGGCCATAAAACCTTAGGGAAATCACTCACTCATACACTAGAATTATGTAGGATCAAGCCTTGGTTCAATGTCCAGTCGTTCTACTCGAAAACTTTGGCCGCCATGGCAGCTGCACGACAGGCCGAATGGCCACATGACCAGCCCACCGAATGAGGATCAACCCTCATTCGCCGAAAGGGTATTCCACTCCATTCGCCGAATGACCAAGGACCCATTCGACAGATCTCATTTGGCACGAGACTCATTCGACAAAGCCTTCATTCGGTCCACCTGATTCGGCCTAGGACCATTCGTGAAAACCTATTCGGCTAGTCTCTTTCGGCCAGGTCTGGTTCGGTCGGCCATGGACTCATTCGGCCGGTTCTCAATCGGCCCAAGCCATTCGCCAGCCTGGTCATTCGCCTGAACCCTTTCGGTGCAGCCCTCATTCGCCAGAACCTAGTCGGCCACTATCTCATTCGGTCAAGGTTTGATTCGGGTGGAGTTGATTAGGCATGCATGAGGTGGGAGACGTGTATCATGCATGGGAACCACGTAATAACATGCATGAATGAGGTTATGTGTGCATTGGGTGTTTATTAGGGTTTTGCATGGAAGAGTTAAGACATCCCATGCATATCAACAATGCATGAAACTCATGAAATACATGTATATATACATATATGGGTGTGTGTGCATGGGGTTAACACTAGGGTTTCAGTCATAGAAATCAAAAGATTGAGTTCCTTTGAATGACTATGATATCATTTCATGTGGGATGATCGGTAATACAAATTCATTTTTATAAGAAAACGAATATGTGTTTCAAATAATGAAAGTTTTACATAAAATCGTGCTTTATCTAAACAAAGGTGGTCAAACAATACTGTGGGGATCAAAACAATAACCTAAAGGTTATAGGGTTAATTTAATTATTAACACCTAAGCCTTCGGGAAGTCTATAACGACATGTGACTAACCTAGATGGTTTATTTAAACCATCAAGGTTTAGTAAATTAAAGAACTAACAAGAAATCGTTTTTATGATCAAAGTCGAGTAATGGGCCCAAGGGTGGCCCAATGGGTTTAATATAAGCCCATCATATGTTAAACAGTTTTCCATTTAAATTAATTATGTTTTAATAAAAGAAAATGATTTATGAACTTTATGAAATTATACTAAATAATGTTTTCTAAATAATTAACCTAAAATGAAATAATTTAAATCTATCCTAATTAAAGACTTATAATTAACACTATGGGATAAAGGGGTTCTATTACGGGTAATACAATTAGATTAGTTAGGTGAAATTCTAGAAACACATTAGTAAAGTAGGACACTTAGTTGCACACCGAGACCAAACCCTAGTTACGACAACTATCGTATGTACTTATCGTATTCGAATTCTTTTAAAACAACTCAGGGGCTAAAGATACATAGGCAACAATCAAAGAGCGCGCATATCCTTCGTGGTTCATTTGCACGGCAACACAGGTGAGTTCATTGCCCCTTTTCTAACATTTTTGTTTTAAAACGCGGGGCTGAGAAGCATGCGTAAACTGTTTTATTTAAACTGTTTAATTAAATGCTTTTATTTATTATATGCTCTTACATATATATGTTGTTGATACTCCTAGATTCCTGTCTAGGAAATTTTTATGCAGATCAAATATTCAAACTTATTAAAGTACTCTTAGGAGTAATACTTTAAAATTTAAATTCTAAACCAACCCTTAGTCCATCAAGCTCAAATTCAAGAATCTAAATTCAAAGTGAAATCAATCGAACAAAAATCAAAAGATCACATTCAAAGGAATCATAACTCAGCGTGGGATCTGAGCACAAAGAATCATAATCAAATCAATTATCATAGTGAATCATGGGAATTCAAAAGATCAAGATCACGAGACTCAAGAAATCAGAAATCATAAATGTGTGTGAATCATTGAAATAAGGAGATCATTACAATCTAATGAAATCATTAATACTCATGTTAAGGTGGATGTCAGTTGTATAGGGAATCAAGACCACGTGTAACACACATATAAAGTCCCACTCAGATGCAGAAGACCATTGGGTCAGGCTGTAACGGGCAATAACATGAACGATCAAATGGAATCAATATCAAAGTCAAAATCATGAGAATCAAGAGATCAAGAATCACAGGATATCCTTAAAGTCCCACTCAGATGCAGAAGACCATTGGGTCAGGCTGTAAAGGGCAAAACATTAAAATCCCGCTCAGTTCAGGTGTACTCCTTGTGAGTTATGCCTGACATGGGTCACGTGTGAGAGGTTACAACTTCGACAACCACCAACAACTAAGTCTAATTGATTGAGTCAAATAATGCCCAATCATCATGTCTTAGTTGTATTTAAATGTTTATTTATTTATTTAATTAAATAATTTAACATTTTATTTCTATCACTGACTTTTGGGAAATCATATATCTATGATCAACTCAAGAGAATCAAAGGTAAATCAAGTTTTTGGAAATCATAATCTAAATCAGAGGTGTTAGGTAAAAATGCTTAATTGTCGTTAACATCAATGTCCTATGTGGATTAGTATGTGGTGGGACGTCGTCTGGGCGGGGTTGTAGCCTTGACCCAGGGGTATGCCCTATATATAAGCATACCGATCTGGATGATACAACTGATGTTAATGAGGTTAGGGTCTTTACCGAAAGAGGTGTTCAAATCATTTTCATTTACAAAACTATATGAACTCACCAACCATGTGTTGACTTGATTTTTGCATGACTTCTCAAGTGACAAACAGGTCAACTAAGGAGTTATTCCTTTTGAGACTAGGACTTCAGATAGAAGACTTAGTGTTTTGGACCTGCACACTTTTGAAGACATCATTATACAAATTTATTTTGTATATCTTGTGTAAATACAAGATAGAAATCTATGATGTTGATGGTAGATTTACATTGTTAAATTATAAACAATACTGATGTAATTTAACTTTGTAATTCTATTATAGTTATCATTTCTCATTTGTATCATGTGCAATGTAAACAATCTGATCATCACGATTATCACTCACGATATCGCGCCCCGGGAACCTTCCGCCCGACGGGACAACCGATCCTATCCCGCCGGCTCGGGGTGTGACAGATTGGTATCAGAGCCATGGTTATAGAGAAATATAGGTCACTTATATAAACGGTTTGGCCTAGACTATAACCTAGGGACCCTGCATGTAGAGAATTTAGGATTTAGGACTTGTTGCATATTGTCTTCTGCATTCGATCATTGCACTAACCAATGTTCTATTGGTTATGATTTGAATGTCACCAAGAGGACAACAATCACCGCCTCTACCTTCGCAGGAGACACACCCAGCAGTCGAGGCACTTGCAACCCTGATCACTGAACAGTTGGTGGCGGTTCTCCCTGGAATCATCACCCGGATCAGGAACAGTGAGGAGTTAGCTAGGAACTTCCCACTACTTGCTGCAGAGAAGAAGGAACCGGAAGGAGGAGAAACAAGCAGGAAGCGAAAGCGATGTTGTTCTAAGAAATCAAGAGAACTTGTAATCTACACTGAGGCCATTCCCCTACGCCAGATGGTCGTTGCTCCAGAGTTGGAGAGTCGTAAGTGTTACATTGGCAAATTTCCTTTATGTGCCACGTGCGATCTTCACCATTCTAAGGATAAACTGTGCAAGCATTGTCTGAACTGCGGGGAAAAGGGACACTGGAGTCGTGATTGTAATAATCCCCCGACTCATAACCAAAATCCTGGAAAACTACATATCCTCTTCCTCGATACAGAAAGGATTGCTATGTGTGCGGACTGTCCGAACACATTTCACGAGACTGCCCCGTGAGGATATCTTCCCCCAGTCCTGCACAATCTAAGGGAAAAGCTCCCCTCTGTTCGGTGTGTCACCACCACATCGAGCTGAACTTTCATGTGTGCAATGCATGCACTGTGGAGAGACGGGACACCTGACGCAGCAGTGTAGGTCATCAACAACCTCTACTCCTCGTCAATATGTTGGTGCATATCCTAAATGTGTCAGATGTGGTTTTCACCATAGTGAGGAGAAACCTTGTAAACACTGTCTGAATTGTGGAAGATACGGACACTGGATCCAACAGTGTCGGTTTATTTCCACCAGGAAACATGAACGAAAAGCGAGCACCTCTACTTCCTCTCAACATAATAACAACTGCTACACGTGCGAAATGCATGGACATTTCGCAAGGAACTGCCCTATGAAAATGCCTCCAGCAGACCTAGCAGTCATTGAGGAACTACTTGCTTTACCAGCTCCTGGGGAATATTCGGAGTCCGATGACCCCACAGGTATTCATATTTCATACTGTTATGTTAAATTGCTTATTGGAGTGCTAATTTTGAAAGAGTACTCCATTGTGACTTTAGAAACAATGAATTCAAGGAAAATATAAGAGGTTAGTTGCAAATAAGATAATAGGAATATTAACTTAAGGAAGTTTTAGGTCAAATAAACGTTAAGTAAATAAATAAAAATAGGGTGATTCTTAATTACAGTCTAGTTACTATAGTTAGGAAAATAACCTTATCTAGTAGAACATTAGAAGGCCGTAGATAGTTAGATGCTAAAGTTAGTATGTAAACTATTATTTCTTCACCTAGAGTCATAAAACTCAAATCATTTGATTTAGAGAACCCCAGTCCTAGGATGCTAGGCAGGCAGAATTTTACGACTGTGTTAGAAATATAGCTACAATAGGATAAGTAGATCAAGGGTAATCAGTTGTGAATGCAAGACGAAGAGATGCCAGAGACAAATATTCCGAATGAAGGATGAGCATTCCAAGTTACGGTAATGCCTTTCGGATAGAAGGGTGCACCTATGGTTTTGTGGACCTCATGAATCGAGTGTGCAAACCCTATCTAGATTAGTTTGTCATTACCATTAGAGATGACATACTGATTTATCTTGTTAAGACCGAATGCAAACAACATCTCAGCGATATTCTGGAGTTGTTAAAGGAAGAACAACTCTATCTTAATTTCTTTCATTTTGAAATTAGGAAGAGAATAAGTAACAGTTGGAACAACAGTTACAATGAGTCCCGAAAGTCACATGACGTTTGGGTAAAGTAAGATAAGTATACATCATCCCGCAGATGGATATAGGATTACTTAGAAGGTAAATCATTACCTTTATCCCAATAGTACTACCATATCTTAGGTAGACCTCCCCGAGGTATAATGTACACTTTCAAACTGAGAATAGATTAAACAAATGGTGAAATACGTATACGGTTATATCAAATAACCTAAGGATTTACCATGTGCGACTTAGGGATCTCGATCCGACGATCAACACCTAGAGTTGTGAGAGTCACCTACAAAAGCTTTAAGGAGGGTGTCAGATTGTAGAACAGGAAGCCAGTTTGAGATAAATCGGATGAATTACCTACTACCAAAATGGTGGGTGGATTCCGGTGATAGGTTAATCCAGAAGACTTACTCTTGAGAAGGCACACGGGCCAGATAATCAGTGCATCCGGGCGCCAATAAAATATACTGAGACTTACAGAGAATTATTGGCGATCGGGAATGAAGAAAGACATAGCCGAATACGTTGGCAGATGTCTTACGTGTGCAAGAGTAAAGGCGGAACACCAGAAACCGTCAGGAATACTGGAACAGCCTGAAATTCCGCTCTGGAAGTGGGAACAAACAGCTATGGACTTCATCACCAAGCTACCCCGCACTTCCAGTGGTCATGATACCATATGAGTCATCAATGACCGATTGACAGAAATCTATCCATTTCTTGCTAACTCAGGAAAACTTCGCGATAGGTAAACTGACGTATTATACAGCAATGAGATAGTGGTACGACACAATGTATCATTGTCTATCAAATTGGATAGAGATAGCAAATCCATGTTAAGGTTCTGACCAACATCGCAGAAACCTATAGGGATGTATTTAAATCTGAATATAGCTCACCATCCACTAACAGACGGCCGAAGCTAAAGTAGGACACAGACTCTGGAGGATATGTTGAGAACCTGTGTGTTAAGTTTCGGTGGAAATTGAGCCCCTCATTTGCCACTGATCAACTTCTCCTACAACAACGGTTATAATAGTAGCATTGAATGTACATCATTCGAGGCTCATTAAGGCCGGAAATGGCGGTCACCGAGCTGTAGGATTGAAATAGGAGATAATCGAACAACTAAACCAGAGCTTATTCAATAAACTATTGGTAAGATTGTTCAGATTTAACAAAGTCTACAGACAGCAAGGAGCAGACAGAATAGCCAAGATGATGAATAATGTCAGCCATTGACATTTCAAGTGGGAAATCGTATCAAGTTAAAGGTATTCTCAAAGAAAAGTGTAGTCCATTTTGAAATTAAAGGACGAATTAGCACCACGATATGTGGGACCGTTTGAAATCATCGAACGTATCGGTCCTGTAGCCTATCGACTGAGATTACTAGATGAACTCAGTGGTGTGCATGACGTGTTTCATGCCTCGAACTTAAAGAAATGCCTTGCTGACGAACCACTCGTCATTCCACTCGAAGAGATTCAAGTTGATGATCAGTTGCACTTTATCGAAGAACCTTTAGAGATTATGGATCGCAAAGTCAAGCAACTGAGGCGAAGCCGTATTCCGATAGTAAAGGTTCGTTGGAATTCAAGACGCGGGCCCGAGTTTACTTGGGAACGTGAAGATCACATGAAGTCAAAGTATCCCCAACTGTATACAGAGAAAGCTGTAACCGATAATTATTCTTAAATTTCGGGACGAAATTTCTCTAACAAGGGGAGACTGTAACATCAGTGCCGGAAACGTCACCGGAACAGTGATCTCTACAGTACATGAACAGTAAACCAAGTACATAACTTAGTTGATGTTCATATATCAGTATCATTTTATATTATCATAGAACAGACTCAAACTTGTTTCAGAAACAAAACTCAGAATCATAGTTCATCAGTCAGATAATTATCTGGCAATACAGAACCATCACGTGATTATTTGTTAGGATTTTATTATGTATAAACGTAGGTGAGGCTGTACTGAACAAAACAATATGGATATCGTTAAGTGAATGCTAAACCGACGGATTTTTCGTATAGGTGACGATCTGTACGAATAAATCTGAAAGTTTAACGTTCTGAATGATATCCGATAATTAGAAAACAAGATTGAAAAGTATAGTTATCGTCGTGTTCGTACGGGTGACGATCCGAACGAATACGCGCGATGACTGTGCGATTCGATTTTAATCGGTAAATTAAATATTTTCGTAAAATTTAAATAAACAGAAGATATTTGGTTAATTTATTAGGAATCACAATCTAAAATAATTTTATAATTTCTATTTTAAAACCGTAACGTTTCATTTAGAAAACGAAACGAAAACGACGTCTTTACGCGAAACCGAGCGAAACCGAACGAGACCGAACACCCGGGTATGTTGAAAGCCTTTAATGAGGCTTTTGAACCCTCATTTCACCCACAACCACTTCATCTTCAACCTCTCTCCCGTCACTCTCTCTCTGTAGAACTCTCCACTCTCTCTCTACGATTTCTTCTTCATTTCTTCACGAAATCGACCCATTTTGGTGTCTAAACGACCACCATCACTTGTAGATCATGGAAGTACAACTGATCTAAGAGTTATCCAGCAGATTCGAGGTAAAAAAATCGGCTTTCATGTTCGGTTTTAGGGTTTTCTAAACCCTAGTTCGACCCATATTCTAAGACGGGTATAGGCCATAAAACCTTAGGGAAATCACTCACTCATACACTAGAATTATGTAGGATCAAGCCTTGGTTCAATGTCCAGTCGTTCTACTCGAAAACTTTGGCTGCCATGGCAGCTGCACGACAGGCCGAATGGCCACATGACCAGCCCACCGAATGAGGATCAACCCTCATTCGCCGAAAGGGTATTCCACTCCATTCGCCGAATGACCAAGGACCCATTCGACAGATCTCATTCGGCACGAGACTCATTCGACAAAGCCTTCATTCGGTCTACCTGATTCGGCCTAGGACCATTCGTGAAAACCTATTCGGCTAGTCTCTTTCGGCCAGGTCTGGTTCGGTCGGCCATGGACTCATTCAGCCGGTTCTCAATCGGCCCAAGCCATTCGCCAGCCTGGTCATTCGCCTGAACCCTTTCGGTGCAGCCCTCATTCGCCAGAACCTAGTCGGCCACTATCTCATTCGGTCAAGGTTTGATTCGGGTGGAGTTGATTAGGCATGCATGAGGTGGGAGACGTGTATCATGCATGGGAACCACGTAATAACATGCATGAATGAGGTTATGTGTGCATTGGGTGTTTATTAGGGTTTTGCATGGAAGACTTAACACATCCCATGCATATCAACAATGCATGAAACTCATGAAATACATGTATATATACATATATGGGTGTGTGTGCATGGGGTTAACACTAGGGTTTCAGTCATAGAAATCAAAAGATTGAGTTCCTTTGAATGACTATGATATCATTTCATGTGGGATGATCGGTAATACAAATTCATTTTTATAAGAAAACGAATATGTGTTTCAAATAATGAAAGTTTTACATAAAATCGTGCTTTATCTAAACAAAGGTGGTCAAACAATACTGTGGGGATCAAAACAATAACCTAAAGGTTATAGGGTTAATTTAATTATTAACACCTAAGCCTTCGGGAAGTCTATAACGACATGTGACTAACCTAGATGGTTTATTTAAACCATCAAGGTTTAGTAAATTAAAGAACTAACAAGAAATCGTTTTTATGATCAAAGTCGAGTAATGGGCCCAAGGGTGGCCCAATGGGTTTAATATAAGCCCATCATATGTTAAACAGTTTTCCATTTAAATTAATTATGTTTTAATAAAAGAAAATGATTTATGAACTTTATGAAATTATACTAAATAATGTTTTCTAAATAATTAACCTAAAATGAAATAATTTAAATCTATCCTAATTAAAGACTTATAATTAACACTGTGGGATAAAGGGGTTCTATTACGGGTAATACAATTAGATTAGTTAGGTGAAATTCTAGAAACACATTAGTAAAGTAGGACACTTAGTTGCACACCGAGACCAAACCCTAGTTACGAAAACTATCGTATGTACTTATCGTATTCGAATTCTTTTAAAACAACTCAGGGGCTAAAGATACATAGGCAACAATCAAAGAGCGCGCATATCCTTCGTGGTTCATTTGCACGGCAACACAGGTGAGTTCATTGCCCCTTTTCTAACATTTTTGTTTTAAAACGCGGGGCTGAGAAGCATGCGTAAACTGTTTTATTTAAACTGTTTAATTAAATGCTTTTATTTATTATATGCTCTTACATATATATGTTGTTGATACTCCTAGATTCCTGTCTAGGAAATTTTTATGCAGATCAAATATTCAAACTTATTAAAGTACTCTTAGGAGTAATACTTTAAAATTTAAATTCTAAACCAACCCTTAGTCCATCAAGCTCAAATTCAAGAATCTAAATTCAAAGTGAAATCAATCGGACAAAAATCAAAAGATCACATTCAAAGGAATCATAACTCAGCGTGGGATCTGAGCACAAAGAATCATAATCAAATCAATTATCATAGTGAATCATGGGAATTCAAAAGATCAAGATCACGAGACTCAAGAAATCAGAAATCATAAATGTGTGTGAATCATTGAAATAAGGAGATCATTACAATCTAATGAAATCATTAATACTCATGTTAAGGTGGATGTCAGTTGTATAGGGAATCAAGACCACGTGTAACACACATATAAAGTCCCACTCAGATGCAGAAGACCATTGGGTCAGGCTGTAACGGGCAATAACATGAACGATCAAATGGAATCAATATCAAAGTCAAAATCATGAGAATCAAGAGATCAAGAATCACAGGATATCCTTAAAGTCCCACTCAGATGCAGAAGACCATTGGGTCAGGCTGTAAAGGGCAAAACATTAAAATCCCGCTCAGTTCAGGTGTACTCCTTGTGAGTTATGCCTGACATGGGTCACGTGTGAGAGGTTACAACTTCGACAACCACCAACAACTAAGTCTAATTGATTGAGTCAAATAATGCCCAATCATCATGTCTTAGTTGTATTTAAATGTTTATTTATTTATTTAATTAAATAATTTAACATTTTATTTCTATCACTGACTTTTGGGAAATCATATATCTATGATCAACTCAAGAGAATCAAAGGTAAATCAAGTTTTTGGAAATCATAATCTAAATCAGAGGTGTTAGGTAAAAATGCTTAATTGTCGTTAACATCAATGTCCTATGTGGATTAGTATGTGGTGGGACGTCGTCTGGGCGGGGTTGTAGCCTTGACCCAGGGGTATGCCCTATATATAAGCATACCGATCTGGATGATACAACTGATGTTAATGAGGTTAGGGTCTTTACCGAAAGAGGTGTTCAAATCATTTTCATTTACAAAACTATATGAACTCACCAACCATGTGTTGACTTGATTTTTGCATGACTTCTCAAGTGACAAACAGGTCAACTAAGGAGTTATTCCTTTTGAGACTAGGACTTCAGATAGAAGACTTAGTGTTTTGGACCTGCACACTTTTGAAGACATCATTATACAAATTTATTTTGTATATCTTGTGTAAATACAAGATAGAAATCTATGATGTTGATGGTAGATTTACATTGTTAAATTATAAACAATACTGATGTAATTTAACTTTGTAATTCTATTATAGTTATCATTTCTCATTTGTATCATGTGCAATGTAAACAATCTGATCATCACGATTATCACTCACGATATCGCGCCCCGGGAACCTTCCGCCCGACGGGACAACCGATCCTATCCCGCCGGCTCGGGGTGTGACACTTACCATTTAGGCTTTGTACATCCCGACGGCTTCGTGGAGATATCATTTGTTGTATTTCCCTTATCTTGTCTGGGTTGGCCTTGATTTCTTGCTTGCTGACGATATGGCCGAGGAACTTGCCTTCCAGAAATCCTAATGAGCATTTCCCGGGGTTAAGCTTCATGTTGATCTTGCGCAGGTTGTCAAAAGTTTCTTGAATATCAAGCAACATTGCCTCTTCGCTGCTGCTTTTGATGACTAAATCATCGACATAAGCTTCCATGTTTCGACCGATTTGGTTGCCAAATGCTCTATCAATTAGCCGTTGATACGTGGCTCCTGCATTTTTCAATCCAAAAGGCATTTTAGTGTAACAAAATATGCCTTTTGGAGTGTGAAAGGAAGTTTTTTCTTCATCTTCTTTTCGCATCTGAACATAGTGATAACCTTTATAAGCATCGAGAAAACATTTAAAATTGTAACCTGCCAGGGAGTCCACTTTGAGGTCGATTTCTGGCAAGGGGTAGCAATCCTTGGGGCAAGCCTTGTTGAGATCTTTAAAGTCGACGCACATGCGCCAACTGCCGTCTGACTTCTTAACCATCACTGGGTTGGCTACCCATGTATGGTAGTGAACCTCTTTCAGTATCCCTGCCTTGACTAGCTTATCCACTTCGCTGCAAACAGCTTTGCCACGATATGCTGCCATGCCTCTTTTCTTCTGGACCACCGGCTGTGCCTGTACATTTAAATTTAAAGAATGTTTGGAGATGTACCGTGGTACGCCTGTCATGTCACCCGGCGTCCATGCAAAAACGTCTTGGCTCTTGTGTAGAAGTTTGGCTAAGCTCTGTCGTCCTTGGGGAGTTAAGTCAGGACCAATGCGGATCAGCTGATCCGGATGTTTGCTGTTGATGCTGAGCTCTTGGCTTTGTGCAGCTGCGTGGTCTATCTTTGCGACGAGCATATGCTCTGACTGTGACATGAGTGTGCAGATGCCAGCTTTGGTTGGGAACTTAATCATTGAATGGGCGGTGGACACAATAGCGCCAAAAGTGTTGATGCCTGGGCTTCCCATGATGATGTTGTACCGAAATGGACACCGGACCGCCAAAAATGTGATGCTTTCAGTTTGCTTGAATTTCCCTGCCCCTAGGGTCACCCGCAAAGTTAATTCTCCCAAAGGAGTGACTGTTTCTCCTGAAAAGTCAACCAAGGATGTTTGATGCGGCAGCAATTGTTTCTGTGTTACCTTATCTAACTGTTGAAAACAGTGCTCGTACATAAGTTCAACTACGCTTCCTCCATCCCAATATACCCGGTGGACATTTTGCCCGTCCACCTTGGCATTGATCAGGATTGGGGCGTACTGTGTTGTAACTGTTGGTGGTGGTGGGAAATCGATCTTTACCCGCATCCAAGGCTTCCACACTTGCTTGTTTTCTCTGGTATCTGCGTCTGATTGTGCCACCATTAGTATTTCAGCCTTCTTTCCTTTGTCTTTGCTAGCATCGCTCTTTTCTCCAGGCCCTTTCTTGCCTTTGATATCCTTGACTAGATGGGCCAACTCTCCGGATTTGACCGCTGCCTCGATACGTTTCTTTAGCTGGAAACAGTCATTCGTGTGGTGACCGGTTTCGCCGTGGAAGTCACAAAACTTATTAGGATTCCTTTCTGTCACAGCCTTTGGTAGGGGTTTGGGTGGCCTGAAGCTGAACCGTGCTTCCTCCGTTGCTAGAATTTCCTTCGGGGATTTTGTCAATGCTGTAAATTGCACCTTGTCTTTATCGTCATCTTGGGCCTTAGGCGGATAGTTAGTGTGATTGTACGATCTATGAGTGTCATAGGAACGTGAATTTGACCATCGATCAAAAGGCGTGAACCTTGAGGTACGTGACCGTGGATGTGAGCTTTTTCGTTGTTGTGATCTCGGCTTCCTTGCAGCGTCCATTATTTGAGTTGCTTCCTTTCCACGGACAAAGGCTTCTGTCTGTTCCATAGCCTCCTCAATAGTCTTTGGAATTTTGCGGTTAAGGTCCTCCACCAGCTGTCTTGGACGAACCCCATGTATTAATCCTGAGATTCTCATTTGCTCGGTGGCACCACCGATGCTGAGGCTCTCAAGCTTGTATCACTCCATGAAGGCTCGGAGGTCCTCGTCCTCCTTTTGTTTTATATTGTGCAGTTCTACCGGGTCCCGTGTGTACCGCTTCTGTTGAACGAAATTTGCCAAGAATTTCCTGCTAAGGTCTTCGAACGTATCGATGCTGCCGTCTGGCAGACTATTGAACCATAGCCATGCTGGACCCACGAGCGTTTGTGAGAACATGTAACACCATAGCGGTAGGCACCACCTTTCTACGGTGGCTGCACCAGAAAAAAGTTCCAGGTGATCATCCGGATCACCTAACCCATCGTATGTTTTGATGTTTGCATGCATTTTGGTTTTTGGTGAGAAAGCAAAGTTTGATATCCGTGCTGAAAACTTGGTATGTGTGGTTGGGACATACGGTTGCGAAAGGTCTTCGGTGTTAAAGATCGGCTGGGCTAGAGGTTGTGTAACGGCTGGGGTAACGAACGAGGGTACACCGAAGCCTTGTGTCATGGTATGAGGTATCCCAGCCAAACCGTAGCTGGGATAACCTGGGTATGGATAAGCCTGCCAGTATGGGTTTTGCCAAAACTGTTGGACCATGCCTTGAGCTCCGGGTTGCGTTGCCGTAGCACCAAAGTATTGTTCTCCTGTGTAACCGGTACTCGCCGGTATGTGGGGTAAAGGCATGGAATACGTGGCAAAAGGGTTGGTATATGGGTTATTCAATGGCATGGACTGCAAAGGCAAGCTTGTGTTAAAAGGCAAGACCTCCGTTCTGGGTGGTTCGGGAGTTACTCCCCCCATAAGGCCTAAGAAAGTTTGAGTATTCGCTTCGAAATTTTGAGCCGGTACAAGGGTTATAGCGTTGGTAGCAGTACTTACTTGGGCAGGAAAAGATGTTTGAGGATCATTATTGTTCGGGTGTGGTGGTGTCAAAGGCAAAGAAGAGTCTCCTTCATAGTCCAATCGAACCCTCACTCTCCTGAGGCGTTCTTCTCTTACATAGTTGCTTACCAACTCTTGTAACCGAGGGAAATTATCACGTACTCCCTCGGGAGTGAGCTCGATCATGTCGGCGATTATGGGTGAGTCCCGCAGCCAGTTTTCAGTGTTTCCTGCTTCGTCCATGCTTTGTAAGCGTGGACAATCTTCAGCGAACGAGGGGACAACTAGTGTAGTATCAAAATAAGTAGGGAGTATCTTACTTGTGAGCTATGTAAAATTCTTCCCCACGGTGGGCACCAATGTTGTCGTATCAGTCTTCAGAATCCTGTTGATAACCTAGCCCTGCTAAGATCACCACAAAACACACCGTTAGTCTCACCACAGGAGGGGTCTCCTGTGGTCGCGACTCCGGCGTGAGAGTAAGGACCGGTTGTAGAAGAAGATAACAACTGAATGTATGAAAGCATTGAGAAAGTATAAGTGTAGTTGTGTTGTACCGTTTGAATCCTCAAGTCCCCCTTTTATAGCTGTTGAGTCCCAAATTTGATCGATGAGTATCTTCCCTTTCTGGATCTTATCTTCTATTGATCTCATTTGCGTGTCTTAATTGTAGTAATACTTCCAAATTGGTGTTAATGTTTGACTTATTATCAACTTGTCTTAATCCTGTCAAGAAGTGGTCATGTCCTGCAGTGACACTTTTGCAGGAACTTGTATGAGAAAGGTTGATTGCTACTTTCTATGTGGAAAGGCTTTGCAGGCTTTCCTTATTTGTATAATCACCTCTTTTTATCCAGTGGTCATGATATCTTTTCCAGGTTCCCTTTTGTGATTGACGGTTCGAGCTGAATGTGGCTGTGCTAACCTTTGTCCGAGCTGGGCGGTAGCTGGGATGTCCCTTAGCTCGGCCAAAGGGGTGTACTGACCCCGTCATCATAGAGGTTTTACCTCTTAGAATGGAAGATCATGAGTTTAATGTCATGCAATATTGTAATTAGTTTGGAGTAGTGTAAAAGAAGAATAAGGTTTGCCGTTCAAAAAAGAAATCTAACTAGAAGGCAAACAATATTGGTAAACTAATGGTTTTTATAAATAGCCTTTAATACAACACCCAAAATTTAAAGATGTTCTTGGAAGTTATCGTAGTCTTCATAGCCTAGTAATACCTTGGGTTCGAGTCTCTTTTGGAGCAATTGTTGCTAGATGAGTAGAAGGCTTTCTTTGGTTCCTCCTGAAATAGTGAGATGTAAGTGGCGTGACTGATGGATAGTAGATGCAAAAAGGAGTATACTGATGATGATATCGTAATTAAGTGTAATGAGAAAAGAGGAGATTTGCATGACAAGTACCAGAAGAAATCGTTGATCTCTCTTGAAATCCATCTCTCCCAAAAAATAGGAGGAGCGAACTCTAACACGTATTAAACTTTTGGGCGAAAAACATATAAAATTACACTACGAAGCGAAAAAACAGGGGTGGTCCCCTCGGCCCTAAGTATCCTTCACCGATGCTTCTAGTTGTTGACCATATATTTCGGAACCCTGCAAATTCGACGGTGTAGATCGTAGCAATCTTGTGCACAAATCAATGCTTCCGCAGTTAATTGGTTCGGTTCGCTTTTTTTTTTTTGGTTTTTGGAATATGAAAAACCGAAATCAAACTGAAAAATTCGGTTTTGGTTTTTTCGGTCATTCTTTCTGTTTGGTTTATTAGGTTTTGTTTTTTTCGGTTGATTCGATTATGTTTGGTTTATTAAGTTTAGTAGACTAGAGCTGACAAAACATGTTTATCATGTTTTAACATGTTAAAGACGAAGCGGTTAATGTAGATATAAAATATGAAAAACACTTGTATAACCATTGGTTTTGTGATTTAAGCATGACAGTTGTATGTTATATGTAGCAAGAAAGAGAAATAATGAAGCTTCACCTCCTAATTTACATTATTTTTAAAAAGTTTAAGATACATAGTGTATTTTTTTTATTTTATGTCTAATCGTGTCTTATCAAATACATGTTTTACCAGCTCTAGTATAGAGTACCCTTTGTTAGTTCTACTTAAGCTAATGATACAGAAGGAATATGGTGATGGGTCTGGGTTAGGCGAGGGTTTATAAAGAAGCCTTAAGGGTCAAGGGTCAAGCTGAGAATAGGGTTGGGTTGAAGGATCTAATTGTAATTAGCATGTCAAAGTATGTGTCTAGATAAGTGTTTAGTTTACTTCATATTTTTTAAAGGTTACTTGTTAATTGTTATTAGAAGTTTTAATAGCGTTCGAGTCAAGTTATTACTTTCCTAGTTTGAGTTTAATTAGTTAGAATTTTGTATTTTGTCAAAATCTTTTAATTTTTAATAAAGTTTAAATGTAACTTGTGATTTGTCACCATATTTGTGTTGAAACTTTATGACAGAAATATGCATGGCCGGCTCAAATATTTTGAGAACCCTAAGCGTAACAAATAATATGGGACCCTTCATTGCGAACCCTTCGTGAATATTAGAAAAGAAAGAACTTTTATTTGTGTCTTTCTTGTATTTTTATTTCCTTCAGAGCCAATAAATGAAAAAAAAAGCTCATAGGACAAAAAAATTCAACTACATATTAAAAAATTAAAAATTAAACAAGTTCTTACTTGAGTTATTTGACCTATTGGAACGTCCCTAAAAATATATGAAAACTGCTTGTGTGAAGCAAGCAACATGGACTTGAATAATTGACAATGGTTTTTGTGAAGCCACAACTGATCAGTTATGAATATTAAAACATAAATAGACAACATTATGAATTTAAAAAAATTAATTGGAAATAGGTACAAGACAAATGAAAACCATAAGCACATGAAGCAGCGTGTTTACGAATTTCATTACGTGTGTTGCGTCTTATGTATATAAAATAAATCTATCAAGTTACATCGATGCGATTTTGGAGAAAACAATCAAAATGTAGCTAAAATATCATCTCGTCGTAAAAATGAGAATTATGAAAACCAAAAACGTATTTAAAAGGAGTAAAAATATTTCCTATGTAAGCTAGCTAGAAAAATAGACGGATTCGGTTTGACTAATGTTTATGGTGAAACGTTTAAAAGTAAAATATATCAGATTTAACACGACCGAAAACTTTGACATAATTGATTTTGATTAATAGTTATATTGAAAATTAGTTATAAAAATGTTAATACGTTAACTTAAATTATAGTAAACAACTCTCATGTTTCGACGTGGTGGTATAATTGGTTAAGATGTGTATCACCTTAACATAATACGGGTCAAAATGAGTCACTGAAAAACTATGTAAATATAATGGATTCAAACAAGTAAGAATGATCAATAATGTATATGATGAGAAAGGCTTTAATGTTTTTTAAAAGCGACTCATTTATACCGAAAATGATTTTCCTTAAAACTAAGCTTCAGCCGCACGCGTTCTGACCCATTACCCAACCTAACACAATCCGTCCATTTTGCCTCACATATCCAAATACTAATTCGTATTTACTAATCATTCCAGTAAAACATACGCAAATCGATGGTTCAAAACGTACACACTTAAAACTGAACAAATCCTTTAAGAACGTCCCTGAACGGCTGTACCAATGGCCAATTAAAGAAGATTCGTATATTCCCTATAAATAATAAATATAGTAATTTATTAATTGTGTCCTTTAAAAATGTAGCAATTTGCTGGTTTCGTTCTTAAAATTCAAAAATTACTAATGGTGTCCTTTTTTTTGAAAATTTTGCACTGGTTACGTCCTTTGTCATTAACCCTGTTAAAAGTTTCTGATAAAAGGCTCATGTGCCACTCACGTGAGGGGCAAATTTGTCAATTCATCCCCTTCTGTCAACCACCGTAAACCACCGTAAACACCAATCACCACCGTCAACCTCCTAAACAAAAAAATTATATGCTTCGCAATAAACTCAAGATTCCATTTTTCAGCCTCACCCCACTGTACAAATCAAGAGTCAATTTCAGCTTAACATGAACCGATTTTCACAAATAGTTGTGTGACAAATACAGAAAAGATTAAAAGGTAAGCGATTTTGGGAACAAAATTGTAGCATTTAGCATGAAGAAAGCATGGAGGGAGAAGACGACAGCCAAATTTGGTTAGTAATGGTGCGAACAAAGGCAATTAAAGGTAAAGGAGCCTGGTATTGGGCTCATCTAGAACCAAATTTGGTGGATTTATCTTCTCCAGTGCTCGTTATGCGAAGCCCTGTTCTCCGCTTCGAATCCTTCGAGAACGGCGTCGGAGCATCTGAAACGAGGAACTTGCCCCAATTTCGTAGGAGCATCCGAACCCTATTTCGTCGGTTTCTCCGGCGGGTATGGTGGATTTATCTTCTTCGACGTCTTCATCTTCACCTCAACCGGTAAACCACAGGAAACGGATCTGAGCCACAGGAAACGGATATGAGGATCATGAACTCAAGGGTTAAATGTTTGGTGAGAAGGGGATGAATTGACAAATTTGCCACTCACGTGAGTGATACATGAGCCTTTTAACAGAAACTTTTAACGGGGTTAGTGACAAAGGACGTAACCGGTACAAAATTTTCAAAATAAGGACACCCCTAGTAATTTTTGAATTTAAAGAACGAAACCAGCAAATTGCTACATTTTTAAAAAACACAATTAGTAATTTACTCTAATAAATAATATAATTTCAATCCCTTAAGAAATAACCCCTTAGCACTCTTTTCATTAATTGATTAAATGCCTTATATAAGTTTCTTCTTTGTATAATAGATGTCAAACAGAGTTCAAAAGGAAAACAAAATAAATATAGTAAATTACTGTTTTAACTACTTCAACCGAAAATAAAATCTTATATTAATGCAGCCTATGTGGTTTAAACAACTAACAATATTGGTCACTAAACCTAACTATTCTAATAGTGGGCTCCCAAACTTAACTATGATTAAGGGGCTAAAACTTTTAGTTGTTTAACCACATGGGCTGAAGTGCTGAACCGTTAGTTGTTTAAATTACATTGACTACATTGATAGAATATTCTATTTTAGGTTGAAATAGTTAAAACACTTGAAACACAAGTGTCAAAACCGTAATTTACTCAAATAAATAAATAAATTAGGATCAAAACTCAAAAGCCATTTTAAAAAAAAAAATCAAAAAAATGTCTCAATTAACCATGTCGTTTTGAGCCTTTGAATATTAAAAAGCTTAAGTCGGTTCTCAACAAAATTACTAATTAAAAAAGAATTAGAAAAATGTCAAATCAAATAAAGGAAATAAAAATCTTTATAGCAAAAAATAGATCGACGTGTTTAATCTGCGGTGAGACAGGCACCACATTAGAACCTTACCTTGGACCTATGAACCATGAACCTTGAACCTTTGAACTTGAAGCTGAATACCTTCCACGTAATTTCTAAGCATTTGCTTAATGTCAAATAACGGTCCCACCGACGAAGAGCAAGATTTAGGAATTAGGATCGTTAAAACTTGCAATATTTTCGTTATAAACAAATACATTACTTCTCTATTTTTAATTTTAAAATTTTCGTTAGAGTAAATTATGATTTTCACATATGTTTTTTAACTTAATCAATTCAATTCAAACAAAACATTTTAACAGAAAAGCCTTTGTCTTTTAAATAATTAACGGTTTAACCTTCACCTATTACTGAAAATTTTATACGGTATCTGATTAAAGAATTAAAAATTTTAAAACCGTTAATTGTTTAAAAGACAAAGACTTGAAAAGATTACGTTTTAAGTTGAATTCATTAAAAGAAAACTACTGGGGCCAAGACCATATAATTTTTTTCATAAACATTTACTAGATACTAAAATCTTCCGATAAATTCTTTGGTTAAAAGTTAAAACCAGATAGTTTGGTTTTGTAAAATAAGTTTGGCTTCGTAAAATAGGAATTACATAGTATTCTTACGAGCACAACCGCTAATGATATTTTTTTGGATGAATTATTTAATAAATGTTTCTATACAATCTTTCATATAGATGTTTAGGAAATACACAGTATTCTTACTAGCACAATCGCGAATGATATTTTTTGGATGGATTATTTACTAAATGGATGTTAAAAAATATAGAATCTAAACATCTATATGAAAGATTGTGTAGAAATATATTGAGGAATGAGAGAAGATGAAATTGTATATAGTAAGAGCATTAACAAAGCTTGAAAAAACAAAGGAATTTTAGGAAGAAAAACAAAAGGGGCCGAACTCCATATTTAAATTTGTTTTCAATGAAATACCACTAAATCGACTCTACTGAACATTAAAACAGAAATGTTCTAATAAAATATTATTATATAGACCCTTCTGAGCAGATAAACGGCAGGAGCCGGGAACCCTAAGGCCTTCGTAAACTCCGTCCTTGATTAAGAGTACGTTTTGTTAGATGCCTTTATACAAAAATGGTGTGATGAAGTAAATACTTATACTAATTTGGTCTCTGCTTAAGCATGCATACCAACTATATATTTTAACGTTTAAAAAAGCATAACAAGCATATCAAGTAAAAATCTCACTTAAAGTAGGGTCTGCGTATATTTTTAACGTTTCAATTTTACTAATCATACGTGAAGTAAAATTCCAGGGAGGGCCTCCATGCACGTGATTCAGGATAATAAACAAGGTATCCCTTCCCTTTTGTCGAATGAAGCCGACCATCCGAAAGATTAGGCCCCTTAATCTTCAAAATTTTTTATATATATGTAACTAGGTTAAGTTTGTTCATCTACAAACATAAAACATGTATATCTTTTCCTCTAATTCAAGAAGGTACATATGTCTTATCTTATATCATCTCTAAATGCATATCGTTTTCACTTTTCCTCTAATTATCTACTTTGGTTTTGTCTGAAAATAACTCATAGAAGTAAGATGCAAATGTTTAAAGATTAAAAAAACGTACACACACAAAGTGTAGTTAAGAAATACAGAAAGGAAGAGAAAAATGAAAATGGAAAGGATAGAGCAAGAGTCTAAAATAAACGATTGGACAAGAATTAGGTCAAATATGACCGATTAATCTTACTTCTGTTGTGAGAAAATAAACTGTTATCTTGTCTAGATAGAATTAGATAGCCGCTATGATTATTTTGATAATAAATATAGACGAACCCACAAGTTTCAATAAATATTTAAATTCAGATGAACTTAAAAATCTTAATGAAAATACAAATCTTAATAAATCTTTAACTTATGATTAACTTACATATCTTGATGAATATACAAATCTTGATGAACCTTCAAATAATAAAAGTATTTTTTATCCAAGTTAATAGATTAATACAAATCTAATAACTATACCATGTATATCTAAGATGATTGTTTTTAAAAATGAATCTGAATAATTGTTCAAAGGTTTTACTAAAAAAATTGAGTCTACGATATATTTTTTCTAAACTAGAAAAAAACAAATTATTAAAAGCGTGTGTCCTTCAAAAATCGTATCGAATATATCTTATAGGTAAGATGGAGGTATGAGGGAAGTGATAGGAGACCCATGTCTTGGATTCGATCCTTTATCCCATCCTGTTTTACCGGCCTTTTACTGTCGTGCCTTTGGGCGGGTGTTTGGGTCGGGTTTTCCCCGGGAATTGATGACTGGTGGGCTAGGGGCTCCGTCCGTCTGGACTAGTGACCAGCTCGGGCATCCTTTAGTTATTGGGGGCCACGTACGGAGTACCCGGCAGTTGATTAGTTAGCCGCTAAAAAAAAACTACCTTTATACACAAAAACCAGGAAAATTAACTTTCTGATGATATACAAAAGTGTCGAAATTGTGTTAAATAAAGATGAACATGTTTAAACATATATACTAAATTTTGCTGCCACATATAACATAAAGTTCTTAATTTGTATATTAATGAGATCGTGTGTGAAAATTTAACTTTAAAAGAGTATAAATTAAATACAATTGTCTTGAGACCAAAAATATATTATGCTAATAAAACTCACTTTTAATAAAATTTATATCATAATATAAATGGAAGCAATCATATCATAAACATGGATTTTGGTATTTGTGAAACATTAATCTTATACCAGGAAATTTATTAGAAAAATATAATGATGGTTTAATTAAAACTTAAAGAATAAATTTCAAGTCAATATGTGGATAAAGTCATTTCAATTCAGTGCTAATAAAAGACACTTTATTAATCATGAGACAGACATCTTTGTCACCTTCTCACACACCCTTCTTCCCTTTGATGGACCATGAACCCTGAACCATGACCCTTGACCCTTCATGTCAACTTTATAAAAGATCGTTTAATTAACCCAATCACATCGCAAGCTCCTTTTATTTCTGTTCACAGCTCATAACTAATTAAGAGAAACATGTAAACTGTGTCAGTGACGTCTAAGGAAAATCGCTACACATATATAGGTGAATTTCAAGACCCAGACGAATCACATGCATATTGACAAGCGGCATATCGGTGGGCTTCCAACGCTTAATTTTGTATATAACGCTTGTTAAAAAAGAAAGATAAGAAAAAATTTCAAAATAAGGACATTTATAGTAATTTTTGAATTTAAAAGAAAAACCTGCAAAGCGTTACATTTTTAAAGGACACGATCAGTAATTTATCCTAATTTTTTATGTATAACTTGACTATTTTAACTAGCTAGTTTTTAGAATAATATCGATATAATGAAACATATCTTATGTTAATATATAGAAGGAAACAAAAACCGCTTATTTTAGATGAATTTTATCAGCATGCATGATTTGTTTTTGGATTCGTACTCTTGTACGTAGCCTCATTTTTATAAGTTAGAAAATATATATGATCGAAGGGTTGAAGTCAGCAAATACATTGTGCTTATTATAGATCTTGTTTTCAATGACATATATAGGTGAATTTTGTTGCTACGGACATCCTAAAAGTCATGAAAATTAAGGATATTTTTTTGAACGACTTAGTACGACGACACCCTAGACGAGATTTTAACCGACATCTCGAATTTAACGCTCTGATGCATACGCCCAAACCCATCCCAGAAAGTACCAAACCTCCAGAACTTACCTCAGCAAATATGTTGGAAAATATATATGAAGGGTTTTCATTAAACTATAAAGCCCTTTGATAAGAATATTATTACTAGTGAAAAAACAAATTTCAAAAATTATAAATATATATTAAAAATGTATAAAAATATATAAATAAAAAGCAAACATTTCATAAAACGGATAAAGTCATGTATTTAATGCATTATATATATACTAGAAAATTTATTAGAACCATGAAATATAGATATTCGATCAATAATAACCTTAGAATAAATATATCAAGTCAAAGATGTACGTGTATAAGAACCATGAACCGTGAACCATGAGCCATGAACCATGAACCTTGACCCTTTTAACTTCTTTATAAATAAACCCTCTTAACCCAGCCCCATCACCATATTTCTTCTCTAGCTATCCATCAGCTTAGAACTAACAAAGAGTTGTCTACACTATTTTTTGGAGAGATGAGTTTTATGATCGATCTTCGATTTCTTCTCTTACCTCTTGCAAACCTCCTCTTTCCTCATTACACTTCCGATATCATCATCATTGTACTCCTCCATGTATCCATCAAAGTTCCCCTCACCTTACAACTACCCACGACTTCTCTACTCCATTTTCGAGCGTTAGACTTGTCGGTTTCGGTGATAGTATGTTTCTTATGTTTGATCTTCAAGTCAACAATACCATACTTTTGGATTGTTTATTTCATTCTAGTCTTGTCCTTGTCTCCGTGGGATGACATGCTTCTTAGAATGCTAAAGACAGTTGTGTGGTGGTTATTTCACTCCCTTAGAAGTATTCATGTGCATGAAGTTGTATGCATTTTGAATGGTAATCATGACGAAGAAGAAGCACAGCTGGGCGTTGATCGACAAGAAGAGTTGAATGGTGATCATCAGCCATACGAAAACTCTTTGGTGATAGATGTTGATGATGATATTGAAATTGAAACTGATTAGGGTTTTGTCATGTGCATGTTCCTGGAAGTTATAGTCTTCATGTGTGCCGGTTGTTTGTATTATTTATGTACGTTTGCCTGTTGTATGTTTGATTTTTTCTTTAAATTAATTTGGAGTGTTGTATTAAAAGCTATTCATAAAGATCATTAGTTACCAATATTGTTTGCCTTATGGTTAGATTTCTTTCAAATTTAGTTCATAACTTGTAACTATTATGAATAATTACCATTTTGGCATTCTGATTATGTTCAATTGATCGAACAACTTTTAGATTATATATAAACACCAAGTTATGTATCATGTTTAGGTGACCACACATGATAATTTGATCGCTTTAAGCATATATAGTTGGGGTCATATACGAAGCTTTTATAGGGTCGCCTCCCATCTTATTCCGTCCATAGTGCTAATTTTTTGGCCGAACGATTATTTTTTGTTATAAATATTGGTTTCGTCCCCCTTCTTTCAAAAAATTAACATGTATTCATTATCTCGTAAATTTTCCGCACATCTTTCAAAACATTCAAGCACACTGGTTGGGGTTAAGATTCAAGGTTCAGGGTGTCATATTTGTAATAATTATTTAACTTGGTTTTTTATATTATTATCCAACAAAATTATATATTATTGATCTCGTTATTTGTCACATGTTAATTATGTATTTTCATTTATGACCTTTGACGTCCGTAATTGGTAATTTGGTAGGCTTTTGAAGTAAAAAGTTTAAATTCCTTTATATATCGACTTTTACGTACCTCTTACAATATTTCCTATTAATTGAGCTTCCACACACCATAATAAACGCGTTTCTACTTCTCATTAATTCGTCACAAACCATCTTGAGATGTTATTTATTCTACAATCTATCTTGAAATGTTATTTATTGTATTTAATTTCATTATCGCCAATTATTTTTGTATTGTTGTGCGTTATAAATTATTCAAAAATCTATTTAGTTTGGTTCAAATAAAGCTACATATATAATGAGAGTTTTTCTTACACCAATACAATTGATGATAATCTATGTAAAAATGAAATTATAAATCAAATCATATTTCTTAATTGTAAAGACCTTGTCATAAAATAATAAATATAAGTCAAATATCTTGTTTTTAATCATATGTCAAACTTTTATTGCTTTAAATAACGTAGTTTAAAAATCAAAACTTTATTTTCAAAATAAAAATATAAGTATGTTTTAATATTAAAATATGATTATCTTAATACAAGTTATACAACTTAAACATATTAAAGTCGGTGATTCTAAACGGGAAACATAAAATAAAATTATAAGGTATATAAAGATTAAAATATGTTTTTAAAATCAAACTGTAAAAAAATAAAATTATTATGACGCAAAAACATTTGAAAATCGGGTGTAACCGTGTAAGGTATTCTGATTGAGACACCGGACCCCCAAGAAAATCTTGAACATGAACCTTGAACCTATGAACCTTGGACCTACGAACCTTTAGACTTACAAATTTGAGACAGAACGCCTTTCAAATTATAATTGATTATGACTTTTCGGCTTTCAAATCTAATATCTGTCAATATTAAAAAATAAAAATAATTGTTTTATGTTTTTGACTATATGTTTTATCTTATAATTGTTTTTTATGTATTATATGAATTTGTAATTGTGTTTATCATTATGATTTACATATAAATATATTTTGTTAAATCCCGTGTGTTACACGGGTTGAATTTATAAAATATTATATACTTTCTAATAAAAAAGTTATGACTATAAAAAAAAGAATTACACTTGAATTTTTTTGTAATTATTATATTTTATTTTAACATTCAAATCATCTTATCAAGTTAAATAATTAAAAATAATTCATGAAAAACAATTACTTTTATTACTATTATTATTATTGAATATTTTAATGAACATAATTTGAAGTTAATGATACTTAAAGACGTAAATAGAAGATATACTTACGTAATATTTTTACTTACACAAAGTCAAGTTTTTTGTTTGATCATACAATATATTAGATGTATATATTTTAAAAAATAAATGTTTTATAAGAACGCATGATATGTTCATATGCCACCACAACTTTTATTTCTCGTCAATCTCTCCTATTAAATATGACATGTTCATATACCACCGCAACTTTTATTTCTCGTCTATCTCTCCTATTAAATACGTATCATATTAGGTAATGATTTTAAATTTTAAATATACCTTGTATATATATTTTTAAAATATTTAAAATATATTAATACTAAAAAACACACTTTTAAAGAAAATCAAATTATTATAAAATACAAAATGTATAAGAACGAAATGTTTAAAGTGATAAACTTTAAAAACATTAGTATTTTTATTACTTAAAATTAATAACTATATGAAATTTTAATCGTATTTTAAACTTAAAAATCGTCTTATATTGTTTAAATTTTCGTTGGTAACTATTTATTATATTTTTTAATAAACATGTGAAATTCACGAGGTACTAACATAGAAACTTATATATTTAACTAAGTACGTCACTGTTGCATTTTTGTTTTGTTTGTATTTGAGTGTGAAATATTTTTAAAGAGTCTTTTTTTAGGCATAGAGGTAATCTCATATTCCTTCCTAAATCATACAAATAATCATGCCACGAATGTAACTTATAATGTATGATTAACTGTCAAAAAAAACTTAATCAATAGTCTAAGCCGACTTCGTACCCTTAATCAATGCTCATTAAAACCCACAGCGTTTTTTTTGTAATGTTAGAACTCACAGCCCTAAATGTGGTTTTACATAATTAAGTGATAAGACACACTAGAATGATTCGGGATAAAAAAAGGGAAAAAGGAACTTAATATGTTATACAACTCCCTCTATAATTAACCTTATATGAAAATAAAAATATTATAATGATATATTCAAATTTGTATCAAAACTAGGATATGCTAAATAGAACTATAGAAGTGTTAAAACTAAGGCTATGTTTGAGATTTCATCTAAAAACAACTTATTGACTTCTTGGCTTTTACAAAAAGCAAATAAGTTAATAAGTTGTTTGTTAAATCTAAAATGACTTTTGAAAATGACTTTTGGTAAAAGGGAAATAAGTTATTTTTCAAAAGCTAAAAATTCTAGCTTTTCAAAATAGTTTATGACTTATTGACATAAAATTACAAATCTACCTCATTCTTTACCCTTTATCTAATAACCTTAAAATAGTGTCAATAAAAAATGTCCTTTTTGGTCATTTTGAAAATCCATTTTGGAAAAGCTAATCCAAACACAATTTTAAAAACTTCATTTCAAAAAGTCATAAGTTAATAAGCACTCTTGACAACAAGTCTTTTTGAAGTTAAATAAGCAATCCCAAACAAGGCCTAAATCTCAAATGTCTTGCAAAATATATAAATCGTTCGCCTTCAATCACTGCAAGAAAAATTAGCAATAGCGGCGACAAAAATCGCCGCTAAAGGTCCCAAAAATCGCCGCTAAAGGGTCGCCACTATTAAATCGTCGGTAATGGTCCAAAATCGCCGCTATTGACCCTGTCGCCGCTATTGACCTGGTCGCCGCTAATGCTCAAAATCGCCACTAAAGGTGTCGCCACTAATGCTCAATTTTAACCATCTGATGCAATCATTAGTGGCGACAAAAAATCGCCACTAAAGGTCCTAGTCGCCGCTATTGCTACTAAAACCTTTTAAAAGGTGTTGTTTTAATATTTGTGTTTCCTGGTTTTGCACCACCTAAATATACAGAAACTAGAAGTAGCATTCAAACCATTCAAATAACTACTTAAAAATTTAAATCATGATTACAATACGCATAAAACAAATAATCCATAGTTTTCTTTCTAGTTTAAAACACGGAGAATCAAGTACATCAACTAAGATCATTCGTCGGCTTCATCCGAATCATCTTCATCATTTGTGTTCGCTTTCTTGTTTTTTAAATCAATGAAGTGTGAGAGTTGTTCCATAAAGTCTGGATCTTTAAACAAACCTGCAATTTGAGCCTATAAAAGAAATTATAACTTAGGTTAAACCAAAGTCGATTTAAATGAGTCAACAAGAAACTTTATATAACCCTAAAATGCAGGTTATAAACTTTCAAAACTGTTGTAACTGTAGAATTTTACTACATACATGCATACTACATACCTGCATACATAAATACATACTACATACATAAATGCATAATAAATAGATTTGCATACATACACACCTGCATACCTGTTACAGTTATTTTTGGAATCTAAAATATAAAACATTTGAGCCAGAGGATCATTACATTTTAATTTTTCTTAGGTTTACATCTAAGATCCCACTTGTGCTTTTCTTTCAAAAAAATCAGCATACTTACTACATACATACATACTACTACATATATACATATTACTACATACATACCTCTGAAACAAGCCTTTAGGAGATTAAAGTGGAACGCAAGTTCATAAAATATAACTCTTGAACTCCAAGATTATTGCATGCCTTTGCACAAAGGGGATTGAAGTGGAAAGCAAGTTCATAAAATACAATTGCCTGCAAAGAGATATAAGCAAATGAATAAATGGTTTGATATAAGCAATCTCAAACTGGTTATTGAATACAATTTAATTTTATAGGCAAATAAGCATGAGCCTTTTTCTTCTTTATAACCCCAAAAAAAAAGATCTGCTATTTAAACAAAAAATAAATGTGTCAAGTGGAGCAAATTGTATTTTGCATATCCACAAAAGTGCTATAGTAGATAAAATAGAGCATGTATGAATCTTACATGCTAACAGCTGCACATTTTAGCCTTTATGAAAGTGTTTACCCTTTGAGTTGCTAATATTTTGAATTTGGATTCAATCTTTACAAGTATCTAAAAACCTTTCATATACATATCTACATACACATCAAGTTAGTTTTTAAAAACAGAAGTACATAAACATGACAAAGTACATAAACACATCTACATACATAAATATAGTTACAAATACCTGTATACAACCTGCAATACTCGAATCTTCCTTAGAGTCACCTAAATCAACAAACAAAATGTAAAAATTAGAAACTACAATTTAGATTAAAACATAGCAATGAGAAACAATATACATACACATTAAAACTATTAGGCTAAAAATTAGATTTAAATCATAGCATACCTTCCAAATAATAAATTAGGTTAATCAAAACATAAAAACACAAAACCACTTTGATTAAACTAGAAACATGTTTTGTTTTTGTTTTTATTATACATCACATACTATACACAAAACACAAAACACAAAACACAAAACCACTTTGATTAAACTAGAAACAGGTTTTGTTTAAGTATTACAGGTTTTGATTAACAACAGATACATCCACGGTCCATTCTTTCAAACAAATATACCACTAAAAGTCAAAATTAATTCACTGCAATCCTAATTGAATCAATCAAACAAGTATACAACACACAAAATTAAACATTCACGGTCCATTCTTTCAATCTTTCAACAAAAATCAAGAACTGTAATACTTCAATCTTTGCACATACGGAACACAAAATCAAGAAAAATCAAGAATCAAACACACAAAATGAAGAACCTTTGCACATCACACATTCTTTCAATCTTTCAACAACATATGTGGATCTAAACGAATCAGCAAAAAAAAAACCCTAAAAAGAAGAAAAATAAACCTTTTTTGATCGGAAATGAAGCAATGCAGGAGACAAACCAGACGGTCGGACGGAAGCTCGCAGCTTGCTCGGGTTTGCAGATTGTCGTGACTTCAAAATGTGACAGTTGCGTACGAAGAATTCGGCATTAATGACGTGAGCACATTTGTTCGTGCTTGAAATCCACGAGGATTTAGTAACTTTTGTTATTGGGGATTGATAGTATGTGAAAAATGATGAACGTGGGCGAAAACCGTGCGCAAAACGGAGTTCGTATGCTCCCGGAATCGCGAAACGAAGTTTAAATCAAATATTGGAAGAAAAACACGTTAGGCGGTACGCCTAACCCCCAACTCTCCAGTTCAGGCGATGCGCCCAGGGACTATGTCGGTTAAAAATAGTTTAAGTCGATCAGAACGCATAGAAACTCTCAAAATCGTAAATTTTCGATTATAAGCAACCTGAAGACGAAGAACCTTCATTCTAACACCTTTATACATCAAATCAAAGCCCCTTAAACATCCGGATCATCCCAGGAATCATATATACAAGTCCTGATCGTCGTTCTAACCGCAGAAATTTGTCAGAACAGGTAACGGTTCGTTTTAACCTTCTAGTTTGATTTTGATTGATTAGATCTTGATTTTGAACGTAATGAGATAGTTAGGATTGTTGATTATTGCCTAGATGATGGCTAGGATTGATTATAAACGAAGAACACGAAGTTCTAACGGTTAAATTCTTGTTTTGATCCGTTGTAATGCCCGATTTTCATGAAATCATACCCATGATTATAATGGTTTAAACCATTTGATTATGACAATGTAGGTGATTAGTTTGATTAATCTTTGAAATGCAAAGGTTAAATCCAGGTGTTTCAAACTAATCATAATCATTAACATACTCATTGAAATGATTATCTGATGTTTGTGATAACAGTCAGATTAGTATGTTAAATCTGGTTATTTCACCTATTCTAATGCTACATTGTGATATTTCATGATATTTGGGTAATCAATAATAAGGATTAATCATTTCTAAGTCATTAAATCATCTAGAAACTGTTTTAGCATTATAATCAACAACATTAACTATTTGGTTAATCTGAGATTATTCTGATTAATCAAGAGTGTCATCAACTTTGTATTAGGAATCTGAATCAGTATAGGTTCCTACATTATCATACATTGTATGATATAACCTTAAATTAATTAATTATATAATTAATATCGAGTTGATGATTTACTAAGCAATGTCTTTGACATTGAACGTTCAGAAGGATCTAATCAGTAAACTAGAACATAAATAACTTATTAAAGATAACCAAATGCAGAATCATCTCTGTACTATCAGTTTGGTGATACTCTGCTACCTATTATCATCAGGTGAGTTTCGTACAACCCCTTTTATTTTTGATCTTTTATAAACATCGGGGAAACTCTGCAAACTGTTGTTTGAACATATGATATGCATCAATGATATCTGTGTGATTTCATGTGATTTTGTGGGATTTCATGGGATTTTGCCTGTAGACTGAACTCTATCATGGAACTGAAAGTCCTCATTTTTGAACTGTATCTAGTGAACCCATGTGTGGCCGAGCAGAAAACATTGATAGTACTATTGGTTGACACCCCATTCGCTGGGAGGATTGCATCTCCCCTTGTGTGAATGTTTGTTATCTGTTTCCTGAACTTCTTAATGGTGTGATAGACATTAAGATAATGAGGCACTAAGATATGTACCGACGGGTAATATCTTGAGACAGACTAGACGTCCGAAAGGAACTAGATACAGGTCCCATGGTTATCCGGAACTGAACTTTTGAGAACGTGCTTATCATATCATATTGTTTTAAATGAACTGTCGATCTCACCAGCTTTGTGCTGACGTTTCAAACTTAAATCTTTTTGCAGGAAGACAGTGACACTCGGTGAGGCAGCACTTCAAACACTACCAATTAAATAAGTCAGTTGTGTAATAAACTTAGCTGTAAATTATGATACTGATTGTAATGACGAAACCCTGTATTATATTTATTTTAAGTTAATCTGTGTGCTTATGATATCGGTTCAAGTAAGTCACCCCTCACCTCAGAGACATCACCACTATGCTTCCGCAACCGGTTCAGTGACGTCAGACCAGACACGAGGTGACGAGGGGTGGGGGTGTGACACGAAAACAACAAACCAGCTTGGTCGCAGCTTGTGCACAGTGACGGTCGGAGCCGGTGACGATCGGAGACGGCGACGGCTGCCCGGAGAAGGAGAAGAGAAGGAGAGAGCCGGCGGTGGTTGCAGATTGTCGAGAGAAGGAGATCGAGAGATGGGAGCTCGAGCGGGAGAGGAAAATGGGGAAGGAGGGAAAATTAAGCGCCTTTTGTTAAGCTTTAGCGGCGCCGATCGCCGCTATTTATGTCGCCGGTAATGCTGAAGCCGGGAACGCGCATGAAATCGCCGCTAATGAGCCTGTTGCCACTAAAAGGGTCGCCACTAATGCTACTTTTTCTTGTAGTGAATATCACCTTTGACATTCTCGTTTAATTCTCGCTTTCACCTTGAACCTCAACCTTGGGCCTATAACCTTGAGCCAACTTCCGGTTAATTCAAGCATTCAAACAAAATCTTACGATAAAATAGCGTGGAGATTCAGTTTTGTTTAAGACAATAAATTAACTTAATAAAAGAGCTAATATAGCATCTTTGAATTGATCTGAGCTAAAATGTAAATCACGAGATCTTGTTCATCTTCTCTATTTTTCTGTGAAAGGCAATTTTCTTAGGAAGAGCTAATATTGTGTACAAATTGAGGTTTCGGCCAAAATCAGTTTGGTTTAGATCAGCAAAATTGAAAATCGTTTTTTATATCTGAATTCGTTGACTTGGGAGGGGTTTGGGCATCGGTTGGACCAGGTTAAAATCTAGGTTAAATTGGTGTGGTTTGAGCACCAGTTAAAAACCAAAGGATTGCAAACCACTTTTAAACCAAAGGTTTGGATCAAGTTATCTTGATATTTTCATGGTATCATTACTACTTATACTATGCAAAGTCTTGCAAAAAATCATCAGACTTACTGTTAAAGATAACAGACATCCACTCCAAGGACCACCTATGTTACGTTTTTGCAAACTGTTCGGCCACTAATGTAATTTCTCAAAGTTAGAGACCACCAGTGCAATCTGGGTAAATCACATGGACCATCCGTGTAACTAACTCTTAAAAATATGATCAAATATCTAAATATAGATCTAAAATCTTCACCCATAGTATAAACAATGGGTAGATTAGGGTAAATAATTATTATATTTTGGGTTGAGATGAATAAAATTATGACGTATAATGGGTTGAAATATGTATCACCCTAACACAATGCAGGTCAAGATGAGTAACTTAAAAACTATGTGAATATAATGGATTCAAACAAGTAAGAATAATCAATAATGTATATGATGAGAAAGGTCAATAAAAATTATTCAAATAAACTATTTGTTTCATTACAACTTATTTTAACTTGAAATAAATTGATTTTATTCTAAACCAACCCATTTAAACCCAAAATAATATTCTTGAAACCAATTACTCCATTTACAACGCACGAGCATCCGATGATCTGACGATTTTACTCCATTCACCGATTCGTCTCCCCCACTCTCTCTATCTCTTCTTCCCTTTATGTCGGCTCTCTCTGATTTGGAAAAGCCTAATTTGATTTGAAAGTTTTGTATATGTGAGATCTGGTTTGGAGAGATTAGGAAAGATCTGAATTGAATCAACTTATTTGATTTTAATGGAGGATCATATTACGACTGTTAGAGGCAACCTTTTAGGTGATGTGACCAGAAGTGTCGAAAAAAAACCCGTGTTTCTATCCATTGTTAATAATCAGTTTGTTATGTCTGAATTCGTTAATATACAAGAGAATTTATATATCCTAATTGGTGCTGAATTTGGTTTCCTGAGATTGTTAATAATAATAGGTATCCTTCGTGTTGAAGATTATTTCAGCAAACGTGGCAGAACATCATTAGCAAGGAGATTGGCCAAGATGCGTAACTGGACGGTGTTGTTTGTTGTGTTGCAAAGTTTTCTTCATTGGTTTTGATGGATGTTATGTTAGGGTTTGATGAAATCTTATTGAGTTAAACATAAATTCATTTCATTTAATTATGATGTTCTCTACAACCCTTTAAGTTATTTTCCTTCTTGATCTGAATTTTTTTAAAGCTTAATGATTTAACTCTTATTGAAAAGAAAATGCTAAGAATTCTCAACCAAATGGGGTAACAATGACATATATAAATTCTCTCGCATATTCATATTGATATTTAGTTGAACTGAATGTGATTATCAAATTAGATCACAATGTCTAAATTTCTTTGTCCCACCAAATGCATCAGTATGCTCATTGTGCTTTGATTTGATTTCACATTTAGAATTTTAGACATTATGATCTAATACAAAGAGATTTTATAATTAGTTTTAGAACTATCAAATACAAACTCTTATATGTTCTCTTAGTTTAGCATAACAATTTTGGTTTCAATTCAATTAGACAGGATATGTATCTATCTGACACTAAGGGTGCTGATCCCACTTTTAGGGAAGAACTTCAAAATTTTCAGCAATGAAAGTGTATTATCTGGGTAGCTTATTTCAATGATGATTCAAGCTCTATTGGTGGGAATGTATTGTGCATTCATGGTGATAATTTATTTGATCTTTAATTTTATTTTCAGTGTGGTCTACTGAAATTTTACATACGGGTTATTTGGTTAAAATATTTTGCAAACGAGACAACTTGGATGTACTAAAATTTTACAGCCGGTAAATTTGAGTCTACTTAAATTATAGAATAAGTCGATAGGCACATTTGTGTTCTTTTTTCTTACCTATTTTCAGTTTTGTCACCCTTTCCTCCTAATTTTGACATATGTTTCAATCATTTGGTTGCACCTATGATTAGAGTTAAAAATTAAACATTTCGGCTAATTTAACTATTACTTGTGGGATAATAATACATATGTTAAGATTTAGACATTTTCATACAATGTATTTCACAAGTTTGATGGTTAGTTCTTTAAGAGACGACAACTTTTTATTATGAATCGTGCTTGATTACAATGAATCCAATAATTCTGAATACGACTAAAATTAAAAATTTAGTGATAGAAAGAATAGTTTTTTTTCTTCCTTGACATGCTACAAATTTAGTGTTATTGTATACTTTAGTATCTATATTTATTTGTTATGGATGTTTAATTGTAACATGTTACTATTATTTCCCATTGAAACTAGTCATGTGTTGAAACTCTAAACCGTGTAATATATGAACAATATTTAAATTGATTCGTTTGCAATAAAAGGAGGTTGAAAGCTAAAAAATTGATAACCAGGTCAATATGTTCACATTCGCCTAAGTGATAGAGATTATTGCTCACAACAATGGGTATTATAACATTTTATCTATTATTACAATTCTGATCTTTTAAGCAGGTTTTGATACTAACGTGTCGTTTACGTGCATTAGTGTCACACCCCCACCTCGCGTCATCTGTTGACGATGTCACTGATAAGGTTACGAAAGCATAGTGGTGATGTCTCAGAGATGAGGTGTGACTTACTTGACCTGGTATCACAACACACATATTAACTTAAAATAAATACATTTCAAGGTTCGTCATTACAGTCAACGTTACAGTTTACAACTAAGTATATTACATAACTAAATTATTTAATTACAAACATTCCAAAAGTGTCGCCTCACTGACGATCACTGTCTCCCCAAAAAAATGTTTGCGTTTGAAAGATCAGCACAAAGCTGGTGAGATCGTAATGTTCAAGTTCAACAATATGATATGATATGTAAATGTTCGATATGTACAGTTCAAGATAACCATGGGACCCGTATCTAGTTCCTTTCTGACTACTCCGTTCTTGTTCTATAAGATACCACCTGTCGGTAACATCTTAATGCCTCATTATCTTGATGTCTATCACTACATTAAGAAGTTCTGGAAACAGGTAACAAACATTCACACAAGGGGAGAAGCAAGCCTCCCAGTGAATGGGTTGTCAGCCGATAGTACTATCATTGTTCCCCGTTCGACTCCACATGAGTTCACTAGATACAGTTCAAGGAATGAGAACTTTTAATTTCTGTGATAGAGTTCTATTTATAGGAAAAATCCCATTAAAATCCACAAGTTCTCAACAAATCACATGTAATCACACATATAACAGTGATACACATCATATGATCAATAAAAGTTCCACAGTAATACCCCGGTGTTTATAAAATTTTTAAAAAAAGGGGTTGTACGAAACTCACTTGATGTCTTACTGGTAGCAGAATATCACACAAACTAGTAATAATAGGATGATTCTTCATTAGTTTATGTTTAATGAGTTATTTATGTTTTAACTTACTAATTAGATCTTTCTGAACGTTCAATGTCAAAGACATTGCCTTGAAAGTCATCAAACCGATAATGGGTTTTAATTAATTAATTTAATGTCATATCATACAATGTATGATAATGTAGGAACCTATACTGATTCAGGTTTCTAATACAAGGTTGATGACATGTTTGATTAATCAGAATAATCTCAAATTAACCAAATAGGTACTGTTGTTGATTATAGTGTTGAAACAAATTCTAGATGGATTTATGGATTAGGAACGATCAATCCTTTTTATTGATAACCCAAATATCATGAAATATCATAATGTGACATTGGGATAGATTTAATAACCATGTTTAATTTACTAATCTGACTGTTATCATAAACATTAGATAATTATTCCAATAAATATGTTAATGATTGTGACTAGTTGAAACACTTGGATTTAACCTTGCATTTCAAAGATTAATTAAAATAATCACATACATTGTCACAGCCAAATGGTTTAAACCATTATAATTATGGTTATAGTTTCATGAAAACCAGGTATTACAACGGATCAAACCAAGGATTTACCCGTTAACACATCAAGTTCTTCGTTTATAATTAATCCTAGCCAACATCTAGGCAATAATCAACAATCCTAACTATACCATTATGTTCAAAAACAAGATCTAATCAACCATTATCAAACTAAAAGTTAAAACGAATCATTACCTTATCAGACAAAGTTTCAGTCGCAAAACAACGATTAGCACTTGTAGATATGTTCCCCTGTACGATCCGTAGGTTCTGGCAGCTTCAAAAATAAGATTTGATGGTGAAAATTCGAGTTTAGTCGTCTGGTATGCGTATGTGTTTGTGAGATATTGAAAAAATTAGTTTTGCATGCATTCTGATGAAGAAATCCGATCCATTGCACTACCATACTCGTCTCATACCGCCAAGAGGGCAAATTTGGGCTTGGCATACCGCCAAGAATCCGGAGTCCAAAAGATATTTTGGACTCCTCGTATACCGCCAAGGACCCTTAGAGTCATCTTGGCGTATCGCGAAGACCCCCTAAGTTCAATACTTAGATATTTTTCTTTGTTTTTTCGATTCTGGAGAATCCGGAACTCCATTTAAAGCACGGTTTTCTCCTACGTTCACCATTTCTTGCATACTTTCATCCTGTAATAATACAATCTCTAAATCAACGTGGATTTTAAGCACGACTACTTTCAACCTCTAATAATACAATCTCTAATAATACCATTTCTCGCATACAATCAGCCTGTAATAATACACTCGTTCATTGATGACGTAATTCTCAAATGCAATTGTCACAGACTCCTCTTGTTAGAGAAATTTTTTCCCGAAATTTAGTGAAGACTTACTTGATGACAATCGTTTATGAGAATAAGTGAGGATATTTTCCGTTAATTTGATCTTCACGTTCCCATGTATATTCAGGTCCACGTTGTGAGTTCCATCAAACTTTAACGATTGGTATGCGACTACATTTCAACTTTTCACTTCTCGATCCATCACCTCTACTGGTTCTTCACTGAACTGAAGTTTTTCATCAATTTGAATCTCTTCAAGAGGTACGATCAATGATTCATCAGTTAAGTATTTCTTCAGATTTGATACATGAAAGACATCATGTATGTTTTCTGAGTTCAAGAGGTAATTCAAGTCTGTAGGCTACTGATCCAATTTGTTCTAAAATTTTGAATGGTCCTACAAATCTTGGTGAGAGTTTACCTCGCTTCCCAAATCTGAAAATGCCCTTCCAAGGAGAAACTTTCAACATTACTCAGTCACATATTTGGAATTCTAGAGGTCTACGACGATTATCAGCATAACTCTTTTGACGATCGCGAGCAGCTTTAATTCGTTCTTGAATGAGTGTGATCTTATCAGTAGTTTCTTGAATGAGTTCTGGGCCTATGATCTGAATTTCACCTATCTCCGACCAACAAATAGGAGATCTACACTTGCGTCCATAAAGTGCTTCAAATGAAGCGCATTGAATACTGGTATTGTATTTTGGAGGTAGTTGGAATTCTAGACACGCTCAGGTTGTTGCAGTAACCCAGAAAGTCGTTGATGTTCAGACTTAACTTTGAGACATGTTAAAAATCGATCCACGTATTCAGCTATGTGTTTCTTCATTCCAGGCCACCAGTAAAAATCTCTAAGATCTTTATACATCTTATCTGCACCCGGATGAATCGAATACTTGGATTTGTGCACTTCATCCCAAATTCGGCTTTTGAAATACAATACTCCATCAGCTTTGGTTTCAAATTTTTTGTCTAATCCTATTAGTTCCTCAACAGGGTAATCTGTTGCTTGTAAAGCTTGTTGCTGAGCTTCTCTAATATGAGGAATTAGACTAGTTTGAATAGTCATACCTAATGCTTTCACACGTAAAGGTTTCACTCGTTCTTTGCGACTTAAGGCATCGGGTACGACATTCGCTTTACCTGGATGATAACGAATTTCACAGTCATAGTCGTTTAGAAGTTCTACCCATCGCCTTTGTCGCATGTTCAACATTTTCTGATCTAGAATATGTTGAAGACTTTTATGATCAGTGTATACAATACACTTGGTTCCGTATAGATAGTGTCTCCAAATCTTGAGTGCAAACACCACCACACCAAGTTCTAGATCATAAGTGGTATAATTTTTATCGTGTACTTTCAGTTGTCGAGAAGCGTAAGCAATTACTTTATCATTATGCATTAACACACACTCAAGACCTTGACGAGAGGCATCACAGTACACTGTGAAATTATCCGTACCTACCGGTAATGTCAAGATAGGTGTGTTGCAGAGTTTGTATTTCAACAGTTGGAACGCCTCCTCCTGTTGGGAACCCCATATAAACGGTTGATTTTTCTGTGTCAATGTGGTTAGTGGCAAGTCCTAAGAATTGATGTATTTTGGTTGGGGTTTGTGGTGTCTCCCATTGTTTCACAGCTTCAATCTTATTGGGATCCACTTGAATACCGTTTACATTCACTACATGCCCTAGAAATTGAACTTCTCGTAACCAAAACTCACACTTTGAGAATTTGGCATATAGTTTCTCACTTGCCAAATATTCTAAGATCAGTTTCAAGTGTTGAGCATGTTCTTGTTGGTTTCAAGAATAAATAAGAATATCATCAATAAATACAATCACACTTATCCAGATAAGGTCTACACACTTGATTCATTAGATCCATGAAAACTGCAGGTGCATTGGTTAATCCAAACGGCATTAGTAAAAATTCGTAATCTCCGTATCAAGTTCTGAAGCAATTTTAGGAACATCATTATCATGAATTCGTAACTGATGATATCCGGATCTTAAATCGATTTTTGAAAAATAAGTAGCACCTTGTAATTGATCAAATCGATCGTCGATTCGTGGTAATGGATAACGGTTTTTTATTGTCAATTTATTGAGTACCCTGTAGTCAATACACATCCTGAATGAACCATCCTTCTTTTTCACAAAAAGAATTGGTGTTCCATAGGGTAAGAAACTAGGTCTAATAAAACTTTATCTAATAAATCCTATAGTTGACCTGAAAGCTCTTGCATCTCTGAGGGTGCTAAACAATAAGGAGCTTTAGCTACAGGTGCCGCACCTAGAATCACGTCAATACGAAATTCAACTAGTCTCACTTGGGGGTAATCCTGATATATCTTCAGGAAAAACTTCAGGAAAATTTTTGGCTACCGGAATATTTTCGATACGTTTTTGTGAAGAACAATTTTCCATTACATGTGCTACAAAGGCCTGACAACCTTTTCGTAATCATTTCTGAGTTTGCATGCAGGATATAATATCAAGTTTTTTACCGGCCCGCTCTCCTTGAACTATTAGTGTATTACCTTCAGGTAATGGAATACGGATCACCTTGTTTTGACACACAACTTCCGCTTGGTTATCAGAAAGCCAGTCCATACCGACAACGACATCAAAACTTCCAAGTTCAATAGGAAGTAAATTGATATTGAAAAGGTGATCATTAAGATTCAAGGAACATCCTTGAATAACATTGTTAGTTTTGATTAACTTGCCATTAGCAAGTTCAATAACATAAGGAGTTTCTAGATCTACTGTAGGCAATGAAAGTAATGATGCAAATTCAGGAGAGATAAAACTCTTATCTACCCCTTTATCGAATAGAACTGATGCGTATAGATTATTAAGAAGAAACATACCAGTGACAATATTCGCATCATGCCTTGCCTCGGTTGCACCAATCTGAAAATCTCTCCCCTAGCTTCATTTCCCTGATTGGTGTTGTTGTTCGGACAATTTTTCATAAAGTGGTCAGGGTTCCACACTTGAAGCACGACCGGTTTGTTTGAGTGGTTTGTTGTGGTGCTTGGTTTTGCTGACGAGCAGAAAAATTACAGAGTATAGCATAGTATCCTACTCAATTATAGTTCAGACAAACAGGACATGGTCCTGTGTGATGGTATGGACACTTGTTGTATTTGGGTAGCTGCCGGTGTAAGCTTTCCTCTCAGGAACAATTGCACCATAGTTCTTCACCGTTGGTTTGTTCTGACTGATCTCAACTCGGGCTTTCATTTTGGTTTTACCACACCACTTTCGTTTGGTACCTTTAAAAACATTTGAGGTACCGACATCACTACGGCCTACTGCCGTCTGAGTTTTTGTGGACAAAGTGTCACTCCTTACCGCCTCATCGGTAAGCTTAGTGGTCAACAAGATTGTACGTTTGAGAGTTGTAGGTTCAGCTGCAGTCACCATTCTCCGAATCTGGAGAACCAGTCCTTTGATGTACTTCTCAATCAAAGCTGCTTCCGTAGGAAACATATTGGGAAGTAAACAAGTGAGTTCATGAAAACGATCGGTATAAGCTAAACAATCAGCACCGACCATAGAATGATTCCAGAATTCCTCCTAGAGTTTTTTAATTTTAGTGATTGGGCAGTACTCTGACATAATCAGAGTTTAAATTCTTTTCAGCCCATCGAGTCGACTTTAACTGAGCCCCAAGTTTTTGCCTGGGTATTCCACCAGGTTAGAGCCGAGTCTTTCAGAGAACAAGCAGCATAAGACACCTTATGCTCCGCCAGACACTCGCTGATTTTGAGTTTGGTTTCCATCTCCTCGATCCACTTTAAGAGTCCAGCCGCTCCTTCTTTACTCGTAAAAGTAGGAGGTTTGCAAGAGGCAAAATACTTGTAAGTACATCCTTGCTGTGGTGGATCAGGAACAGTTGTTTTTGTGGTTTTTGTACCAGTGGTATGATGAGTTTCTACGTGGCCACCGGTAGTATTATGTTCAGTGTGATCGTGGTTCCCACTAGAACCAGAAGTGATATGTGGTTGGTGTTGTGTCAGAAAACCACAAGCAGATAGCTGTTCTCTTATAATTCGAGTTATCATTGCTTCATTCAGTTCAGATCCACTTGCAGCAACATGTGGAACCGTGTTCACTTCAGGGTTTACGGGTGGAACTATGTTCGTTTCCAAATTTTCAGGTGGAACCACGTTTGTTTCCGGATTGACCTGTGGATCCGGATTTGATTCTACGTTTACATGTGGGAATTGATTCAGTTTAGGGTTTGTAACATTCTTGGCAGCTTTCTTAGCTGGTCGACCTCGTTTCGGAGCCATTGTTTTGTTCACATGCAGACAAACTCAGGTCAGTTCAAGAATATTAAGGAGATATTCCCTTTGATCACATAAATTAAATCATATTCAGTTATACTGAAAATTTTTATGTTGAAATGTGATTATAAGAAATATAGTATAACTACATTGAAAAGATCCAGATATGTTCTCAGCACACAGTAATCATACAGATGTTTGTAGTTATATTCAGTCCTATTATTTCAAAAACATGTTAGAGTATTACACAGCTCACAGATATGTTATTACACATGTGTTTGATATATTATCAAACAGGACATTGATATGTTCTCACACAGAATCTTGATATGTTGCCACACAGGCTATATATATGTTCTCACATAGAAATGTTTCTCATGCAGTTCTTTGATACGTTGCCACACAGGCAATAGATATGTTCTCACACAGAAATGTTCTCACATAGAAATGTTCTCATACAGTTCTTTGATACGTTGTCTAGTTATAGTTCATACGAGTTTGATATTAACACACAGTTCACACACAACACATTTACACATCACACACAACACAGATATATAGAAATAAAACATTTTATTACTATGATACAAGTTTTATACAACCATAAAGTTTTGATACAAGAAGTGTCAGAAAAAAAACCATAATACCACAAACTAATTACTAGGGTTCTATTCCACATCCAAACATCCCCACTCGTTACATACTCCAAACCTATTTGTCTGTGTCTGAGGATATATACAATGGAAGTCCCAAAATAACCACACCCATATCATACTTACCGTAGAAAATACGGTAAGCACGCTATCACGATGGCTATAGCTGCCAGTACTATAGCCAATCCTAATAACCTCACCTCCAAACTCAGCATCCTCACACCCTCCATCATCTCACCTACTCTCACCCTCACAACCTCAACATACTGCCAAAATACAACCATCATCACCTGCATCATGGTCTGTCTCATCCTATCCTCTATAGTCGTCCTCCAAGCTCTAGTGCCGAACTCAAGCATCTCAAATTGCTCTACCAAAGTCTGGTGAGCCACACATGTCTCAGTCAAGGTGATATGGGTCTCCTGCAGAGAACCGTAAGTTTGTCTCAGCTCCAGGCGAGTACTCTACAAGTCCAAAGTGATCTGCTGTAACTGAGCTTGCATCTCATCCTGTCGAGAAGACTCACACACCTCGTGAGTAGAGCCTGGAACATCCCTATGGGCAAGCTGGTGCCTAGGTGGTAGCCTGGTGGTCTTGTGGGCCTGTCCCCACATCCTCCTAATCCCAGTATAGACCGGGACTCTCTGGGGTGATTGGCTTCTGGCCCGACGGTCAGCAGAGGTATCATCATCACATACCTGTGGATGTGGTGGTGGTGTACATGGTACATGCGGTGGTGTCTGAGGGACTAATGGTGGTGTGTGTGAAATATGTGGTACTGTTAGGGATGCTACAGACGATGCTTCTGACGGATCTGAGTCAGAACTTGAGCTGGTACTAGGCGTGTCGTCCAGAATCATATATGGAATCCACCTGTAGATATAACGATCACGTGGGTTAACCATCTCTGTACAAACAAAATTTCCAGATCGGTATCATGAGATAAATATTGAATAATAATATTCAACATAAACATGATATGATATCTCTTCCTATCTTAAAGCAGCTACTCGTCCTTATAGTTATTATTGTTCCGCTTGTATTAAATTTACTAGAACGCACATGTGTTGCGAATTTCAGTTTAGCTGGCCACTCATAACTGGAATTCATACCACCTGATTATTCTGTCTCAAATCAAAACAAGTTTTATTCGTTAGTTATGTTCGGTGCTCTCAATGTCACTATACGAGCCTATGGTTATAGTCTAGGTCTCTAATTCCACCTAAATTCTATAACTTGTGGCTCTAATACCACCCTGTCTGTGAGGCCCCGATTCCGGGCGACCCCATGTACGTTGGTCTCGTCATAACACATAGCTCTTTAGCTAAAAACTTTCATAAACATGCAGCGGAACTTAAACATAATGTCAAACATGAGTAAATATCTGAATTAAAACATAAACGATTGCCAACACCATCGGATACTCTATCTTGATGCCTGGAGCTCCATACCTTTTCTGACCATGGCTTAACCTGACATACATGCTAAACCAAGTCAGCTTATGCTGGTGAGTTCTAGTTTTCATAAAACATAATAACCATTTGGTTCCTGTGGTTGCTTACGTGGACTACCCTCTTGTCCAGCCATCTAACTATCTACATAATGCAACAATTGATGAGTCAGTACAGAAATCAGTTTATCACGAAATAAGCTTTGTAAATCGTTAATGACGTTGATCAGGTGTTATTAACCATTTACCCAACTCATAGGCTCTAAACGTTTCCCATCCCATCTCCTCAACGTGCATGACACTAACAACCTTTCTAACCTTACACATACATCTTAACTCATACATAACATTCAGCTCGTGGCATCCGTTCATCCGTGGTTGGCAATCCGCATCACTTAATCCCATTTTTAGTTTAAGTCTTGGCATTTGGGATACCAAGATCTCTCAAACTATGGCTCTGATACCAACTTGTGAGGCCCCGATTCCGGGCGACCCCACGTACGTTGGTCTCGTAATAACACATAGCTTTTTAACTAAAAACTTTCATAAACATGCAGCGGAACTTAAACATAATGTCAAACATGAGTAAATGTCTGAATTTAAACATAAACGATTGCCAACACCATCGGATACTCTATCTTGATGCCTGGAGCTCCATACCTTCTCTGACCATGGCTTAACCTGACATACATGCTAAACCAAGTCAGCTTACGCTGGTGAGTTCTAGTTTTCATAAAACATAATAACCATTTGGTTAAGTTAAAACATGTTTAACATAAAACATCATTTCATTCACATAATCCAAAACATTGTCACATAAACCTCCTAATCATCATCATTATACAACCACTGCTACTAAACGTAACAGTGGGCTTAGGCCGGCACAAGGCTCCATAACCGTTGATCTGACCCGCCTAAGCGTTCTGCAGATCCATACTTACCCAGTAACAAGTACTGGAGCAACCATACTTACCCCATACGAATATGGGAGCAACGTCATACTTACATCATACTTACCCCGTAACACATACGGGAGCAACCATACTTACCCAGTAACGAGTACTGGAGCACCCATACTTACCCAGTAACAAGTACTGGAGCAACCATACTTACCCCATAACGCGTATATGGGAGCAACGTCATACTTACCCCGTAACAAGTATGGGAGCAACCATACCCAGTTATAGTCCTGGTTGACTCTCATACCCAGTTATAGTCATGGTTGACTATCATACCCTCCCAGCACAAGTACTGGTACCTATCGCATACATATCCTATAACACGTATAGGACATCATTCTTTCATCATACATGACATACTAGCATTATATCGTCTTTTCCTCATAACCATGAAGGCATCATATCCTTCATGCTTACATCATAATCATCATCATAATCATCATAACAACACGGACATATCATGCTAGCATCGTTTCGTCGTATCTTTATCCTAATAACTTAGGAATCATCATAACATGTTATGCTTGCATCATGTGTCCGTGTCATCATAACATCCTAGCATCATATACATATCATCATATCATCACCTCGTAACATCATGTCATCATACACATGTCATACTAGCATCATATTCATAACATTTCACTTTCATCCTAGTAACCTAGGATCTTATCATAACATTTTGTAACTATCATCATAGCTACCATCTTAATGCATGTTATCATACAATCATCATATCATATCGTCACACCTTTCATCATCATAATTCATTTTTCATGCATTCATCATACTTAACATGTTCTCATGCATGCTTCATTTCACATTAAACATTCATTCACCATAACATATAAACATGCATACATGGTCATGTCATATTATTATCCATTTATTATCATCTTAAACACATAACATCATGAACATAACATTAAGCATGTATGCCAGCCCAAAACATTAAACATAAAAAAATAGGGCGTCTAGAACTCACATGATGTCTCACGGTAGCGAGATCACTCACAACTGGTGCTAATGGTATAGTCCTGCATTTGTTTACGTATAATATGTTATATACGTTTTAACCTTCTGATTAAATCTTTTCTGAACGTCCAATGTCAAAGACATTGCCTTAATAACCATCAAATCGTTAATGTTGTTGATTATCAAGCTAAAACAGTCTCTATACAGTTTAATGGCTTAGGAATGATCAATCCTTGTTATTAATTGTGATTAGTTTGAAACACTTGGATTTAACTTTGCATATCAAAATTAATCAAACTAATCACCTACCTTGTCATAATCAAATGGTTTAAACCACTATAACCATTGTTATGATTCCATGCAAACCGGGCATTACAACGGCTCAAAACAAGGATTTTCCCATTAACAGTTCGAGTTTCTCGTTTATAATCAATCCTAGGCATCATATAGGCAATTATCAACAACCCTAACTATATCATTACGTTCAGAAACAAGATTTAATCAATCATAATCAATCTAGAAGGTTAGAATGAACCATTACCTAATCCGACGGAAATCTGCGGGTAAAAAGACGATCCGGGCTTGCAGAAACGTTCCCTGGTTCGATCTAAACCTTGAGAAGCCTTCAAAATTGAAGTTAAGATGGATTATAGGGGTGGATTTTCGTGGTTGGTGGTGGAATCGTCGACTAGAAGATAAAATTATGGTTTTATGGCTGAAATCTGATCTTTAACCCAACTTGCCGAAGTTTCTGGTCCCGGGCGCATCGCCCCACTCCAGCCCCCCACTTGGGGCGTACCGCGCGGCCCCATGGCGGCTGAACCTCTTCGCTGCTATCCGCGCGTATCGCCTGGGTTCGACGAGTGGCCCGGGGCGTACCGCCCCAGGTGATTTTCGTCCATTTTTCGATTTTTAACTTCGTTTCGCGATTCCGGACAATCCGTAACTCCGTTTCGCGCACGGTTTTCGCCCACGTTCACCGTTTCTCGCATACTATCATCCTGGAATAATTTCGTATGCCAGTTTCCCGTGGATTTCAAGCACGATCAAATGTGCTTATTTCTTTGATAACGCAATTCTTCGAATATCAACAGTTACCGAAATCTCGCACGTTTATTTTTAGATTGCTAGATTTTAGGGTGTTACAAATCTACCCTCCTTACAATAGGTTTCGTCCTCGAAACTATTACGTCTCAAACAAATGTAGGTAGAGTTGTTTCATCTCGTCTTCCAAGTTCTTGACTTGTCCGAAGACACGTTCTAAACTCACATTCTCTTCTTTCAATCCTTCCTGTTGCGCCTGCTTGACTTCGTCCAGAAAGTCTGGCGTGAAGCATAAGCTATGTCGTGATGCATCAGCATACACAACAAGATCATCATTTCCATCCGGCAGTGTTAAGACAGGAGCTTGAGTAAGTTTCTCCTTTAGCACTGTAAACGCTTGTTCTTGGTTCGGGCCCCAATCGTACTCTACATCTTTCTTCGTTAGCTTCGTCAGTGGCGTTGCTATCTTGGAGAAGTCCTGAATAAATCTCCGATAGTAACCGGCCAAACCAAGAAAACTGCGTGCTTCTGTCGGTGACTTCGGAGGTTCCATTTCATAACTGTTTCAACTTTAGCTGAATCTACCATAATGCCTTCTGGGTTCACCACGTGACTCAGAAATTGTACCTCTCATAACCAGAAAACGCATTTGGAGAATTTAGCATAAAGTTTCTCTTTCTTCAGGATCTCCAATACCTCACGTATGTGGCAAGCATGGTCTCCCTTATTCTTTGAATAAATCAAAATAGCATCAATAAACACTATCACCGATCGGTCCAGCATCGGTTGACATACCATGTTCATCAAATTCATAAATGCTGCAGAAGCATTCGTCAATCCAAATGACATAACGAGAAACTCGTAATGTCCATAACGTGTATGGAAAGCAGTCTTTGGAATATCCTGCTCTCGAACTTTCAACTGATGGTAACCAGATCGGGGATCTATATTTGAGAACGAGCTTGCACCTTGCAATTAATCGAACAAATCATCAATTCTAGGTAGAGAATACATGTTCTTTATGGTCAACTTATTCAGTTCCCCATAGTCAATACACATACACATACTTCCATCTTTCTTCATAACAAACAGCACCGGTGCTCCCCATGGAGAGACACTCGGTTGTGTAAAACCTTTGTCAAGGAGTTCTTGTAGCTGGGCCATCATCTCCTTCATTTCGGTGGGAGCTAAACGGTAAGGTGTTTTGGCAACGAGTTGCGCCCCAGCAGTAAGTCGATTTGGAATTTAATTTCCCGTTCCGGTGGTAATCCAGGCAATTCCTCAAGGAATACATCAAGGAAGTTACGCACCACGGGTACATCATCAATCGTGCTCATATCTGTATGTTCCTCAATCACCTAGGCCAAGTAAGCTACGCACCCTCGCTTCATCATAACATCAGCCTTGATCATCTAAATGATCTTCGGCGCATACATCGCTTTATCACCATAAATCATTACGGAGCTCCCATCCATCGCACATAAACATATCAACTTACGTCGACATACAATGTTAGCCTCGTATTTGGCTAACCAGTCTATGCCCAAGACTACATCGAAACCTTCCAAGGTTATAGAAAAAAAAAACAATTATACTGGGAACTTATGACCTCCTATCTCAACATAAAAATCATCTATAGCCCTAGTCACCCTGGTCATCTTACCAATAGTCGTCTCTACATCAAATACCCAATCTATCTTCTTAACCTTCCCAAATAACCCATCACAGAAGATAGAGGATACAAAACTCATACCGGCACCATAATCAAACAATACAGAAGCAGTAATATTGTTGATAGAAAAGGTACCTGTGACCATGTCCGGGTCCAACGTGAAGGCTCGTGCTTTAGCCTTCTGCTTTTCCTTTCCCTTTTATCCTCTTTCTTACCCGAGCCCGAAGCATCGGCCCGGGGTTGCTTGCAATCCTTGGACATGTGTCCTAACCCATTGCAGTTAAAGCATAGAGTAACATTCGGGCAACTGCTAGAAAAATGTCCCCTTTTTCCGCACCTGAAGCATAAATTAGTGCCTAGCAGGCACTGTCCCGTGTGGTTTTTCCCACACTTGTTGCATCGGCTCATCTCCTATTGATTCACTTTCTTGCTTGAGAACTTTTGTTGGCCTGTTCGACCCCTCTTAGTCCCAGAGGATTCTTTCATCTGTGTTTCTTCTTTGACTAACTCAGCAGACATAACATCATCCCAAACTATACCACTAAGCCCCACCGTGGAGTCGAAGGTCTTGGAAGCATTTGCCTTTACATGAATCCGCACCTTTGGAGGCAATCCTTCCATATACAGTTTCACCCTGCGTTCCTCAGAACCAACCAAGTGAGGAACTAGTCTTGCCATTTCAATGAATTTCGATGTATACTGTCGATGATTCATACTCCCAGCTTTCAGAACCAGAAACTCTCGTTCAACCTTATCCAGCTCATTCTTGGGACAGAACTGCTTAGTGACCAGTTCCTTCAGATCCTCCCAAGTCATCTTTTCCATATCATCAGCAGTCTTGGATTGTTTAATGGTGTTCGATCAGTGAAGTGCCTCCTCGACGAAAGAGTGAGCTGCAAACTTAACAGCTTGGTCAACTCGGCACTCACTGATGGAGATAACAGCCTCCATCACAGAAATCCAGTGGCAGGTGGCCACGGCATCCTTCTTTCCATCGAAAACCGGTGGATTACATCCCTTGAAGGACTTGTAGTCACAACCCTTCAGTTTCCCTGTCATAGAATCACCGCTTTTAGTCCCGGTGATCACAACTTCATCTTCTTTGGTGCTTTCCTTGGTTTCTTCAGACTTGTCTTTTAGAGCATCCTTCAGTGCCCTAGCAATTATCGCTGGCAGTTTATCATCCATAATCCGGTTCACCTCGTCAAAAATAGCCTTCACCACGATAGGCTCTAGAGTAAACTCATCTTCACTTTCCGGTTGCTCGTTGTGCTCGTGGTCATCTTCGTTACCGGTTCTTCATTCTCAATACGCGGTTCTTCAGGTTCCTGTGGTTGCTTACGTGGACTACCCTCTTGTCCAGCCATCTAACTATCTACATAATGCAACAATTGATGAGTCAGTACAGAAATCAGTTTATCACGAAATAAGCTTTGTAAATCGTTAATGACGTTGATCAGGTGTTATTAACCATTTACCCAACTCATAGGCTCTAAACGTTTCCCATCCCATCTCCTCAACGTGCATGACACTAACAACCTTTCTAACCTTACACATACATCTTAACTCATACATAACATTCAGCTCGTGGCATCCGTTCATCCGTGGTTGGCAATCCGCATCACTTAATCCCATTTTCAGTTTAAGTCTTGGCATTTGGGATACCAAGATCTCTCAAACTATGGCTCTGATACCAACTTGTGAGGCCCCGATTCCGGCGACCCCACGTACGTTGGTCTCGTCATAACACATAGCTCTTTAACTAAAAACTTTCATAAACATGCAGCGGAACTTAAACATAATGTCAAACATGAGTAAATGTCTGAATTAAAACATAAACGATTGCCAACACCATCGGATACTCTATCTTGATGCCTGGAGCTCCATACCTTCTCTGACCATGGCTTAACCTGACATACATGCTAAACCAAGTCAGCTTACGCTGGTGAGTTCTAGTTTTCATAAAACATAATAACCATTTGGTTAAGTTAAAACATGTTTAACATAAAACATCATTTCATTCACATAATCCAAAACATTGTCACATAAACCTCCTAATCATCATCATCATACAACCACTGCTACTAAACGTAACAGTGGGCTTAGGCCGGCACAAGGCTCCATAACCGTTGATCTGACCCGCCTAAGCGTTCTGCAGATCCATACTTACCCAGTAACAAGTACTGGAGCAACCATACTTACCCCATACGAATATGGGAGCAACGTCATACTTACCCCGTAACACATACGGGAGCAACCATACTTACCCAGTAACGAGTACTGGAGCACCCATACTTACCCAGTAACAAGTACTGGAGCAACCATACTTACCCCATAACGCGTATATGGGAGCAACGTCATACTTACCCCGTAACAAGTATGGGAGCAACCATACCCAGTTATAGTCCTGGTTGACTCTCATACCCAGTTATAGTCATGGTTGACTATCATACCCTCCCAGCACAAGTACTGGTACCTATCGCATACATATCCTATAACACGTATAGGACATCATTCTTTCATCATACATGACATACTAGCATTATATCGTCTTTTCCTCATAACCATGAAGGCATCATATCCTTCATGCTTACATCATAATCGTCATCATAATCATCATAACAACACGGACATATCATGCTAGCATCGTTTCATCGTATCTTTATCCTAATAACTTAGGAATCATCATAACATGTTATGCTAGCATCATGTGTCCGTGTCATCATAACATCCTAGCATCATATACATATCATCATATCATCACCTCGTAACATCATGTCATCATACACATGTCATACCAGCATCATATTCATAACATTTCACTTTCATCCTAGTAACCTAGGATCTTATCATAACATTTTGTAACTATCATCATAGCTACCATTTTAATGCATGTTATCATACAATCATCATACCATATCGTCACACCTTTCATCATCATAATTCATTTTTCATGCATTCATCATACTTAACATGTTCTCATGCATGCTTCATTTCACATTAAACATTCATTCATCATAAAATATAAACATGCATACATGGTCATGTCATATTATTATCCATTTATTATCATCTTAAACACATAACATCATGAACATAACATTAAGCATGTATGCCAGCCCAAAAAATTAAACATAAAAAAATAGGGCATCTAGAACTCACATGATGTCTCACGGTAGCGAGATCACTCACAACTGGTGCTAATGGTATAGTCCTGCATTAGTTTACGTATAATATATTATATACGTTTTAACCTTCTGATTAAATCTTTTCTGAACGTCCAATGTCAAAGACATTGCCTTAATAACCATCAAATCATTAATGTTGTTGATTATCAAGCTAAAACAGTCTCTATACAGTTTAATGGCTTAGGAATGATCAATCCTTGTTATTAATTGTGATTAGTTTGAAACACTTGGATTTAACTTTGCATATCAAAATTAATCAAACTAATCACCTACCTTGTCATAATCAAATGGTTTAAACCACTATAACCATTGTTATGATTCCATGCAAACCGGGCATTACAACGGCTCAAAACAAGGATTTTCCCATTAACAGTTCGAGTTTCTCGTTTATAATCAATCCTAGCCATCATATAGGCAATAATCAACAACCCTAACTATATCATTACGTTCAAAAACAAGATTTAATCAATCATAATCAATCTAGAAGGTTAGAATGAACGATTACCTAATCCGACGGAGTTCTGCGGGTAAAAAGACGATCCGGGCTTGCAGAAACGTTCCCTGGTTTGATCTAAACCTTGAGAAGCCTTCAAAATTTAAGTTAAGATGGATTACAGGGGTGGATTTTCGTGGTTGGTGGTGGAATCGTCGACTAGAATATAAAATTATGGTTTTATGGCTGAAATCTGATCTTTAACCCAACTTGCCGAAGTTTCTGGTCCCGGGCGCATCGCCCCACTCCAGCCCCCCACTTGGGGCGTACCGCGCGGCCCCATGGCGGCTGAACCTCTTCGCTGCTATCCGCGCGTATCGCCTGGGTTCGATGCGTGGCTCGGGGCGTACCGCCCCAGGTGATTTTCGTCCATTTTTCGATTTTTAACTTCGTTTCGCGATTCCGGACAATCTGTAACTCCGTTTCGCGCACGGTTTTCGCCCACGTTCACCATTTCTCGCATACTATCATCTTGGAACAATTTCGTCTGCCAGTTCCCCATGGATTTCAAGCACGATCAAATGTGCTTATTTCTTTGATAACGCAATTCTTCGAACATCAACAGTTACCGAAATCTTGAACGTTTATTTTTAGATTGCTAGATTTTCGGGTGTTACACTGTCACACCCTCACCTCGTGTCACCTGTTGATGATGTCACTGATAAGGTTGCGGAAGCATAGTGGTGATGTCTCAGAGATGAGGTGTGACTTACTTGATCCGTTCGGTTTTTAATTATTACAAACCGTTTGGTTTTCGGTTTTTTTGTCGGTTTTGGTTCGGTTTTTGGTTTTTTTGATTTTTTTAGTTATTTTTTGTTTTTTTGTTCTCTCTTTCGCCCAACTTTGAAAATGCAAACATGTTTAACAATTAACAATTAATAAATTAATTGATCGTATACTAACTAATTAAAATAAAACTAAATAATTGTCATCATGTTCTTACATTTAAAAAAAATCAAAAGTGAATAACGAAATATGCAATAATTCTGATCTTTAATTTTTAAAAAAGATTAAATATCGGTTCGGTTTTTTCGGTTTTTATAATATGAAAAACCGAAACCGAACCGGAAATTTCGGTTTTGGTTTTTTTCGGTTCGGTTTTTTATGTTCAGTTTTTCGGTTAATTCGGTTCCTGTTTGGTTTTATCGGTTTTTTCCTCACTCCTAGATTAACTGAAAATAAATACATTTCAAGGTTCGTCATTACAGTCAATGTTACAGTTTAGAACTAAGTATATTACATAACTAAATTATTTAATTACAGACGTTCCAAAATTGTAGCCTCACTGACGGTCACTTTCACCTGCAAAAATGATTGAGTTTGAAAGATCAGCACAAAGATGGTGAGATCGTAATGTTCAAGTTCAACAATATGATATGATATGTAAATGTTTGATATGTACAATTCAAGATAACCATGGGACCCGTATTTAGTTCTTTTCTGACTAATATGTTCTTGTTCTATAAGATACCACATGTCGGTAACATCTTAATGCCTCATTGTCTTAATGTCTATCACTACATTAAGAAGTTCTGGAAATAGGTAACAAACATTCACACAAGGGGAGAAGCAAGCCTCCCAGCGAATGGGTTGTCAGCCGATAGTACTATCATTGTTCCCCGTTTGACCCCACATGGGTTCACTAGATACAGTTCAAGGAATGAGAACTTTTAAGCTCTGTGATAGAGTTCTATTTTATAGGCAAAATCCTATGAAATCCACAAGTTCTGAACAAATCACATGTAATCACACAGATAACAGTGATACATATCATATAATCAATAGAAGTTCCACAGTAATACCCCTGTCTTTATAAAATTTTTTAAAAAAAAGCGTTGTACGAAATTCACTTGATGTCTTACTGGTAGCGGAATATCACACATTCTGGTAATAATAGGATGATTCTGCATTAGTTTATGTTTAATGAGTTATTTATGTTTTAATTTACTAAAAGGTTATGTTTTAATTCTGGTAGCGGAATATCACACATTCAAAACCAAGATCCAATCAACCAATATCAAACTAAAAGGTTAAAACGAATCGTTACCTAATCAGACGGAGTTTCAGTCGCAAAACAATGATCAAAACTTGTAGATATGTTCCCCGGTGCGATCTTGTGACAACTAGTACCTGACCGGCCGGCAAGTCTGTACGGTATGTGTACTTTCAACAGTTACTATGTGTAAATACATGTTTGTGAACAGTGCTTGTATTAACAGAATTCGAAATACAAGAAACAGTTGTACGTATTTATGTGTAAACTTAGACACTGTAAGTACAACACACATTTGAAACATTAGTTGTGTGTATTTAAGTGAAAACCTAAGTACAATTAACACAACAGATAATGAGAAACAACAGTGTTCAAACGAATAACAATAACAAATCGGTTGCGATCTGGTATCCATAGATGCAGGAATCAGATGGCCGACGAATCAGTACGAAAACAAAGTGAAAACAGGATGCTTAGTTGAGTCCGACAGTGAGGAAATACAATTTAAAACAATGTTGCAGTGTCGTTTCAAAATAACGAACTGACAGTGTGTTTGCGTGGGTGACGATTCACACAAACATATCTGTGAGTTTAACGTTCCGAAATGATGACTGGGAAGTAGAAAACAAAAGTCAGAAAGCCAAACCATCGACGTGTTTGTTCGAATGACGATTCGAACGAATACTTGCGATGGTGACGCGATCTGACGAAACACGACACGAGCGATAAGTAAATTAATAGAATAAAATAAATAATATTTTACAATTTTGAAACTCATCAAAATAATAAAATTAACTTCTTTTAAATTAGAACATATAAAATTACGTGTAAAATTCCGGAAACGCAACGAAAACGCGAACCGAGCAACCGAATCGAACTCGTATACCCCTGGGGTATAAAAACAACAAATGAGGCTTTCCCCTCATAATTCCATCAGCCCTTTCTCTCTCTACCAACCATTCCCGCACCCTCTCTCTCTAGAAGAATCACTCTTCAAATCGCGATATCACACTCGTTTGTGGACGGATTTGGGTGTTCTTGGTGTCCACGCGAAGCTCTCTACGTTCTCTACATAGAAGTACAACAGACCTAAGCGTTTGTCCAGCCAAAAACGAGTTATGATTAAGAGAAGATATCGAAAAATAGGGTTTTGTGGGTGTTTTGGTCGGTCCTCACCTTAACCGGTTTTAAACTCAGCTAAACACGACCCAAGATCTACAACCGAGCTACACAAAGGTTATAACAAGGCAAGGAAAGGGTGAAGAGAGAGCATGCGGGTGTCCATACATTAGATCGAGTTCTGGAATGGGGGTAACCCACAGGGTTCGGAGACCAGCTGGCCGAACCTTTGGGTGGATCTGAGTGCCATGGAGACGAACCCTGTGCAGTCACGAACCTTCCAAACTATGAAGCTGTATGTAGACGAACCTCCAGTGGGCCCGAACCCTCCTGGCCGAACCTTGTGTGCCGACAAACCTGCCCAGTCACACGAACCATGATGCAGCTCAGCCGAACCCTCCCCTATGCTCCTAGCCGAACCTGTGAACAACATCAACAATGGCCGAACCTTGATTTCAGAGTGTCGAACCCTGTGATGTACCCTAGCTGAACCCTGCTTCTATGTAACAATTCGCAATTCCAGGTTAGAATTTTGTGTCTTAGTCTTAATTAAGTCTTATTAAGATTAAAATAATCAAAAACAAACCATAAGAATATAATGAAAACTCTTGAAGCAAAGGAGGAACAACGATACACAATTGAAACCTAAATCACGATAAATTTGCGAAAAGAAAATTCGGCATGCGAAATTGTCAAATTCATGACAACCCGAACTTCCTAACCATATTATATTCTTAATGGGATGTAATTGGGAGTATAACAATGGTGGTTGATCAAATGTAGCAATTCCCAAAGATACGCGCGAAAAAAGCCGAAAAATGATTGCGAAAATGGCAAAACTATTTAAAATCTTAAGCCTTTTCACAGTAGAGCCTTTACAATCTGGTTTATAGATATTTTTAAATAAATATCTGATGGAAACTTGATGGAAAAGCCATATGTCTATAAAATCAAGATTTTGACTTTGAAAGTCAAACTTTTCCACACCCTTTCTCCTCAAAACTCGACCAGAGCCATCCCTTTCCCTTCTGTAGCTTCAAACACCTTCCAACCATCATCTTTAAGCAATCCTTGCTGAGGATTAAGATCAAGAACAAGTAGATCACAAAATCAACCTTCAAAAGTTGATTTTTAGTGAGTTTTCAAGCCAATCTTCAACCAAGTAAGTTCTTGTGTCAATTTTTGATTTGAATAGATTAAGATAGCTTAAACAAGTGTTATGAAGCTTGTCTGAACATTGGTTAAGTGCTGGAAATCATCAGATCTTGAAAACCCATTAAAAAGGGCATTTTTGTCGAAAAACCTGATTTTTCAAATTTGTCCAAATCGAGATTTTTCTTCATAAAACTCTAGATATATGTTAAATATTAGGATATGGAGATTTTGGCCCTGCAAAAATGTCAAAATATCGATTTGGCCCGCAAAAACCATGGTTGGCCTGTGTGTATCGGCCAGCGGCCCATGCGGCCCGTGCGTCTCGGCCACGAGGCCATGCGGCTTGTGCGTCTCGGCCAGCGGCCCAATGCGGCCCGTTTCGCGGCCCCTATGCGGCCCCATGTGTCTCGGTCGTTACCGGGAACACCTGGCCAAATGACCAACCGACTAGCCAAGGCCAAGGCTAGGCCGGCTCGAGCCATTGACCAGGCCGCGGCCCCAACCATCAAGCCACCACCCAAGACCACCGAGCCACCCCCGGACCGCCGCCGGATCGCCACTGTTGACCGAGCCGTTGAGCGCCGCCGGAAAGGAATCTTCCGGCGGAATATTTCGGCGAAAAGAAATATTCCGGCGACTTTTCCGGCCAAACCCTAATTTTGTCCGTTTTGCGTTCTGAACTTTGTTTCGCGATCCGATTTGCGATCTGGTGATCCGATTTTAATAAAAAGGACATATTTTTAATCGATTTCGCGTTCCGGACTCAATTTTTCAGTCCGTTTCGCAATTCGAAAACCTGATTTCAGTGTGGAAACTGATTAAGAATCCGATTATTACACGAAATTCAGTTTTCGCGTCGGTTTTCCATACAAATAACCATTTTCAATCAATTTCGCATTCTGGACTCAGTTTTGCGATCTGTTTCGCAATCCGGAAGCCCGATAATCGATTTAGTAGCAGATTGGAGTTCCGATTGTGACTGGAATTCAGTTGTATTATCGGTTTTCAATATAAAAACCTATTTTTTATGGATTTCGCATTCCGGACTCAGTTTTACGATCTGTTTCGCAATCCGGAAGCCCGATAATCGATTTAGTAGCAGATTGGAGTTCCGATTGTGACCGGAATTCAGTTGTATTATCGGTTTTCAATATAAAAACCTATTCTTTGTCGCTTCCGCCTTCCAGACTCAGTTTTATGATCTGTTCTGTAATCTGATAATAAGATTTCAACCCAGAAGTCGATTGAGAATCCGGATTTGATACAAAAGTTAATTTCTCACCAAATCAAGTACAAACAACTCACCGAACTTTAATAAATTACAGATTTGGAATCCAGGAACTAGCAATACGAACGTTGTATTCTGTTTATTGATTTATATCAACTGAGGTGAGTTCACGAACCCTTTTCTGTATTTTGGCTTTTGAACTCGGGGAATGAGAAAACATAAAAACTCATTTGAAACATCTTGATTATTGTGAAGCTTTGAAACGCTTTTGATGCATTTTGTGAAACATGAAACCTGATTTGATCATGTGGAACTCTAAAACGCTTTTGATGCATTTTTTGAAACATGAAACCTGATTTGATCAGGTGGAACTCTGAAACGCTTTTGATGCATTTTGTGAAACATGAAACCTGATTTGATCAGGTGGAACTCTTAAACGCTTTCGATGCATTTTGTGAAACATGAAACTTGATTTGCATAAATTGAAATGCTGAAATACTTTTGAAACACTTTGTGAAACAAGAACACGAAAGCGTTGTAAAACATTTGGTTGAAACACGTGACAGTGGGGCGAAACATATGACCAAACTTGTCATTATTTCACGGGTTACACATTTGTCGCTAAGTCCTCTATTCTGTAACCGTTAACCGTGGGGGGGCGTGATTATTGAGAATAGATTCTATTTTTGATTGACAATCCTCGCCCGTGGTTCGTAGCTAAAACCATGACTGGATGTCGAGCAGGCGCTCAATAAGGCTATAACACACAATGTCTTGCGACAAGGACATTGGGAAGGGACAATGTCCGCACTGGATACCAATGTTTTATACCCAGTTTGGGACATGAATATTATTTAACTATTGTTATGAAAACATTTGATTTGTCAAGATACATTACTGACGTTTTGATAAATAAACTTGTGAACTCACCAGCAATATGCTGATTGTTTAAAAATCTTGTTTTCTCAGATGCATAATAATACAGGGGGTGGAGCTGGGAGCTCAATCTTTGGAGACCTATAGTACAGTCTAATTCCGCAAGTGAATCCACAAGAAAACCCGCATGGCAATCCTGAAGCTGAGCAATCTGCTATCTCGATAGAGATGGACCAGCTCATAAATAAACGAGTGGCTGATGCTATGGCCACCTACAAAAATCAACAACACACAGGAGAGGGAGGATCTGGTGCTAATGGCAACAATTCCGGAGGCGGCAGTGGAGCTGTAGGTGGCAATGGTGCGGGAGGAGGCAGCGCGACTGTCGAAACCACTGGTTCTGCACCAAAAGTATGTTCTTACAAGGATTCATTGAACTGCCAAACTCTTAGCTTTAATGGAACTGATGGAGCCATCACACTGATCCGATGGTGCGAAAAGAGGGAAACGGTATTCCGTGTCAGTAATTTCCCTGAGGAATGCCGAGTCAAGTATGCCACTTTTACTCTGAATGGAGCAGCTCTTACATGGTGGAACAACCATGTTCAAGGTTTAGGCATTGATGAAGCTTATCAGATTCCCTGGTTAACATTGAAGCAAATGATGATGGATGAATATTGTCCATGAAGTGAGATTCAGAAAATGGAAGAAGAATTCTATAACATGAAAGTGCAAGGGAGTGACATTGTCAGTTATACTACTAGATTTCATGAGCTGGCACAACTTCGTCCAACGATGGTCACTCCTGAGTACAAGCGAATAGAGCAGTATCTGAAAGGGCTTCCTCCAAGTATTGAAGATATGGTGACTTCTTCTAAGCCAGATACCATTCAAACTGCAATTCGATTGGCTCATCGCCTGATTGATCAGGCAGTTCGTCGTGGAACCTTGGGAACAAAGGTACAAGAGGAAAAGCATAACATTAGTAACAAACGGAAATGGAATGGCAATTCCCAAATCAACAACAAAAGAAACCGACTCAAGTTAGAGTCAACACTGTTGTGACAACTGATAAGAAATCTTATGTGGGAAAATTTCCCAAGTGTGAAAAATGTGGGTACCATCATGAGGGTGAATGTAGGCCCTTCATGTGTAACAGATGTGGAAGACGTGGACATTTAGCGAGGAATTGTCGAGCTCCTGTACCTATATCGGTGACAGATAGCAACAGGGATAATAGGAGTTGTTTTGAATGCGGAGTAGTAGGTCATCTCAGGAAGAACTACCCAAAGCTAACAAATCAAGGTGGCAACAATGCTCGAGGTAGGGCCTTTGTTATTGCAGCTGGAGACGCCAAACGAGATCCAAACCTCGTGACGGGTACGTTCTTTGTCAATAATCATTATGCCTCTGTTCTATTTGATACTGGGGCGGATAAGAGTTTTATGTCAACCAAATTTAGCATGTTAATTGGAGCTAATCCAACTGCTCTACACGATAGATACACAATAGACTAGCTAACGGAAAATTGATAGAAACTAGTGAGATAATTCAAGGGTGTACCTTACAACTAGGAGATTATGTTTTTGCTATAGATCTTCTATCGGTGAATCTAGGAAGTTTCGACGTGGTTGTCGGAATGGACTGGTTGTCTGAAAACCACGCAGAAATTGTATGTTGTCAGAAGGTGGTCCGTATTCCACTCCCAAGTGGGGAGACTCTCTTAATTCATGGTGAAAAGAGAGAAAAGGCATTACAAATCATCTCCTGTATGAAAGCCCGCAATTATCTATGAAAGGGATGTCACGCAGTATTAGCACACGTCATGGAAAGGAAGTCAAATGAAAAGCGATTAGAAGATATACCGATTGTACGAGAGTATCCAGAAGTATTCCCTGAGGATTTGCCTGGACTACCACCTAACAGGCAAGTCGAATTTCGAATTGACTTGGTGCTTGGCGCAGCACCAATAGCTCGATCGCCGTACAGATTAGCCCCAACAGAGATGCAGGAGCTATCTAACCAACTACAAGAGTTACTGGACAAAGGTTTCATAAGACCAAGCTTCTCACCGTTGGGAGCACCCGTTTTGTTCGTAAAGAAGAAAGATGAAACTTTTAGAATGTGCATTGAATACCGAGAATTGAACATGCTGACAGTCAAGAATCGGTACCCATTACCAAGTATAGATGATTTATTCGACCAGTTGCAAGGTTCAAGTTTCTATTCAAAGATCGACCTGCGTTCAGGATACCACCAGCTAAGGGTCAAGGACGAAGATGTTCCAATCACAGCCGCCTTTAGAACCCGGTATGGCCATTATGAGTTTTTGGTTATGCCGTTTGGATTGACGAATGCTCCGGCAGTTTTTATGGACCTTATGAATAGGGTCTGTAAACCGTACTTGGACAAATTTGTCATTGTGTTCATCGATGATATACTCATTTATTCCAAGACTAAAGAAGATCATGAGCAACACCTAAGGCTTATTCTGGAGTTGCTAAGGAACGAAAAACTGTATGCCAAGTTTTCCAAATGTGAATTTTGGATGAGAGAAGTACAATTCCTTGGGCATGTGATTAATCAAAAAGGAATACATGTTGATCCTGCCAAGATTGAGGTTATCAAGAATTGGAATGCACCCAAAACCCCGATGGAAGTACGTCAATTTCTTGGCTTAGCAGGGTATTATAGAAGATTCATTGAAGGTTTCTCCAAGATAGCTTTACCATTGACTACATTGACGCAAAAGGATAAGAAATTTGAATGGAGCAACAAGCAAGAGGCAGCATTTCAATTGTTAAAGCAAAATCTATGCAGTGCACCTATTTTATCACTACCTGAAGGAACGGACGATTTTGTAGTGTACTGTGATGCATCACATCAAGGATTGGGTTGTGTGCTGATGCAGAAATACAAAGTCATTGCATACTCATCCCGGCAGTTCAAAACACATGAGAAGAACTACACTACGCATGATTTGGAACTAGGAGCTGTAGTGTTCGCACTCAAAATATGGAGACACTACCTTTACGGTACAAAGTGTACTATTTACACTGACCATAAAAGTCTTCAGCATATTTTTGATCAAAAAGACTTGAATATGAGACAACGTCGCTGGATTGAGTTACTCAATGATTATGATTGCAACATTCGCTATCATCCTGGCAAGGCACATGTTGTTGCGGATGCTTTGAGCAGGAAAGAGCGAACCAAGATAATACGAGTGCGAGCTTTGGGGATGACTATTCAGACAAACCTTATTGCCCAAATTCGAAATGCCCAAATTGACGCCCTTAAGGAAAAAAACTTGTGGAATGAATCCTTGCGATGCTTGAATAAGAAATTTGAGGTCAAGACTGATGGAACTCGCTACTTTGCAAATAGAGTCTGGGTACCAAACTTTGGGAAACTAAGGAGCTTAGTAATGGATGAAGCTCACAAGTCTCGATACTCGGTACACCCTGCCTCTGATAAAATGTATCACGATCTCAAAGAGCTCTATTGGTGGCCTAACATGAAGGCTGACATCGCTCTTTATGTTAGCAAATGTTTAACCTGCTCTAAGGTTAAAGCTGCGTATCAAAAACCATCAGGGTTGTTGCAACAACCAGAGATTCCACAATGGAAGTGGGATCAGATTACAATGGACTTTGTCACGAAACTACCCAGAACTTCTAGTGGCTATGACACTATCTGGGTAATAGTCGATCGTCTCACAAAGTCTGCACATTTCTTACCTATGAAAGAAACTGATAAAATGGACAAACTCACGAGGCTTTACATCAAGGAAGTAGTTTCTCGACATGGAATTCCAACCTCCATCATCTCAGATCGAGACAGCAAATTCACCTCACGAGTATGGCAGACCCTACATGAGGCATTGGGTACTCGTTTGGATATGAGTACAGCGTATCACCCTCAAACGGATGGTCAAAGTGAAAGGACTATCCAAACTCTGGAAGACATGCTTCGAGCATGTGTGATTGATTTTGGAAGCAATTGGGATACACATCTGCCTTTGATCGAATTCTCATACAACAACAGTTATCACACGAGCATCAAGGCAGCACCATTTGAAGCGTTGTACGGCCGTAAATGCCGATCCCCTATATGCTGGACCGAGGTTGGTGAAAGTCAACTTACAGGGCCAAAAATCATTCAGGAAACGACAGATAAAATCTTCAAAATTCGAGATAGACTACGAGTCGCACAAGATCGTCTGAAGAGCTACGCTGATGTGAGACGCAAACCATTGTCTTTCCAAATTGGAGACCGCGTCATGTTAAAGGTCTCACCTTGGAAAGGAGTTGTAAGATTCGGAAAACGTGGCAAATTGAACCCTCGATACATAGGGCCGTTAGAAATCACTGAAAAGGTGGGACCCGTTGCATACAAACTCAAACTACCACCGGAACTCAGTGGGGTACATGACACATTTCATGTATCAAATCTCAAGAAGTGTTTGTCAGATGAAACGCTTGTGATACCGTTGGAAGAAATCCAAATCGATGATCAATTACACCTCATAGAGGAACCAGTGGAAATCATGGATCGGAAAGTAAAACAGTTGAAACAAAGTCGTATTCCAATAGTAAAGGTCCGTTGGAACTCAAGGCGAGGACCGGAATTTACCTGCGAACGCGAAGATCAGATGAAACTCAAATACCCCAACTGTTTGATGACACATCAGTCTTGGGAAGCACAAACTGAATTTCGGGACGAAATTCCAATAACGGGGGGAGACTGTGACAATTCGCAATTCCCGCACCCTCTCTCTAGAAGAATCACTCTTCAAATCGCGATATCTCACTCGTTTGTGGACGGATTTGGGTGTTCTTGGTGTCCACACGAAGCTCTCTACGTTCTCTACATAGAAGTACAACAGATCTAAGCGTTTGTCCAGCCAAAAATGAGGTATGATCAAGAGAAGATCTCGAAAAATAGGGTTTTGTGGGTGTTTTGGTCGGCACGACCCAAGATATACAACCGAGCTACACAAAGGTTATAACAAGGCAAGGAAAGGGTGAAGAGAGAGCATGGGGGTGTCCATATATTAGATCGAGTTCTGGAATGGGGTAACCCACAGGGTACGGGGACCAGCTGGCCGAACCTTCGGGTGGATCTGAGTGCCATGGAGACGAACCATGTGCAGTCACGAACCTTCCAAACTATGAAGCTGTATGTTGACGAACCTCCAGTAGGCCCGAACCCTCATGGCCGAACCTTGTGTGCCGACAAACCTTCCCAGTCACACGAACCATGATGCAGCTCAGCCAAACCCTCCCCTATGCTCCTAGCCGAACCTGTGAACAACATCATCAATGACCGAACCTTGATTTCAGAGTGCCGAACCCTGTGATGTACCCTAGCTGAACCCTGCTTCTATGTGACAATTCGCAATTCCAGGTTAGAATTTTGTGTCTTAGTCTTAATTAAGTCTTATTAAGATTAAAATAATCAAAAACAAACCATAAGAATTTAATGAAAACTCTTGAAGCAAAGAAGGAACAGCGATACACAATTGAAACCTAAATCACGATAAATTTGCGAAAAGAAAATTCGGCATGTGAAATTGTCAAATTCATGACAACCCGAACTTCCTAACCATATTATATTCTTAATGGGATGTAATTGGGAGTATAACAATGGTGGTTGATCAAATGTAGCAATTCCCAAAGATACGCGCGAAAAAAGCCGAAAAATGATTGCGAAAATGGCAAAACTATTTAAAATCTTAAGCCTTTTCACAGTAGAGCCTTTACAATCTGGTTTATAGATATTTTTAAATAAATATCTGATGGAAACTTGATGGAAAAGCCATATGTCTATAAAATCAAGATTTTGACTTTGAAAGTCAAACTTTTCCACACCCTTTCTCCTCAAAACTCGACCAGAGCCATCCCTTCCCTTCTGTAGCTTCAAACACCTTCCAACCATCATCTTTAAGCAATCCTTGCTGAGGATTAAGATCAAGAACAAGTAGATCACAAAATCAACCTTCAAAAGTTGATTTTTAGTGAGTTTTCAAGCCAATCTTCAACCAAGTAAGTTCTTGTGTCAATTTTTGATTTGAATAGATTAAGATAGCTTAAACAAGTGTTATGAAGCTTGTCTGAACATTGGTTAAGGGCTGGAAATCATCAGATCTTGAAAACCCATTAAAAAGGGCATTTTTGTCGAAAAACCTGATTTTTCAAATTTGTCCAAATCGAGATTTTTCTTCATAAAACTCTAGATATATGTTAAATATTAGGATCTGGAGATTTTGGCCCGGCAAAAATGTCAAAATATCGATTTGGCCCGCAAAAACCATGGTTGGCCTGTGAGTATCGGCCAGCGGCCCGTGCGTCTCGGCCACGAGGCCATGCGGCTTGTGCGTCTCGGCCAGCGGCTCCATGCGGCCCGTGTCGCGGCCCCTATGCGGCCCCATGTGTCTCGGTCGTTACCGGAAACACCTAGCCAAACGACCAACCGGCTAGCCAAGGCCAGGCCGGCTCGAGCCATTGACCAGGCCGCGGCCCCGACCATCAAGCCACCACCCCAGACCACCGAGCCACCACCAGACCGCCGCCGGACCGCCACCGTTGACCGAGCCGTTGAGCGCCGCCGGAAAGGAATCTTCCGGCGGAATATTCCGGCGAAAAGGAATTTTCCGGCGACTTTTCCGGCCAAACCCTAATTTTGTCCGTTTTGCGTTCTGAACTTTGTTTCGCGATCCGATTTGCAATCTGGTGATCCAATTTTAATAAAAAGTACATATTTTTAATCAATTTCGTGTTCCGGACTCAATTTTTCAGTCCGTTTCGCAATTCGAAAACCTGATTTCAGTCTAGAAACTGATTAAGAATCCGATTATTACACGAAATTCAGTTTTTGCGTCGGTTTTCCATACAAATATCCATTTTCAATCAATTTCGCATTCTGGACTCAGTTTTGCGATCTGTTTCGCAATCCGGAAGCCCGATAATCGATTTAGTAGCAGATTGGAGTTCCGATTGTGACTGGAATTCAGTTGTATTATCGGTTTTCAATATAAAAACCTATTTTTTGTGGATTTCGCATTCCGGACTCAGTTTTACGATCTGTTTCGCAATCCGGAAGCCCGATAATCGATTTAGTAGCAGATTGGAGTTCCGATTGTGACCGGAATTCAGTTGTATTATCGGTTTTCAATATAAAAACCTATTCTTTGTCGCTTTCGCCTTCCGGACTCAGTTTTATGATCTGTTCTGTAATCTGATAATAAGATTTCAACCCAGAAGTCGATTGAGAATTCGGATTAGATACAAAAGTTAATTTCTCACCAAATCAAGTACAAACAACTCACCGAACTTTAATAAATTACAGATTTGGAATCCAGGAACTAGCAATACGAACGTTGTATTCTGTTTATTGATTTATATCAACTGAGGTGAGTTCACGAACCCTTTTCTATATTTTGGCTTTTGAACTCGGGGAATGAGAAAACATAAAAACTCATTTGAAACATCTTGATTATTGTGAAGCTTTGAAACGCTTTTGATGCATTTTGTGAAACATGAAACCTGATTTGATCATGTGGAACTCTAAAACGCTTTTGATGCATTTTTTGAAACATGAAACCTGATTTGATCAGGTGGAACTCTGAAACGCTTTTGATGCATTTTGTGAAACATGAAACCTGATTTGATCAGGTGGAACTCTTAAACGCTTTCGATGCATTTTGTGAAACATGAAACATGATTTGCATAAATTGAAATGCTGAAATACTTTTGAAACACTTTGTGAAACAAGAACACGAAAGCGTTGTAAAACATTTGGTTGAAACTCGTGACAGTGGGGCGAAACATATGACCAAACTTGTCATTATTTCACGGGTTACACATTTGTCGCTAAGTCCCCTATTCTGTAACCGTTAACCGTGGGGGGCGTGATTATTGAGAATAGATTCTATTTATGATTGACAATCCTCGCCCGTGGTTCGTAGCTAAAACCACGACTGGATGTCGAGCGGGCGCTCAATAAGGCTATAACACACAATGTCTTGCGACAAGGACATTGGGAAGGGGCAAACACTGAACTCGTCAGCTCGGTTACGGGAGCCCAGGAGTTATAATTGGACAGTTAGTCGGGAACTAAACATGACATTGTTGGAAGGAACAATGTTCGCACTGGACACCAATGTTTTATACCCAGTTTGGGACATGAATATTATTTAACTATTGTTATGAAAACATTTGATTTGTCAGGATACATTACTTACGTTTTGATAAATAAACTTGTGAACTCACCAGCAATATGCTGATTGTTTAAAAATCTTGTTTTCTCATATGCATAATAATACAGGGGGTGGAGCTGGGAGCTCAATCTTTTGAGACCTATAGTACAGTCTATGAGAGATAGACTCTACAGTGTGATACATAGCATATTATATATGTGTAATAGCATTATATATATGTGTGAAACTTAGATAAAACTGTTATTACATTAGGCTTGTGGCTAATGTAGTTGTAATATTGCTCTGTAATATAGAAACATATGTGTCTTTTGTTGTAAATCATGACTGTGAAACCTTGAAAGTCACACCGTACGCTTCCGCAACGACAAGGGTGTGACATTCTACATCATGGGCAACGAACCCATGCACAATGAATTGGCCGAACCTTCTTGTGACACCACCCTAGTCGAATGAAAACAATAGGTTCGCCGGGCGGGATGCACTTGTTTCAGTTGATTAGCCGTAGCCAATTTCATTCCACTGGCCCATTTAGGCTGCCTCGGCTCAACATTCAACTTGGGTCCATGTGATCACTATAGGCCCAACATCATTCTACAATAGGCCCATATGATTTGATTGGTCATGAGGCCCTATTCGGCCCACCCAGACTCCATTCGGCCCAAGGCCCCCTACACTCGGCCCGATTTGATTTTCGGCTCACGTTGTTAAGAGTATAACTTAATACATTAAGGTTATAAGTATGGAACAATTATACAATTCAAGATTTAACAAGACAACAAGACTAACCTTAAACCATAAATTTAAGCCATATTTATGGTTTGAATTGATTTACAAAAATTATATCAATGCAAGGATTTAAATATTATAACTTGGTGGGGATTTTCATGAAATAGGTAAAAGCAAACAAAATAATGAAGTTCAAGTCAAAACTCATGAATTACAACCACATGCCAAACTCAACTTAATGAGATTAAGTATTAGAAATCTATGGAAATCAAATAAGGGCTAACACCTACACGCACACGAATCAATTACAAACAATACTTATAGGTTACATACAACATGAAATCAATACAGTGTCGTGAACACATCTACAAGTACAATCAAGAGCGCGTGCATTTCTTGTTTAAGCTAAGTCAACCACTTCATTAACAAGGTGAGTTCATATGCCCCTTTTCTCTAATCTTAACTGATTTTAAACTCTCGGGGCTGAGAAACATGCTTACTTTTATTTATTTAAGAGTTTTAATGTTTCATATATTACTTATACTACGATTTAGATAATATTGTTTAACTTATTACCGTTTATCATTGTATGCATGCTTGTATGATCATGATATGACAGGGATAAATTGATGAATAAGATAATATAATTTCATAATTCATCAACGCATTAGAATAACATAGTTATAAGATTTTATCTTACAACACCTAGTTATTCTTACATGAGCAAATATTGGGATAATTCATACATGTACAAACATTGGGATAATTCATACATGAACAAACATTGGGATAATCACAGAGAAACATGATGATACAACAGAACACATGAATGATTAGAAGATAATACATCTTATTAATACCATTCAACATCATAGTTAACTAAGCGTAATAAGTCAAGTACTTATAACGCTTAGTTCACAACACAAACATACTATGCGATAGTATGGGGCATTTATCATCCACCACCTGAGCGGATTAAGGGTGGCAAGACTAGTTCTTACCACGGCTTAATGGCAACATGGTGATCATATGGATCATTTAGAATGATAATCATGATAATATACCTTCATGATAACAATATCATTCTCACATCTGTTGACGTAAAGTAATAAGACAAGTTCTTATTCAACTTTGTTAACTACATTGAGAACACACGGCGAGATAGAGGTGAATCGAATGCATTGTAATCTGATTACGTGAGGATCACAATGGATTCCTTTTAGGCTCTATACGTTCCATTGAGAATACATTACAAATGGTTAATTTACACTTTTATTGATTAAAAGTGAATCAACAGTTAACCCCACAAACAATAGAATAATACAAGGAACAGATTAAATAAATCTAATATCCTTAATACATATAATAGTTATCAATACTTCGTTTTGGTAACCGTAACATTATTACTATATTATTCTATACATGATATCACAGGTGATCAACAATGAGATGAACAAGTGGAATAGGAATGGAAATCAATAGTTGTATTGCAAGTAGTGTGGAGTTCTAGTGGTGATGTGGTGGGATGTTGGCTAGGGCTTGGTTCCCTTACATATGCCCTATATATAAGCATCACTACTAGGATGATATATTATTTGTAAATATAACTATTGAGAAGCCATTGGGTGAACGGGTGAAACAAAAAACATACAAGCAACATGATTAACATTGTGATTGTGCATGTGAACGAATCAAGGTTTTCAATTAACATACTTATGAACTCACCAACCTAGTGTTGACTTTGTTTAAATAAAAGTTTTCTCAGGTGACGAACAGGTGTAATTACTTATATGCACGGACTAAGCTAGTGGACTTTTAGAAGACCTAGCTTCATTTTGTGTTGCATACTTTTGATGACAAAACAGTGAATCATCTTTTGTATATCTTGTACAGATACAAGATATAACCACATTGATTCTTTTTGATTTGATTTACTTAGTTAAATTATGAGGAAACAATGTAATTTAACTTTGTAATTCTATTTCATGTCAAGTTAGCATTTCTCATTATTTATCATGTGCTATGTAAACAATCTGATCATTTCGATTATCACAACGATATCACGCCCCGGGAACCTTCCGCCCTGCGGGAAAGTCGATCCAGCCCGCCGCTTGGGGTGTGACAGATCTGTAGGTTCTGGCAGCTTCAAAACTAAGATTTGCTGGTGAAAATTCGAGTTTAGTCGTCTGGTATGCGTATGTGTTCGAGAGATATTGAAAAAATGAGTTCTGCATCCAATCTGATGAAGAAATCAGATCCATTGCACACCGCCATACTCGTCGCGTACCGCCAAGAGGGTAAATTTGGGCTTGGAGTACCCTGAAGAAATCTGGAGTCCAAAAGATATTTTGGACTCCTCGCGTACCGCCAAGGACCCTTAGAGTCATCCTGGCGTACCACGAAGACCCCCCAAGTTCAATACTTAGAGATTTTTCTTTGTTTTTTCGATTCTGGAGAATCCAGAATTCCGTTTAGCGCACGGTTGTCTCCTACGTTCACCATTTCTCGCATAGTTTCAACCTGTAATAATCACAATCGCTAAATCAACGTGAATTTTAAGCACGAATAAATGTACTCTCGGTCATTGATGACGTAATTCTCAAATGCAATTGTCACAATCAATATAAACGAAACTAAATGTTTCATGTCAGTTTAATGAACCCGGCGCAACGCACGGGTTGTATATCCTAGTTAGGATCAAAAGATTTTTTTTTTGAAAAAAAATGTCTTAATTTATTATGTCGTTTTGAGCCTTTGAAAATTAAAAAGCTTAAATCGGTTCTAAACAAAAGTTACAAAATTACTAATTAAATAAGAATCCGTCCCGCAAATTCAGTTTACTGGTTGGGGTTTCACCTAGTGACCGAGAGGTCATGGGTTCAAGCCTTGCCAAGGTCGATTTAAAGGACATCAAGGTGAGAGAACAAATCTTGAGCTTAATCTCGGGTTCTGAACCAATTGAAGGGGCGGGGGGCGAGCGTTTACTCATTCCAGTGGGTCCCGCGCATCTGGTGTGCTCGCTTCTTACCTCTGCCTGTGTAACGCCCCAAACTTCCGTTTTATATTGTTGTAAGGTTTTGTGATCAATGTGTGACAAAAAAGAACAAAAGAAAAAGAAAAAAATTATGGGCATGTTAAAAATAAAATTGGTAACTTGAGGGTGCTTTGAGGAAAATGGGAAACTAATTCCCTTGGCTATACATGCATACCCTACGGTTTCTTTCATCCATAAACCACACATTCAATTTTGACGGCAACTTCTCTTGCGTGCGACAATAGAGAAAGGCTGAACGTTTACAACAATTAGGTAAGTTCTAAACCTCATAATCTATACAATTTACTACGGTTGATTGAGGAGGATAACCCGGTTTTTATTTAAGGTTTGAAATCGAATTTCTTGACACGAGTTGAACCGGTTGGATCTCATCTCAATTACTAACATCAGGTATGTTTTAACTTCATACAACCATGAATTAAGAAGTTTAACATACCCATGAATCACGTGATCGCGCCCGAGAACTCACGAGTAGGCCGAAAACAATACTCTAGACGATTGGAGTAGGTTTTGTGTGTCGATGGAATGGTGCGTGTATACAGGACGGTGCTCGTGAATGGGATGTACTGGGCGTAAAAACATGATCGGAATGTGTGGCGTGTGTGTATGCGTGAATGTGCGGTGTGTGTGTGCGTGAGTGAATGTGTAGTGTGTATACGTGATTGTGTAGGTGTGTGCATGAGATTAATTAATTCAAAAGTGTGTGTAAGTTGTGAATGGCAGGCTGCATGAAATGTGAGAGTGTGAATTGTGAATTTGGAATGGTTTGCATGTGTATAAGAGTGTGTATGTGAGGTGAAAAGGGTTGAGCAAAATAAAAATGGTAAAGAACATACACAATTCTGATCCGTTAGGATGTATTGAAGCTTGTTAGATTCCAAGCAACTAACGTAACTAGGTACGATTTAATGTATGATTCAAATGTGTAGGTTATTGAACCTATTCTCGGGTTTGCACTTCCCAACTTTTGTTTAGCTTTCTTTTAGTGATGCAAGTATTGAATCAAGGTGAGTTCTAGAAGTCCTATTTCTAATATTTTTAAATGTTTTAGGCTAATATACATTTTAAATTATATGAATTTCATGATGTAATGATAAGTTATCAATATAGAGGTTTATTAATTACCTGAATAATGTGTTACTTCATGTACAAGTTTATGTTGTTATTTGATGTTGGAACCTTAATTGTTTAACCCAATTTAGATGAGCTAAACGGTCAAATTTGTATATTATCTAAAGTATGTTTTGTGTTCATTAGTAACATGTAATATGTAAAGGGGTATTGTACGTCAATACTTAAACTTGTTAACTGTGGTTAGGGTTATATAAACCCAACCATAGTAGTCTGTTTTGTGGTGATCGATCAAACATATACGTATTTCTTTGTTCCTCTTTGTTCTTAATTTTTGGTAGTAATCCTTAGGGTTTGTTTCAAAAATTTAATAAATGTAATTGTGATTAAACTATAATAAAGCAAAGTTTGAGGTATTTATTTATTTTTATGTATTTTATATAAACACAAAGTTATATGACAATTATAAAAAATACTACATAAATATATATATATATATATATATATATATATATATATATATATATATAATGATTTCACAAAATCATAGAAAGGGTATGCATATTTAAGCATGAAATATATAAATGCACATATCATATATTTTTAGTTATGATATAAATTAATAATTTTTTTTGTCAAGAATAATATGATGATTAGCTTTAAATATATATATATATAATAAATAAAATAATAATATTATTATTGTTATTATTACTATTACTATTACTGGGTTTAAATTTCAAAGTGTTTATAATGAGCTAAATATTTAAACAAAACTCTTGAAAACAAATTTTAGGATTTAAAAACATAATAATACACAAATACATAATTAGTTATACATAGAGTGACAAGAACAAGAATTAAGGGGTTAGTTTGTAATTTATGAAACTAATTTTTCAGTGATAAGGAAATTAAAACCGAAAAAGGAGATAACTCAAAACCAGCAGGAACCAGTTGTGTAAAACCCCTAAACTGAGTCTCCTCTCTACCCGGTTCCCTCACATGAATACCTAAAACTAGGGGTGTTTACGAGCCGAACCAAGCCGAGCCAGGGGTCCGCTCGGACTCGGCTCGAATTTAAACCTAGCTTGGCTCGGCTCGGATTGTAAATCGAGTCTTAAATCTTGGCCCGGACTCGACTCGTTTTCAACTGAGCTGGTTTGGCTCGGCTCGTTTTTGGCTCGGTTTTTACATAAGAAATTTAATATTTGAATTGCATTAACATAAACTCGGCTCGGTTCGTTTTTGGATCGGTATTTACTTAAGAAATTTAATATTTGAATTGCATTCACCTCAACTCAGCTTGGTTCGTTTTTGGTTCAGTTTTTACATAAGAGAAGAAGCATGAATATGTGAAACTAGGATTAAGAATATCATTTAGGATTGAGGAATTAGTGGAGCTTGTGAGAATTGAGATTCATTTCGTACTTACGTCCTCTTTTCTTTTCTTTTTCTTTTTATTTTTTTAACGTAATTACAAAATAAAACCAAAGTATATACATTATTGAAAGTAATCATATAGTTTTATATTTTAGTATATCATATTGTATAAACGAGCCGAGCCCGCCCTGGCTCGGACCGGCTCGGTTACAAAACGAGTTGACTCGGTTCAACTCGGTTAGAAACGAGCTTTATACGAGCCGATCTTTATCCGAGCTTTTCCGAATGAGCTACGAGATGAATCTAGTCGATTACAGCTCATCTATGATCGAAATGGAAGGGATTCGAACGCGTGAACAACTGCAATCATCATTCATTCGAAATCAATTCATTTAAATACATAATTCCTTCTTAATATGATCCATTCGACTAAGAATTCAAAAACGATCGAAGCCACTATAAAAACCAAATCAAAACACACCATACGAACCCATTCCTCACATCTAAACCTTCTCCAAACAAAAAAAAAAACTCAATTACATGGGCTCTGGAATATGATTCGAAGCTAGGAAGCTCTCGGCCTCAACTCAAACTCGAACCAAACCAATCCGAAATACAAACCAAGTAAGTCTTACACCTTTAGAATTGTGCTGATGAGAGGATCAAAAGCCCTATGCTTTTGATCCCTCACAATCAACAGATCGAACGAATTTGGGAGCGATTCAGATTAGGGTTCTTAGGGAATAAGGTTTGATTAGTACATCTGTATAAAGCTAATTCAAATCCAAACCTGATAACATATCCCCGGCCCAGCAGAACGCTTAAACCGCAAGTGCTGGGGCGCGGGGACCAGGGTTCGAACCTCCTAGACTGCCTCAAAACCCGGTTTTTTGATCATTTTTAACATATTCAATGATATTTTTTTGTAATAAAATCTGTAAAAATATTTTTGAACTTAAAATCTAATTATTATAACAGTTTACTGTTTAATTAAATATTACAACAATAAATAAGGTGTTTAAATTAAGGTTGGTTTATTTAAAGAAAAGGATAAATTTTTCTAAAAATTATTTTTAAAACAAAATAATTATATTATTATGCAACATTAAGTAAATAAACTATTAAAAGTTATACTAAATTCCTTTTAAATTTTTTATAAATTAATGACCAAATATTTAAACTATACAATATGGTTTATTAAATACAAAAATTTGGACATCTACAAAATTACATGATTTATATATTATGAAATATTCACAATGGATATTATTTTGTTAAACACTTCTATTCAATAAATTATTTTAAAAATCAATACTTTTTTTAAACAATAAATATTATACCGAATAATTTAACATTTTTATTTATTTATTTAAATAAAGTAAACCATGATCAATGAGGCACAAAATTTAGAGCCTTTGTGTAATAAATAATTTGAAATGCTTTGACATTTTATTTTATTTATTATACACAAATAAGAATATTTATTTTTAGTTAAATATTCTCAAAACAATTATTTTTAGACTTTTATAATAAATAAATGGAATAATAAAAGTATTCCAATTTATTTATTTAATACAATGGAGGTTATTTAATTATAATAGATAATTAAATAATCCTAAACCATTATTCTATGTGCACATTTTAGAATATTAGGGATTCTATAGAAGTCATAGACTTTTAGGCAAACATTTGAAAATTTAGGCAATCATTTGAACTTTAGTCTAAGACATATACTTTAAACATTAGGAAATGATTTCTAGCTTTTCCTCATTCATACAACAAATATTTGGACAAGCTTAGATAAAACACAAGTGAGTTAATTCTTACTCTATTTTTACTTTTGTAAACTTTTGGGATGTTACATATGCTATATACACAAACAGATTCTTAGAGTCAAAACATATAAATGATGCAAACTTTTAAGCTTAGCAGACATGATTTAGATGCTATGTGAACTTATGTGCTAATTGCTATGTGGGATTTAGGTTAGAAGACGTTTCATACATCAAACATAAACATTATCTAGTAGCCTAAGAATGTAGCTACGTTCTTCGCATTGACTTATGTCTTGTGTTAAAAAGGTGAAAGATACACATACATAAACATTGTGATTTACATTGTTTAAGTTAAGACCTAGCTAGTCTTGATTTAAACTTTGTAAGATCACTTGTTTGGATTCTTGCTTTGTGCTACTTGCAAATTTACATATGTTTTAGATCTAGTCTATTTAGTTTAATAGTTTTGCATCCTTTTAAGTATTTCATTAAACTATAGAATTGCTCACCAACTATGCAAATAGGTTACCTTTATTTTACATATGTAGCAGGATAAGATGAAGATCAAGAAGGAAGACTTAGTAATTGACTTAGTTTAAATTAATTAATTTTATTTTTTTCCTTGTATTTGAATTTTGAACAATTGTATTTGAATCTTTGTTGGTTGAATGAATGGATGTTTGAATTTATTTAAAATGGATTGTGTAATTATTTAAACTTAATCATAGCACCATGAGCTTTTGAACAATCAAACTTGCGCCCTAATGTATTCCATCATTGGTTAGGGTGTGGCATTGGTTTCTTTGATTATGTATGCTCTTTGATCTCTGTCATAACCTATGATTCAATATATAGTGCCATAGTGGTATCAGAGCCGAAGGCTAGAATTTGATCTGGGAATCATCACAACGATTTATAATCAAGAAATCAATTTGTTTTATCTTATCCAAAACCAAGAGCCAGATTTTTTCTTTGTTCTTCCTATTAACAACAATACAAGCGATTATTTTGAAATCAAAGATCGCAGTCATCACTGAGGGTGATTGCGAATCTAGATTTGGGATCCAATCAAGGTGAAGGCTGAATTTTTGTTGTGTATATTGACGTTCAAGAGACCGAACCACTGCGGGTTCGAGTTCGTTCCTTCTGATCTAAAATCAAAATTGATTGAAGATATTGTCGACCGTGATACAAAAGGTATTTGAGTCCTCCCTTTTTGGAATTCCAATAAAAGCACAGTTTGCAAAATTTTTGGTTTCCATCGATGAAATAAAAACGTTGCTGAATAACTAGGGCTTTATTATGACCCATTATAGTCAAAATCATAGTCTGTTCATGGTTCCCAATTTACTCAAGGCTTATTGAAATTCATCACTGAGGGTGATTGGATAAAGAATTTGAATTCAACATAGCATTTGAGGATGCGTTCGGATTTCGATTTAGTATTTAAAAAAAACGAAGCACTATGGGTTCTAGTTCTAAGGCTTTCTTGTATCTCATATTGGGATCCTGTTTTGATATTCAGGCTGAGAGACATAGGGTCTTAAATTTGACATGTTTTGGTCAAAAATCATAATCATTTTTTGTGATTCTCCGTTAATATTCAAGGCATGAAACATAAGGTTTATTTTGACCTATTTAATCAAAATTGAAAATATGTTTTGTTTCTGAGTCGATATAAGTTTGATTTGAGATGAAAAAGAAAAAAAAATCCTTGCACAGTTTGTACAAAAATAGTTGTCATAACGGCTTATTATTTTTTTTGTGTTTTGTTTTTTTTTTCTATTTCGAAAGAAGAGGCCATAAGCCATTGTTTATGTCATCCTTCTTGATGCAAGAAAAAGAGGGTGTTTGCAAATTGGAATTTTTGATTACATAAACCAAGAACCTTTATTGGTTTAAAAGATTTGTTGTTTATTTTTGATAAAGAACATAAACATTCTATTTCTTTGCTCGAATTCAATTAAGGGATAGGGATGCAATTGGATTTTTGGTTTCATTTAAGAAAAGAAAATTGATACAATAGTGATGGAAGATTTCTTTGGGTGTTGATGTTTATGTGAACATTAGGAGAGAATTCAAGATCAGAATTACGATATGTTGCTATATTTGTTTGTTTCCTGTACAAAGCCTAGAGTGGCCAAGAGGGCTGCTGTTGGAAGTGTTCTTCATTGTTGTTGAGTTTGGTTCCTTATAAGAAGAAAAGCCATGAGGGCTGTTTTAGAAGAAATGGTTTGAACCAAACATGTAACGGGTCTTTTTCAAATCTGGGAGAAGGCAGTTCGTGTTCAGAGTTATGGCAAATCCATGAGGGATCAGCTGGCCATGTGCGAACGCAATAGTGGGTCAAGAGGACCAAGAGAAACATTACTCAGTTAAACACATTTGATTCTCTAAATTTGAAATGGGTTCATGAATAAGAAGAAAGCATATGGAAAGCATCAAACATAGGAGCTTCGAGAAAAGTACAATTAAGTGAACGTGCAAGAAGTGAAGACGTAACATGGATTAAACAATTAGGGGGTGAATATTGGAACCTTAATAGTTTAACCCAAGTTAGATAAGTTAAAGGGTCAAATTTGTATATTGTCGAAAGTATGTTTTGTGTTCATTAGTAGCATGTAATATGTATAGGGGTATTATACGTCAATACTTAAACTTGTTAATTGTGGTTAGGGTTATATAAACCCAACCATGGTTGTCTGTTTTGTGGTGACCGATCAAACATATACGTATTTCTTTGTTCCTCTTTGTTTTAATTTTTGGTTTCTTTGATTATGGATGCTCGTTGATCTTTTCCATAACCTGTGATTCAATATTTCAGGCCTTATATGTAACACCTCGACCAATGGCGGAAACATCGGGGATCCATGAAGTGTAGATTATTCATAGAACAGGGTATAAAGTTGTAATTACTTAAAAGACATTTCATTACATTCAACATTCAATGCAAACATTCAATACATTGCCCAAAAGGTTCAAACCTAACTATTACATCAACTTGAAGTTTAATACATTCATCATAATTTAAAATAAAACTAAATCCAAGCTCAATGATATATAATTCTAACTTGCATTCCCACATGGTTAAAATCAAGTGTCAACTACGAACAGTTGGTGAGTTTCATAGGTTTGAACTCTCACACCAAAATATGTTTACAAAAATGTTATCAGTAATGTCTTATGTGAACTGAAAGCACAATAAACATAGTCAAATGAACTAACAAGTAAAGCAGATCAACTGATGTTAACAAAATGATGTTCTGACCACGTTCTATCATTCCTAACAATGCTGAAGTAGTAAACTATCACCGAGAGCCTTCCCCGCAGGGTCGATCAAACATCGGTGGGATGGTCGGTCCAATAGATATATCATAGTCACTAAATGAGGGCGATCAATGCAATGTTCTTAGCTAAAGTTCACAAACTATAATGTTATTAAACTAAGTTCACATGAAAATGTAATAGATAAGTTGCATGTTTCACCCCAAAAGAAAAAATAGTAAAAGCGGGGCTATGAAGACTCACCTTAGTGTATGAGGTAGTCTTTACAATAGTTGTTAAAGTATGTTTCAAATAATGTCCAACAAGCTCAATGTTCCCCTATTTAGTTCATTTGACATAATGTTATCATAACTATGTTTTTCTATGTATTCTCTTATGTTCTAAATGGATCAATGGGTTCGGTTTTTGTTTCGTTTGTATATGATTTGAATATTTAACAATCGTTTTGTTCAAACGATAAGTAAATATTATTGTAAATGTTTTTCATTAAAGTTTAACATCTTCATTATGTTAATCATTTAAATGTGTTACAGTTTAAAAGAAATTTAAGTTTATAGATAAAATTAGTTTTAATTTCAATAGTCAAAAATATTTAATGAGTTTAATAAACTTGAGATAAGATTTATAAAATCGATGCTAAGATCAATAGACTTTTATATTTTTCATGTCACATTTAAAAAAATTACAAGAAAAAGATTTATAGTTAAAAGAATATTTAAAATGCTATTTTAAAAACATTTATATAAATATTAAAGGTTTTAATTACCTTTAAAGAATCATTTGTATGTTTTAAAATAATAATAATAATAATGATAATGATAATGATAATAATAATAATAATAATAATAATAATAATAACAACAACAACAACAATCATAGAAATAAAATTTATAAAGATTAATATATATTTGTTCTTGTAATATATTAAGATTTAAAACAATCTTTAATATATATATTACTTTATTTATTTTATTTTATTACTATTACTATTACTATTACTATTACTATTACTATTATATATGTGTGTGTGTGTATTTTCAGAAAACTCATTCTTTTTATCAAACTTATAAATTTAAGTTTATAAAAAAATTTCTCTAAAAATCTTTAAAAGGATCAATAGATTAAAAGATATAAAAAGAAAAAGATTTCTTGTTCAAAAACCAGCCCCAAAACCCGTGATTAAAAGATATAAAAAGGGGCTCAAACCCGTGACATCAAAGTTGGAACCAAGGGTAGTTACCGGCGGGGAGCTTTGCTCGCAAAATAAATGGTTTCAAATTGTATTTAACAATGAGTAGTCTAGTTCCCCTTCTCAAACGAAGAACCCTAATTAAAGTCACATTCGAATTCGACTTCTATATAACCCGATGGTGGTTGTACCCATGGGCTTTGTTTGGTAATCGAAAAATGAGTTGAATGATATAGAAATCACCAACCTTTACATGTGCCCAGTTGGATTTCGACTGAGAGAGAAAAAGGACGAGCAACCGAGCTTTAAGCCACTTGATTCAAGAGCAATCATGCGTGTAAGTTGGTTTCGTGTGCACAGAAGGTTTCGAAATGATCCAGTGGTTTTGTGTGCTCGATTAATTTTATTTACTCCGTTCGAATCCTTCCTAAAACAACTTTTAATTAGCTGGAATTGTGCTGGATTCGTGTGGATGTTCATGTGGGTCAAGAGAGGTGAATAACAGATCAGATGGAGATCCATGGGTGAAAGAGTAGAAGTATCTTTGAGGTTTTAGCAAAAACAGTCCCTCTCTTTGTTTCCCTTTACTACCAGTTTCAGAATTTGCAAGAAACACCCCCCAACTTTACAAAACAAAGTTTTAAATAGGGTATAATTTTATTTAAACTCTATAACTAATATAAATTGATTATATTTACATAAAACCTTATTTTAATGTTGTATAAGATTAAAACAAAATTATTTGTATTATTTATTTAAAGTTTATGACTAAGGTATTTAAAATTTATATGGTTCTATTTATTTAATAAAATGTTTTGTGATAAAAAAATTTATTTGTTTAAGTTATGTATTTACCAACAATTTCAATTTTTTTTTGAAACTTATTATCCATACCGTTTGAAGACTAGCATTTCCTTTTTAGACATTTTGAATTTTATTTGAACTTGTTTGATATTGTTGAATTACATTATAACTTGACAGTTAAGACGTTCCACTGCATTGTTAAGACCTTCCGGTTGCTTTTAAATATGTCCATGTTATGAATAACCAACTATAGGGCCTCCCGGGTCAGGGGTCTTATAGCCTGGTGAGCTCTGTTAAGACAACATACATGTTATGTACGATTGTCACCGTTAAAAAAAATTAAATAAGAATTAGAAAAATGTCAAATCAAATAAAGGAAATAAAAATCTTTATAGCGAAAAATAGATCGACGTGTTTAATCTGTTGTGAGACAGGCACCACATTAGAACCTTAAACCTGAATCTTGGACCTATGAACCTTGAACTTGAACCTTTGATCTTGAAGCTGAACACCTTCCACGTAATTTCAAAGCATTTGCTTAATGTCAAATAACGGTCCCAACGACGAAGAGCAAGATTTAGGAATCAGGATCGTTAAAAATTGCAATATTTTCGTTAAAAACAAATACATTACTTCTCTATTTTTAATTTTAAATTTTCAAAAGAGTAAATTACGATTTTCACATAAGTGGTTTAAGTTTTTTAACTTATTTAATGTAAAACATAATATTTTAATAAGAAAGCCACTGTCGTTTAAATAATTAAGGGTTTTTAACTTCACCTATAACTAAAAATTTATACGGATTTTGATGAAAGAATTAAAAGATTTAAACCACATTAGTCAAACCTGTTAATTGTTTAAATGACAAATGATTGTTAAAAGATTATGTTTTGGGTTGAATATATTAAAATAAAACCACTGTGTCCAAAATCAAAATTTATTCTTTTCATAAATATGTTTACTAGATGCTCAAATCTCCGATCAATTCTTTGGTTAAAAGTTAAAACCATATAGTTTGGTTTCGTAAAATAAGCTTGGTTTCGTAAAATAGGAAATAAATAGTATTCTTACTAGCACAACCGCTATTGATATTTTTTGGATGAATTATTTAATAAATGGATGTTAAAAATATAGAATCTAAACATCTATTTGAAAGATCGTATAGAAATATACTGGGGAATTAGAGAAGAGGAAATTGCATATGCAAGAGCATTAACAGAGCTTGAAAAAATAAATGATTTTTAGGAAGAAAAACAAAGTTTTTTGCAAATAATAACAAAAAAACTGTGAAACCGCAAAAAACGAACCGTAAAACCGTCAATACCGCTAAGTATGGTTTACACAACTTATGTGGTCGGTTTGGTTTAGAAGCTTTTACAAAACCACCCGAACTGTACCACAAACATCCCTACTAAACATAGTTATCTTGTTCAGATTATATAGGTTCTTTGAACTCTATGTGTTACATTAAGCAACATTCAACATTAGTCTTCATCTCAACAAAATCAAGCACAATCAAAACAACAAACCCAAAATTGAAATAGTCAATGCATTTTACTCTGTTTAAACCTAGATTTGAAACTTAAAATCATGAGAAAAAAAATCAAAAACTAAAATTTAATAAACAACCACCAACTACCCAACCCTTCTCAATAATTATAAAGCCAAATATTCAATTTACTAAATGATTTCTTAACCTGATATTCGCATCCCTTCATTGCTTATAACTCTTGCTCTGTAAAACCAATCTTCCCACATCAACATTCTGTAAATTAAACATAACATCTTCTATTAAGCTCTCATGAAACAAGAACACCAAAAAAAAAGTTAAATAAAAAACAAAATACCAATTAAGGTAAACCTAACCATTATTGAATATAAATTGAACAATTCATTGAAGTAATAATATATTCAGAATGTAAGAAAAGAAACAGCTAGCTGATTAAAACATCTTGGACTATGGTTCCTTTTGTTTTATCAATTTGTTAAAGATATTGTGGAATTTTGCAATAAATTGAAAACTATGTGATTTCGATAAACAAAAAAAAAACTGTCAATATATATGACGATAACTTTTAATCCAAGTTCTTAAAAAAAATTCAAATGTGTTGCTTTTTCGGTGAGATTCAGACCGTTTGTTTCAAACATATAAATGAAAAGAAATGTTTAAATGCTTATCTGAGTGGTTTAGATCTAAGTATATGTCTGGATAAAAGGGGCTGACTCCCCTCCACCTCCTCAATTCTCTATGATGACCTTCTCTCTGAAGAAGACCTCTCCTCTTCAATGACGACGGGGACCTCTCCTCTTCAGCGACGACAGAGACCTCTCATCTCTGAAAACATCTCTCCTCTACATAGATATGATATCTTGACGCATAACAAGATTAATGGGTAGATTTGGGTAAATAGTTATTATATTTTGGGTTGAAATAAGTAAAACTATGATATATAATAGGTTGAGATGTGTATCACCTTTAACACAATGCGAGCCAAGATGAGAAACTTAAAAACTATGTGAATATAATGAATTAAAACAAGTAAGAATGATCAATAATTGATGAGAAATGTCAGTAAAAATTAACTATTTGTTTCATTACAACTCATTTTAACTTGAACTAAATTGATATTTGTTAAAATCGACCCATTTAGACCTAAAATGATTTTCCTTGAAACTCATCTTAACCCGTACCCGTTTTAACTCGTTACTCAAGCCCCAACCCGCCTATTTTACCAGACTATCCAAATACTAATTCGTATTTACTAAGCGTAAAAACTACTTGAACACCTAATTAAAAACTAAAAGCTGAGCAAATCCTTTAAGAACATCCCGAAACGAACTCCTAATTAAGAAGAGTGGTATATTCCCTAGTTTTTTTTGTCATGAATTTCGTATACAATTCTTGTCAACGGCTCATCTAGGGTCAACAAAATATAATATGGCTGAAAATTTTAAACCTAACTATTCATTTTAATTGCCTACTTATTACTTTCTTATATTTTCATCTCTTTTCCTCTTTATTTTGTTTTTGACAACCGGAAAGTTGTTTAGGACGCATAACTCGTTAATTCCTCTTTTTACCACTAACGCAGCAATACATTTTGTTTTCAATACATATATTTCAGTAATTCAAAAATTTTGAATTTGGGATGCTAATAAAACACACATACCAAAAGTCTAAAACACAAAAATGATTTAAAAAATTAAATAATTAATCATATTTAATTGGGATTTAAACAGTTAAACAATTAAACAAACTAAAAGTCTAAAACACACAAGTTAGGAACTAGGTTAATGGGATGCAAATTAAACAATTAAACATCTAACGATTTAAATCATTTAATCATTTCAACATATGTAGCCAGATTATAAGAAATGACAATCAGAATTTAGAATGAAACTTTAGAAATGACACGTTAGAAATGAAACATGAGAAATGAGATTGATATTGAGAATTGAAAAGGTACTAACATGTTGGAGACTTGAAGTGAAGAAGATTAGAAGAATGAAGAACTTATCTCGATGCTCGGAAGTCTGCTCAGCAGCTTAGGCGGTCGGTTGCGGCCTGCGGCTGTCTGCTGCCTCGGTCATCCTCTGCGGCTCGCCTGCTCGGTCCAAGCTTGCGTGCTCGGTTGCTGGGCGCCTCGGTGCTCTGTGCTACTGGCTCACTGCTCAGCCCCTATTGTGTGACAGTTGCATACGAGAATTACGTCATCAAGGATGTGAGCACATTTGATCGTTCTAGAAATCCACGTTGATTTAATAATTGTAATTGTTACAGATTGATAGTAGGTGAGAAATGATGAACGTGGGCGAAAACCGTGCACAAAACGGAGTCCTGGATTTCCCGGAATCGAAAAACGAAGAAAAATTTCTAAGTATTGATCGACTGGACTCATCGCGATACGCGAAGGTGGGCTTGAGAGTCCATCGCGGTACACGATGCTTGGAAAATATCTTAGATTCCTCCGGACGGATGAGGCGGTGGAATGATCTGATCTACTTCATCAGATTTCCATGCAGAGTAAAATTTTATTACTCTCTCGAACTCAGACGCAACCTAAACGAAAACACACACACTTTCACCATCTAAATTCATATCTGAAGCCCTCTGAACGCAAGGATCACACCAGGGATCGTCTCTACAAGTTCTGATCGTTATTTTAACCGCGGAACTCCGTCAGATTAGGTAATGATCAGTTTAAACCTTCTAGTTTGATTTTGATTGATTAGATCTTGATTTTGAACGTAATGACATAGTTAGGATTGTTTTGATCCGTTGTAATGCCCGATTTGCATGAAACCATACCCATAATTATAATGGTTTAATCCATTTGATTATAAAAATGTAGGTGATTAGTTGGGTTAATCCTTGAAATGCAAGGTTAAATCCAAGTGTTTCAAACTAATCACAACCATTAACATACTCATTGGAATGATTATCTGATGTTTATGATAACAATCAGATTAGTATGTTAAACCTGGTTATTACATCTATTTTGATGCTACATTGTGATATTTCATGATAATTGGATAATCAATAACAAGGATTGATCATTCCTAAACCATTAAATTATCTAGAAACTGTTACAGTATCATAATCAACAACATTAACTATTTGGTTAATCCGAGATTATTATGATTAATCAAGAGTGTCATCAACCTTGTAATAGGAACTTAATGCAATGTAGGTTCCTACATTATCATACATTGTATGATATAATACTAAAGTAACCAATTAAATATTTAATAACGGGTTGATAACTTACTAAGCAATGTCTTTGACATTGAACGTTCAGAAAGATCTAATCAGTAAACTAGAACATAAATAACTTATTAAATATAACTAAATGCAGAATCATCTCTTTGTTGTTAGCTTCGAGATATTTTGCTACCTTTATATTATCAGGTGAGTTTCGTACAACCCCTTTTATTTTTAATCTTTTATAAACCTCGGGGAACACTGTTGAACTTTTATTGAACATATGATATGTATCACTGTTATCTGCGTGATTTCATGTGATTGTTGAGAACTTGTGGATTTCATTGGATTTTGCGTGTAGACTGAACTCTATCATGAAACTAAAAGTCCTCATTCTTGAACTGTATCTAGTGAACCCATGTGTGGCCGAACAGAAAACATTGATAGTACTATTAGTTGACACCTCATTCGCTGGGAGGATTGCATCTCCCCTTGTGTGAATGTTTGTTATCTATTTCCTGAACTTCTTAATGGTATGATAGACATTAAGATAATGAGGCACTAAGATTTGTACCGACGGGTAATATCTTGAGAACAGAACTTGACGTCCGAAATGAACTAGATACGGGTCCCATGGTTATCCGGAATTGAACTTTTGAGAACGTGCTTATCATATCATAATGTTTTAAATTGAACTGTCGGACTCACCAGCTTTGTGCTGACATTTTAAACCCAACATTTTTGCAGGTAGGCAGTGACTTCGGTGAGGATGCACTTTTCACATTTGTAATTAAATAAACCAGATTGTGTAATAAATTTAGCTGTACTGTTAATGTAACCACGAAACCCTGTAATGTATTTACTTTAAGTTAATCTGTGTGCTTGTGATATCGGTTCAAGTAAGTCACCCCTCACCTCTGAGACATCACCACTATGCTTCCGCAACCGGTTCAGTGACATCATCAGACTCGAGGTGACGTGGGGGTGGTGGTGTGACAGGGTGGTATCAGAGCCACAGGTTATAGATAATTAGGTTGACTTAGAGACCTAGACTATAACCATAGGCTCGAATAGTAACACAGAGTGCACCGAACATTAATAAAGAACAACACTTGTTTTGGATAAACCCAGAATAATCAGGTGGTACGAATTCCAGTTATGGGTGGCCAACATAACTGAAATTTGCAACACATGTGCATTCTAGTTTAATTTAATTCAAGTTGAACATTAACAACTATAAGGACGAATAGTTGTTCTGAGATATGAAGAAGCATCATATCATGTACATATTAAATACTGTTATTTAATATTTACGTCATGATACTGATTAGAGATTTTAATTGTACAGCTATGGCCGACCAAGGTGAACGATACATCTATCAGAGGTTTCCCCATGTTATTGTGGATGGTACTCCGAGCTCTAGTTCAGGATCGGATTCAGACCCTTCTGAAGCGTCGACTGCAGCCTCACGGGCATCACCTGTAGTGCCACCAGCACTACCACATACACCGTCAGATCCTAGACCAGCTACACCACCACCACCAGCACAGGTAGCATCACACGGTCACTCTCAGCCTCGAGCTGAGAATGTAGCAGCAGAGGGCAGCACAGTCCTTCACCACAGAGAGTCCCTGCTTGGGATGGACTTAGGAGGATGCGGGGTCAAGCCCGCAAGACCACATGATTACCTCCCCGGAAGCAGCGGGCTCCCAGGGACGAGTTTCATGCTAGACATGAGATGGGGGAATCTTCTCATCAGGCAGAGCTAAGAGCACAGTTGCAGCAAGTTACTCAGAACTTGCAGGGGACACAGCAAAGCCTGCAGCAATGCCAGGCTACGGTTGAGGATACGCGTATGACCATATTGGAGATCCTCACTTCTCACTTGACCCTGATGGATCAAGTGAAGGCCTTGGATACCGACACTCAAGCCTGGAGAACCGCGATTGATGATAGACTGAGGATGACCTGGGGACAGATTATGCTTGCTGCATTTTGGCGGCAAGTGGCATTGATGACCGAGGGATGGATGTGGGTGAGAGAGAGAGCAATGGAGTTTTTAGCTTGGTTTGGAGTGATGATTACTGAGACCAGGATGATGGTCCTGGCACTGGTCATGGCAGTGGTGGCCATGATACTTTCTTTCTTATCATACTTTATGCGATAAGTATGTTTATGTGGTTCTTTTTGGGATATCTTATGTATAGACGAATAGGCTGTTAGTGTGTTATGTGGATGGGGAGTTTTGATTGTGATATGGATCCCCGGTAGTTAGTGTTGATGTACTGTTTCTGATAGTTCTTGTATTAAAACTTTGTGATGTATAAAACTATGGTAGTATAATAATATGGGTGTTTTTGTATATCTGCCTGTATAATGAACTATGTGTGTGATGTGTGAACAATAATTAATATTTCTATGTGAGAACATAAATGTATATGAACGTATCAAGATGAGAACATGTCGAACTAAAAATATATATTTCGCTGAAATACAGTACGGGAGCAATACTGTATGCGAATATATTGAACTAAAATATATATGTCGCTGAAATACAGTACTGGAGCAATACTGTATGCGAATATATTGAACTAAAATATATATGTCGCCGAAATACAGTACGGGAGCAATACTGTATGCGAATATATTGAACTAAAATATATATGTCGCTGAAATACAGTACGGGAGCAATACTGTATGCGAATATATTGAACTAAAAACATATATTTCGCTAAAATACAGTACGGGAGCAATACTGTATGCGAACATATCTGTTACTAAAGTACAGTACAAGAGCCATACTGTACGAGAACATGTCTGAACTGAGAACGTATCTAATTGTGAACATGTCTGTAACTAAAGTACAGTACGATAGCCATACTGTACGAGAACTTATCTAAACGAAAACATATCTAATTGTGAACATGTCTGTAACTAAAGTACAGTACGAGAGCCATACTGTACGAGAACTTATCTAAACGAAAACATATCTAATTGTGAACATGTCTGTAACTAAAGTACAGTACGAGAGCCATACTGTACGAAAATGTATCTAAACGGGAACATATCTATTGTTTGTATTAGAACTTAGTGTATGAACTGAGAACATATCAGAGAACTTGTGTGAGAACATATACTAGTCCTGTATGAACATATCTCTAAAAACATGTGTTGCAATGCAATGAGCTGGGTAAGACTCTAACATGTTTTTGAAATAACATGACTAAGTATAACTACGAACATTTGTGTGATCTGTGTGTAATGAGAACATGTCTGGACTAAAATTTTGTAGTTATACTGTATTCTTATATCACATTTCAATGCAAATTTTCAGTGTAACTGAATGTGATTGTATTTATGTGATAGAACGGGTTATATCTTTAATGTTCTTAAGCTGACCTGAGTTATCTGCTTGTGAGCAAGTTAATGGCTCCTAAAAGAGGTCGACCAGCTAAGAGAGCTGCTCGGAACATTACAAACCCTAAACAAAATCAAATTCCATCTATGAATGTTGAATCGAATCCGGATCCGCATGTTAATCCGGAAGTGAACGTGGTTCCACCTGGAAACTTGGAAACAAATAACCCTGGAGCATGCACTGTTCCACCTGCTGGTACAAGCGGATCTGAAACAAATGAGGCTATGATAGCACGAATTGTGAGTGAACAGTTATCTGCTTGTGGTGTTCTGACACAACACCAACCACATATCACCGCAGGTTCTGGTTGGGAACATGATCATGCTGAACATAATGCTACTGGTGGTCACGTTGAAACCCATACTACCACCGGTGCAACAACCACGAAAACAACTGTTCCTGATCCACCACAGCAAGGGTGTACGTATAAGTACTTTGCTTCTTGCAACCCTCCTACTTTTACTGGCAAAGAAGGAGCGGCTGGTCTTTTAAGGTGGATTGAGGAGATGGAAACCAAACTCAAAATCGGTCAGTGTCTGGAGGAGCATAAGGTGTCTTATGCTGCCTGTTCTCTGAAAGATTCAGCTTTGACCTCGTGGAATACCCAGGCCAAGACTTTAGGTTCAGCTACAGTTGACTCAATGGGCTGGAATGATTTCAAAACTCTGATTAGATCAGAGTAGTGCCCAATCACTGAAATTCAAAAACTCCAGGAGGAATTCTGGAATCACTCTATGATCGGTGCTGAATGTCTGGCTTACACCGATCGGTTTCATGAACTTACTTGTCTACTTCCCGATATGTTTCCTACGGAAGCAGCGTTGATCGAGAAGTATATTAAGGGTCTGATTCCCCAGATTCGGGGAATGGTGACTGCTGCTGAACCTACAACTATGAAACATACGATTCTTTTGACCACTAAGCTTACCAATGAGGCGGTAAGGAGTTGTACTCTGTCTTTGAAACCTCAGATGGCTCATAGCCGTAGTGATGTCAGTACCTCGAATGTGTCGAAAGGTACCAAACGAAAGTGGTTTGGCAAAACTAAGGCTAAAGCTCCGGCTGAGATCACCCAGAGCAAGCCAACTGTGAAAAACTATGGTGTTGCTATTCCTGAGAGGAAAGTTTATACTGCGCAGGCGCCCAAATGCGATAAGTGTCCACTCCATCACACGGGACCATGTCCTGTTTGTTTGAATTGTAACCGAGTTGGGCATTATGCTAAATATTGCAACTTTCCTGCTCAACCACAAAATCAAGCATCACGACAAACCACTCGAACTAACCGGTCATGTTACAAATGTGGAAGTCCCGACCATCTCATACGAAACTGTCCAAACAATAACACCAATCCGGGAACTGAAGCTAGGGGAGAGCTTTTCAGATTGGTGCGACCGAGGCGAGACATGATGCAAATATTGTTACTGGTACGTTTCTTCTTAATAATTTATACGCATCAGTTCTGTTTGACACAGGAGCAGATAAGAGCTTTATCTCCCCTGAATTTGCATCATTAATTTCATTGCCTACGGTAGATCTAGAAACTTCTTATGTTATTGAACTTGCTAACGGCAAGTTGATTAAAACTAACAGTGTTATTCAAGGATGTTCCTTAAATCTGAATGATCATCTTTTCAATATTGATTTACTTCCCATTGAACTTGGGAGTTTTGATGTTGTAATCGGTATGGATTGGCTTTCTGATAACCAAGCGGAAGTTGTCTGTCAAAACAAGATGATCCGTATTCCATTACTTAACGGTAATACACTGGTAGTTCAAGGAGAACGAGCTGGTAGGAAACTTGGTATCATATCTTGTATGCGAGCTCAGAAATTCTTAAGGAAAGGCTGTTATGCTTTCCTGGCACATGTGACTGAGCACAATTCTTCACCCAAACAAATCACACACATCCCAGTAGTCAAGGATTTTCCTGAAGTATTTCCTTAGGACATATCAGGATTACCCCCAGAGAGGCAGGTTGAATTTCGGATTGACCTGATTCCAGGTGCAGCACCTGTTGCTAAAGCCCCGTATCGGCTTGCACCATCAGAAATGCAAGAACTTTCAGGTCAATTGCAAGAACTGTTAGACAAAGGTTTTATTAGACCTAGTTTCTCACCCTGGGGAGCACCAATTCTTTTTGTGAAAAAGAAAGATGGTTCATTCAGGATGTGTATTGACTACCGTGAACTCAATAAATTGACAATCAAAAACCGTTATCCAACTGTTGAAACACAAACTCTCCAATGCACCTATCTTGGCACTACCGGAAGGTACTGATAATTTCACAGTATTCTGTGATGCTTCTCGTCAAGGTCTTGGGTGTGTTTTAATGCAGAACGATAAGGTAATTGCTTATGCTTCTCGGCAACTTAAGATACATGAGAAGAACTATACCACTCATGATCTAGAACTTGGTGCAGTGGTGTTTGCACTCAAGATTTGGAGACATTATCTATATGGAACTAAGTGTATTATATACACTGATCACAAAAGCCTCCAACACATTTTAGATCAGAAAATGTTGAACATGCGACAGAGGCGATGGGTTGAACTTCTAAATGACTATGACTGTGAAATTCGTTATCACCTAGGTAAAGCGAATGTTGTAGCTGATGCCTTGAGTCGCAAGGAACGAGTCAAACCTTTACGTGTGAAAGCATTAGGAATGACTATTCAAACCAGTCTAATTCCTCAAATCAAAGACGCTCAGCAACAAGCTTTACAAGCAACGAACTATTCTGCTGAGGGACTGAGGGGATTAGACAAGAAACTCGATACCAAAGACGATGGGCTGTTGTATTTCAAAGACCGAATGTGGGTTCCTCTATTCGGTAACTCTCGAATGATTATCTTGGATGAGGTGCACAAATCCAGGTATTCTATTCATCCAGGTGCTGATAAAATGTATAAAGATCTTAAAGATTTTTACTGGTGGCCTGGAATGAAGAAACAAATAGTTGAATACGTGGATCGATGTTTAACATGTCTCAAAGTTAAGGCTGAACATCAACGACCTTCTGGGTTATTACAACAACCTGAGATTCCCATGTGGAAATGGGATCAGATCTCTATGGATTTCATTACTAAATTACCCAGAACATCACGTAATCATGACTCTATATGGGTTATCGTTGATCGCCTTACTAAATCTGCGCATTTCTTACCCATCCGAGAGGATTATTCTATGGATCGACTCGCTAAACTCTATGTTAATGAGACTGTATCTCGACATGGAGTACCGATCTCTATCATTTCTGACAGAGATAGTCGATTTATGTCACGATTTTGGCAAACTCTTCAGAATGCTCTAGGCACACACATCAACATGAGCACAGCTTATCACCCACAAACGGACGGCCAGACTGAACGAACGAATCAAACTCTTGAAGACATGCATAGAAGCTGTGTGATTGATTTTGGAGGTAGCTGGGATATTCATCTTCCACTTGTTGAATTCTCATACAATAACAGCTACCATACTAGTATTCAATGCGCTCCATTCGAAGCATTTTATGGATGCAAGTGTAGATCACCTCTCTGTTGGTCAGAGGTAGGTGAAAATAAAATCATAGGCCCAGAATTCATTCAGGAAACAACTGATAAGATCGCACTCATTCAGGAACGAATTAAAGCTGCTCGCGATCGTCAAAAGAGTTATGCTGATAATTGTCGTAGACCACTCGAATTCCAAGTAGATGATCGGGTAATGTTGAAAGTGTCACCTTGGAAAGGCATTTTCAGATTCGGGAAAAGAGGTAAACTTTCACCAAGATTTGTAGGGCCATTCAAAATTCTTGAACGAATTGGATTAGTAGCCTACAGACTTGAATTACTTCTTGAACTCAATAACATTCACGACGTTTTTCATGTATCCAATCTGAAAAAGTGCTTAACTGATGAATCCTTGATCGTACCTCTAGAATAGATTCATATTGATGAAAAACTTCAGTTCAGTGAAGAACCAATAGAGGTAATGGATCGAGGAATGAAAGTGCATAAACGTAGCCGCATACCAATCGTTAAAGTACGATGGAACTCGCAACGTGGACCTAAATATACTTGGGAACGTGAAGATCAAATGAAATCAAAGTATCCACATCTATTCTCATAAACGATTTTCCTAATGTAAGTCCTCACTAAATTTCGGGACGAAATTTCTCTAACAGGAGGAGACTGTGACAGTTGCATACGAGAATTACGTCATCAAGGATGTGAGCACATTTGATCGTTCTAGAAATCCACGTTGATTTAATAATTGTAATTGTTACATATTGATAGTAGGTGAGAAATGATGAACGTGGGCGAAAACCGTGCACAAAACGGAGTCCTGAATTGCCCGGAATCGAAAAACGAAGAAAAATTTCTAAGTATTGATCGACTGGACTCATCGCGATACGCGAAGGTGGGCTTGAGAGTCCTTCGCGGTACGCGATGCTTGGAAAATATCTTAGATTCCTCCGGATTTCTCCGCGGTACGCGAAGCCTTTTTGGGCTTCTGGTCGCGGTACGCGACGGATGAGGCGGTGGAATGATCTGATCTACTTCATCAGATTTCCATGCAGAGTAAAATTTTATTACTCTCTCGAACTCAGACGCAACCTAAACGAAAACACACACACTTTCACCATCTAAATTCATATCTGAAGCCCTCTGAACGCAAGGATCGCACCAGGGATCGTCTCTACAAGTTCTGATCGTTATTTTAACCGCGGAACTCCGTCAGATTAGGTAATGATCAGTTTAAACCTTCTAGTTTGATTTTGATTGATTAGATCGTGATTTTGAACGTAATGACATAGTTAGGATTGTTGATTATTGCCTAGATGATGGCTAGGATTGATTATAAACAAAGAACACGAAGTTTTAACGGTTAAATCCTTGTTTTGATCCGTTGTAATGCCCGATTTGCATGAAACCATACCCATAATTATAATGGTTTAATCCATTTGATTATAAAAATGTAGGTGATTAGTTGGGTTAATCCTTGAAATGCAAGGTTAAATCCAAGTGTTTCAAACTAATCACAACCATTAACATACTCATTGGAATGATTATCTGATGTTTATGATAACAATCAGATTAGTATGTTAAACCTGGTTATTACATCTATTTTGATGCTACATTGTGATATTTCATGATAATTGGATAATCAATAACAAGGATTGATCATTCCTAAGCCATTAAATTATCTAGAAACTGTTACAGTTTCATAATCAACAACATTAACTATTTGGTTAATCCAAGATTATTATGATTAATCAAGAGTGTCATCAACCTTGTAATAGGAACTTAATGCAATGTAGGTTCCTACATTATCATACATTGTATGATATAATACTAAAGTAACCAATTAAATATTTAATAACGGGTTGATAACTTACTAAGCAATGTCTTTGACATTGAACGTTCAGAAAGATCTAATCAGTAAACTAGAACATAAATAACTTATTAAATATAACTAAATGCAGAATCATCTCTTTGTTGTTAGCTTCGAGATATTTTGCTACCTTTATATTATCAGGTGAGTTTTGTACAACCCCTTTTATTTTTAATCTTTTATAAACCTTGGGGAACACTATTGAACTTTTATTGAACATATGATATGTATCACTGTTATCTGCGTGATTTCATGTGATTGTTGAGAACTTGTGGATTTCATGGGATTTTGCCTGTAGACTGAACTCTATCATGAAACTAAAAGTCCTCATTCTTGAACTGTATCTAGTGAACCCATGTGTGGCCGAACAGAAAACATTGATAGTACTATTGGTTGACACCTCATTCGCTGGGAGGATTGCATCTCCCCTTGTGTGAATGGTTGTTATCTGTTTCCTTAACTTCTTAATGGTATGATAGACATTAAGATAATGAGGCACTAAGATATGTACCGACGGGTAATATCTTGAGAACAGAACTTGACGTCCGAAAGGAACTAGATACGGGTCCCATGGTTATCCGGAATTGAACTTTTGAGAACGTGCTTATCATATCATAATGTTTTAAATTGAACTGTCGAACTCACCAGCTTTGTGCTGACATTTTAAACCCAACATTTTTGCAGGTAGGCAGTGACTTCGGTGAGGATGCACTTGTCACATTTGTAATTAAATAAACCAGATTGTGTAATAAATTTAGCTGTACTGTTAATGTAACCACGAAACCATGTAATGTATTTACTTTAAGTTAATCTGTGTGCTTGTGATATCGGTTCAAGTAAGTCACCCCTCACCTCTGAGATATCACCACTATGCTTCCGCAACCGGTTCAGTGACATCATTAGACTCGAGGTGATGTGGGGGTGGGGGTGTGACATATTGCCCAAACCCTAATTTTTGATTTGTTGAAATTCATTTACAAGGGAGACGGGACGGGACTCGGGAGTGAGGTAACGTGGAGTAAAAGGGAAAAAAACGCCGCAACAATTTTTTTTTAACAGAATGGGCCTCTAAGTAGGTTTTCAGAATTTTTTTATTTACTCATATATTTTGTTATATATATATACATCACTGTTGTAAAAATCGACCTAGGCGGCGCCTAGGCGCTAGACGGTCATTTACTGTGTTGATTTTGCCCTAGTCGGTCTAGGCGGCTTTGTCAAATTTTTTATTTTTTTTTTGTTTTTTGACTTTTTTCTAGTAAAAATGGACCAACTTCATGATTATTTAGACATTTTTTAACCCAAAATTGTTAATATGTCTCTAAAACATCGAATATAGCCACTTTACATTGAAACTAATCTCTATACTTTGAACTTGGTGCTTAAGTCTGAACTTTGAAATACTTGACATAATTTTTTTAAGTTTATTTTTTAAATTATTTGAAATATTATATTAAATTATTGATATTGATGTACGTATGTAATATATATTTGTAAAATTACATATAAAAATTTCAATCCGCCTAGCGTCGATTAATCCTGATTAATCCTTAGGTGGTACTTCGCCGCCCGACTAGCGACTTTTACAATCATGATATATACATATATATATATTTACAAATCTTAAAATTTTTGTGCCCGTTAGAAGGATGGGCCCCAGACGGAGGTCTAGTTTGCCCCTCCTCTGGGCCACCCCTGGATAAATATATATTGGTACACTATAATAATATAATTAAATCCCTTAAGAAATAACCACTTAATTAGCACTCTTGTCATTAATTGATTAAATTCCTCATATAAGTTTCTTCTTTGTATAATAGATGTCAAACAGATACTACTAATATGGTGTTAAAATGGAAAACAAAAAAGAATAAATAAATTAGGGTCAGAAGGAAAAATAATTTTAAAAAAAATGAAAAAAATGTCTTAATTTATCTTGTCGTTTTGAGCCTTTGAATATTAAAAAGCTTACGTCGGTTCTAAACAAAATTACAAATTAAATAAGAACAAGACACATGCACGATTATGTTGCCAAAAAGCTTATGATAATCATCATTTGACGATTTTAAGAAACATTTAACTAACGTCTTCTATTCTAATGGTTATCTCTTGCATTGATGGAGGTTGAAAAAAAAAGTCAGAGGGAGCCGAATGATTTTTAAGAAGAAAACGGATGAGACCGAAGGATTTTCCGATAAAATACTACTAAGTCGATCTTTTACAAAAAAACAGGGGCTGGGGTCCACGGGCCCTTCTTAAGGTCTGTCTCTACCCTCTTGATTTTTGTATAGGAGGTCTTGCATTTGAATTCAGGTTGAAGCATATTGAGTAAGATCAGAAATTTACCTAGTTGTTAGATTCCTCCTAGGATGAGCTCGATCATATGCCCAAAAGCGACGTCATGTCTGAGGAGAAGATTGAAATCTTATCTTTGATGTTGTACCAAGCCGTTTAAATTTAAGAAAATTCTAAATTAGAAAAATGTCAAATCAAATAGAGGAAATAAAACTCTATAGCAAAAAATAGGTCGACTTGTTTGATCTGTTGTGAGACAAGACACTACATTAGAACCTTAAACCTGAACCTTGGACCTATGAACCTTGAATCTTGAAGCTTGAACCTTTGAACTTGAAGCTGAACACCTTGCACGTAATTCCAAAGCATCTGCGTAATGTCAAATAACGGTCCCACCGATGAAGATCAAAGTTCAGAATTAGGATCGTTAAAACTTGCAATATTTTTTCGTTAAAACCAAATACATACTTCAAAACAAAATATTTTAACAACAAAGTCTTTGTCGTTAAAATAATTAACGCTTTTTACCTTCATCTATAACTGAAAACTTTATACAATATCTGATGAAAGAATTAAAAGATTTAAAGCACATGAGCCAAAACCGTCAATTGTTTAAATGACAAATATTTGTTAAAAGATTATGTTTTGAGTTGAATTCGATCATTAAAAGAAAACTACTAGGGTCAAGACCATAATTTATTCTTTTCATAAATATTTACTAGATACTAAAATCTCCGATAAATTCTTTGGTTGAAAGTTAAAACATGACAGTTTGGTTTCGTAAAATAGGAAACACATAGTATTCTTACTACACAACCGCTAATGATATTTTTTGGATGAATTATTTTATAGATGGATGTTAAAAATTATAGGACCTAAACATCTATTTGAAAGATCGTATAGAAATATATTGGGGAATGAGAGAAGATGAAATTGCATAAAGTAAAAGCATTGACGGAACTTTAAAAAAAAATTCTGAAGGAGTAAACGGATTTTTAGGAAGAAAAACAAAGAGCACTGGACTAAATACTTATAAAAATTTAAAATAAAATGGAAATTTTTTAACAAAATACTAATATATCGACCCTTCTGAGCGGATAAACGACAAGAGCCGGGAACCCCAAAGAAGTAAGATGCAAATGCTCAAAATTTAAAAACACACACACAAAGTATAGTTAAGAAAAACAAAAAAGATAATGAAAAAGAAAAGGATAGAGCAAGAGTCTAAAATAAACGATTGAACGAGAATTAGGTCAAATATGACCGAATAATCTTACTTCTGTTGTGAGAAAATAAAGTGTTATCTTGTCTACATAGAATTAGAGAGCCACTATGATTATTTTAATTATAGATATAGATGAACCCACAAGGTTTAATGTATATTCAAATTTAGTTGAAATTATAAATCATAATGAGAATACAAATCTTAATAAATCTTTAAATTATGATTAACTTAATTACAAATCTTGATAAATATACAAATCTTGATTAACCTTCAAATAATAAAAGTACTTTTTTTATCCAAGTAATTAATAGATTAATTAATACAAATCTTATTAATAGACCATGTATATCCAAGATGAATGTTTAAAAATTGAATCTGAATAATTGTTCAAAGGTTTTACTAAAAAATATGAGTCTACGATATATTTTTTCTAAACTAGAAAAAAAAACAAATTATTAAAAGCGTGTGTCGATCCTTCAAAAACCGCATTCAACACAATTCAAAGATGATCAAGAAAGTCAAAAGACAATATAATACATGTTCTTTATGTCTTCTTAGCTAGAGAAGTAATGCTACATCTGGAATATTTATGTTAATGCATCAACATATGAACTAGAAGAATTATTCTTTGCATACATACATACATACATATATATATATATATATATATATATATATAGGATTGGGATCAAATAATAACCCACTCGTAAAGCAATAACCCAATAACTTTACCAAAATGAAGCCGAATCTTGAATTTTTTTTGAACATTATTGTAATACAATTAGAACACTATGTTCTTTTATGAGTTTGTGAAAACTCATAACCGTTTAAGAGATATCATCGTTGTAAGTTTTTAACAAAAACAGTTACAGTGTTGTAAGTCAAAAACTTACAACGATGATATCTCTTAAACGGTTATGAATTTTCTCACTCATAAAAGAACATAGTGTTCTAATTGTATTACAATGATGTTCAAAAAAAATTCAAGATTCGGCTTCATTTTGGCAAAGTTACTGGGTTATCGCTTTAAGAGTGGATTATTATAGGGAAAAGATAAAAATGAAAACCACATCTCAATGAGAAATCCGCGAAAACCATGCAAAAATCATGTAAAAACAACCTTTTTTTTGAATTTTTTTACAGGTTTGTAACACTATTGGACACATTTTTATTAAAAAAAATCAAAAAAGCGCCGACCAAATATTTTTAAAATTTTTTTACGTTTTGTTACGTAGGTTTTACGTGGGTTTATAATTTTTTTTTAAAAAATATTTGGTCGGCGCTTTTTTGATTTTTTTTATATAAATGTATCCAATAGTGTTACAAACATGTAAAAAAATTTCAAAAAAAAACGTTCTTTTTACGTGATTTTTGCATGGTTTTCGCGGTTTTCTCATTGAGATGTGGTTTTCATTTTAACCATACCCTATATATATATATATATATATATATATGTATATATATATATATAGGGGAAGGATCAAATAATAACCCTCCCTTATTGCGAGAACCCGTGTTAACCCGCCATTTTTTACCCGAATCTTTGTTTTTTCTTTTTCATGGTTTTTGTTATACATAAATAGGGGGTTTCTTTTTTGTGTTTTTGCTAATTCATCACCGTTTACAAATTATTTACAACCGTAAGTAAGTGTAAGTTACTTACATTTCACCAAATGTAAGTAACTTACACTTACTTACGGTTGTAAATAATTTGTAAACGGTGATGAATTAGTAAAAACACAAAAAAGAAACCCTCCTATTTATGTATAACAAAAACCATGAAAAAGAAAAAACAAAGATTCGGGCAAAAAATGTCGGGTTAACACGGGTTCTCGCAATAAGGAAGGGTTAACAATGGAACCATCCCCTATATATATATATATATATATATATAGTATAGGGTTAGGCTAAAAAGGGTTAAACCTTAAAAAGTGTAGGAAGAAATCTTAGCCATTGATTTTTAAGATGAATGGTTGTAAGGGTGCCACCTCATTTGAGAGAATTAAGGGGGAATTTAAGTGGTTGGAGGGGTATAATGGGTATTGTAACCATTGTTGACTTTTTAACAACTTCCCCCTACTTTTTTTAAACGTTTATAACTTTTTTGTACATGATTATTTTTTTAAAAAAATTACACCATAAAATAAAGCGTTTTTTTATCTTTTCAACGAGTATAATATTGCTATATAAAAAAAAGACCTAAATTGGTGTATATGAATGTTGCGTTTTATGGTGTTTTTGGGATGTTTATATCACTGAACACAAAAAACATCATAAAATGTTTAGCTTCGATCTCATGAATATTCGAACAACATAAACACCACAAAATGTTAACGCCATAAACATTATAAAATAGCTTGAAAAAACACCATGAAAAGTAAACACCATAAAATGTCCTGTTTTATTTTCTTTAACACCTGGAAATCATTAACACCATAAAATGCTAACACAATAAAATAAATCAAAAAACACCATAAAATGTACATATACGTTACAAAAAAAAAACACCATAAAGATGTTTATGGTGTTTTTGGTGTTCAAAAAAACTATAAGACGCCTTGTTTTAGTTCGTTAACTTCTGAACATCATAAACACCATAAATGTTAACACCATAAATAAGTTGAAAAACACCATAAAACATTAACACCATAAAATATAGACATGCGTTACAAAAAAAGGCAATAAAATTTTGTTTAAATAACATTTGAAAAACACCATAAAATGAACAGTTAGTAAGACTCGGTATAAGTCATTATTTTTATTTTTAAAAAAATATATTAATATTATACTCTTTAGAAAGTCAAAAAAACGCTTGATTTTATGGTGTAATTTTTTTAAAAAAATATTAATGTACAAAAAAGTTACGAGCGTTTAAAGAAATGAGAGAAATTTGCATGTGACTTGCATGTGTAATTTATTTTTTGTTTTGACATTTTTACCCTTATGCTTCTAATCCACATGTCATTCTTTTGTGACTTCTTAGACTTTTTAAGGTTTCAAGCCTTTTTAGAATATCCTTACCCTATATATATATTTTAATTTTGGGGGTCAACCGTTTTTTTTTCTTGACAAAATAATCATACATATATATATATATATATATATATATATATATATATTAATTTTGGGGGTCAACCGTTTTTTTTCTTGACAAAATAATCATTAATCTATATCATAACCTACCTTTATACACAAAAACTAGGAAAGTTAACTTTCTGATGATATACGAAAGTCTCGAAATTGTGTTAAATAAAGATGAACATGTTTAAACTTATATACTAAATATTGCTGCCACTGATAACATAAAATACTTAATTGTATATTAATGAGATCGTGTATGAAAATTTAACTTTAAAAGAGTATAAATATAATTGTCTTGAGACGAAAAATTTATTATGCTAATAAAACTCACTTACCATTGGGTTTATAGCCTGATGTTACTCCTTGACCACCAGCAATGAGAGGTGTTGGGTTCGAGTCTCGCCTGGAGCAAAAAAAGTTCTGGGAGAGCTAGGGGGTTTTCTCAGTGTAAGTTTCCTCCTAGATGGTGTGGCGGTTCCTCGATTCGGCAGTCGCCAACGCCCGGCTTTAAATGTTTTCGGGGGTGGTAGCGGTTTGTGGTCGCAGCGCGTGGGTTGTTGGTCCGAGGACTCGTTTAGCTGTTCAAAAAAAAATAAATAAAACTCACTTTTAATAAAATTTATATCATAATATAAATGGAAGTAATCATATCCTAAACATGGATTTTGATATTTGTGAAACATTAATCTTATACCAGGAAATTTATTAGAAAAATAAAATGATGGTTTAATTAAAACTTAAAGAATAAATTTCAAGTCAATATGTGAATAAAGTCATTTCAATTTATGCTAATAAAGACACTATATTAATGAGAGACATATTTGTCGATCACCTTCTCACGCATCCTTCTTTCCTTTAATGAACCATGAACCCTGAACCTGAACATGACCCTTGACCCTTTATATCAGCTTTACAAAAATCGTTTAACCCAATCAGATCGTCAAGCTCCTTTTATTTCTGTTCATCAGCTCGGAACTAATAAAGGGTTCTCTACCCTATTTTTTATTACCGTGTGAATCTAATTACGTGGTAAATCATGTGGTCCCCCACTACTCGATTAACTGAGAGGAACTAGTAAAACACGACCGCAAGCAACTGGGTTAGTGACCTTTATAAGGAAAATCACTCCACATATATTGATGAATTTCAAGACCCGAACGAGTAACATATTGACAAGCGGCATATCGGTGGGTTTCCAACACTTATTTTGTATACAACGTTTGTAAAAAAAAGAAAGAGAAGGAAACAAATAAAAGGAAAAATATCCGTGGAATGAAATTGCATTTAAGTGGGGTTAGATTTCTAGATTTTTTATATTGAAATTTCCTCAAAAGTGATCACATTTTCAAACATGATATTATAATACATAAAACTTTTTACTTTATTTTAATGAGAAAATGTGTTTGAAGCAGGCTGTCCAAAATGTCGAAGTTCGTATTCGGCTCGTACATCGTTCCAAAAAAGCTCGGCTCGGATAAAGCTCGTTTGTAACCGAGCCAAACCAAGCCAGCTCGTTTTGTAACAGATCCAATTCTACGCCAAGCCTGGCTCGGATCATTGCTCGGCTCGTATACTCGGCTCTTGGCTTGGCTCGTTTGTGCAATATGTTTTATTAAAATATAAAATTATAGGGCTATTTTCATATTCTTAATTCACAGTTCCACATATTCACGTCTCTTCTCTTATGTAAAAAACGAGCCAAAAACGAATCGTGTCGAGTTGAGGTGAATGCAATATAAATATTAAATTTCTTATGTAAAAACCAAACCAAAAACGAACCGAGTCCGAGCCAATATTTCAGGCTCAGTTTATAATCCGAGCTGGACTTAGTTTAAATCCGAGCTGAGTCCGCGATGACCACTAGCTCGGTTTGGTTCGGCTCATGAACACCCGTAGTTTGAAGAGCCACATGAGTTTAAGTTCAAGATTTAAAGTGCATGTTTAAGGTCCCTGGTTTACGATCATAGAATGTTATCAATAATGAGTTAATTTAAATATTTAATCATTAGATATATTTTTAGTAAATAAGTTTTCTTGCTAAAAGTTGAAAGGAACATATAGACAACTAGTTAAATTGAATCTTAACCATAATTGTGAAATTAAACTATATATAATGTGAATATGGTATCTAATATATTGCCTTTAACTTTTTGTGCTTTAAATTTGACAAGCATACGTTTAGGTCTGAGATCGAGGTTCAAGTTCAAGATTCAAAGTTCAAAGTTCAAGGCAGCATAGAATCATTAATTTTTAATATTATTTAATAAATTAGTTTTTTTTTTCCCTGAAAGTTAAAAGAACATATATGCAATTTGTTAAAAATAAATCTTGACGAGAATGCTTGCACGTATCATAACAATCTCTCTCTCTCTCTCTCTCTCACTCACACACACACACATAAATGTGATATACAAATTTCATTATTTACATCTTTATTTATATTTATATAAAAAATAAAAACAAAACAGAATACATATTATCTTTTTGAGACATTTACGCATTTTCTCTTTTTAATATTATTTATTATATAAAGTCAATTACGTATTTCTTATTTTTTAAATGTTTTCCCTTCCAAATAAAATAGTCAATTAATATTTCCTCCTTTCAATGGAAATATGTAATTAATTTTATGGCTTGGATAAATATGTAATAATTGTTTTACTAGAAGGATATATGTAAATATTCTTATTTTTTTGAGTACCGGCCTTTATTCTTTACACTATTTTTTTTTGCCTCTCTCGTCTTAGTGCATATCTAATACTATATAATAATATTAAATCTAGTTATATTATTTATACCTTTTACAATTTAAAATATTTCTATTCTTAATAATAACATACACTTTCCCGAAAACTAAATCAGCATAAAATATTAAATTTTCCTAGAACAACAAACATATTTTAAAACACGAAATTTTTAAATGCAAGCTTATAAAAAATTAAAGCTTTATTGGCAAACAATATTTTGTGAAATCAAATTTTAAAAAATAAAAATGATTAAAATTACAAGTTATATTCAAAAATCATTTTTTAAATGAAATATTTAAAAATCTAAGTTTATGCAAACAAATTAAAGTTCTTAAAAGTGATATTATTGTTTTATCACATAAATATTTTACTTATACATAATATCAATGATATTTTATCTTAAAATAACATTTTATACTTAGTATATTTTTATTACTAATTATTTAATATTTTATTCAACTTATGTAATATACATAATACTAGCCTTTGTTTTTATAAAAAAAGTGATATTTTTAAACAACTTTACACCCAAGACGGGATTTTAACCGTTCTCTCATATTTGATACTTTGGGCCGTACGCTCAATCCTACCCTAGAAGGAACCACACAACCGGGTAAACCTCCTGACCTTACCTTAGCAAATATGGTCCGGATTCGAACCCAAGACGTCACATAAAGAAGTCAATGGGTTAGGCTTTAAGCCCTTTGGTAAGGATATTATTACTTGTCCCCGTGATGGTGGCTTAGTAGTAAGGGGGTGGAAATTTATAAAGCAGGTCTAGGGTTTAAAGCCCGGTACCACCCAATTTTTCCTGGGTCACACGATTTACTCCCTAATGTTGGCCATCGGACCAGTCGTTGAGGGATGCCTAATGGTGGCGTTCACCATTTTATTACTTGTGAAAAATAAAATTTCAAAAAGTATAAATGTATAAGTGTCTCTAAATTAAACCAAAAATATATTATGTTAGATGAAACCCAGTGTATAATAAAAATGTATAAAACATTTCATTAAGACGGGTAAGTCATGTATTAAACATGCATTATATACTAGAAAACTTATTAGATCGAACCATGAAATAAATAAATAAATATATCAAGTCAAAGATTCGATGCAAATAGATTAACACTCCGTTATTCAATGTGACGTCGAAGACATTTTTGTCAAATTTGATATATATTTTTGAACCTTGAACCTTAAGCCTTGAACCTTGAACCATGAACCTAGAACCTTGACCCTTTAACTTCTTTATATACAAACCCTCTCATAACCCAGCCCCATCACCATATTTCTTTTCTAGCTATCCATCAGCTTAGAACTAACAAAGAGTTTTCTACACTATTTTTTGGAGAGATGAATTTCATGATCGATCTTCGATTTCTTCTCTTACCTCTTGCAAACCTCCTCTTTCCTCATTACACTTCCGATATCATCATCATTGTACTCCTCCATGTATCCATCAAAGTTCCCCTCACCTTACAACTACCCACGACTTCTCTACTCCATTTTCGAGCGTTAGACTTGTCGGTTTCGGTGACAGTATGTTTCTTATGTTTGATCTTCAAGTCCACAATACCACACTTTTGGATTGTTTATTTCATTCTAGTTTTGTTCTTGTCACCGTGGGATGACATGCTTCTTAGAATGCTAAAGACTGTTGTGTGTTGGTTATTTCACTCCCTTAGAAGCGTTGATCGACAAGTAGAGTTGAATGGCGATATTGAGCCGGACGAAAACTCTTTGGTGATAGATGTTGATGATGATATTGAAATTGAAATTGATTAGGGTTTTGTCATGTGCATGTTCCTGGAAGTTATCATAGTCTTCATGTGTGCTTGTTGTTTGTATCATTTATGTACGTATGTTTGTTGTATGCTCAATTTATCTTTAAATTAATTTTGAGTCTTGTATTACGTATGTCTGTTGTATGCTCAATTTATCTTTAAATTAATTTGGAGTGTTGTATTAAAGGCTATTCTTAAAGATCATTAGTTACCAATATTGTTTGCCTTCTACAGGTTCTTTCAAATTTATTTCATAATTTGTGTCTCAATATATAATTTATTAACTTGTAACTATTAAGAATAGTTACCATTTTAGCATTCTGATTATGTTCAATTGATCGAACAAGTTTTGGTTATGTATCATGTTTAGGTGACCACGCATGATAATATGATGCTAAATACAAATAAACGTTTTCCCTTTAAGCATAGTTGGGTCATAGATGAAGCTTTTATAGGGATGCCTCCCCTCTTATTACGTCCGAAATGCTAATTTTTCGGTCTAAATATTATTTTTTGTTGTAAATATTGGTTTCACCCTCTCGTTTCAAAAAATTAGCATATATTCTCGGTCTCGTAAATTTTTCGACCCTCTTTCAAAACGTTCAAGCTCCATCATTGGTTCGGGTCAAGATTCAAGGTTTACGTGTCATATTTGTAATAATTAATTTAGTTGCTTTTTTTCTTATTATCCAACAAAATTATATATTATTGATCTCGTTATTTGTCAAATGTTAATTATGTATTATTCATTTCTGGCCTTTGACGTCCTTAAGGTAATTTGGTAGGCTTTTTAAGTAAAAAGTTTAAATCCCTTCATACATCGACACACCATAATAAACGTGTTTCTACTTCTCATTACTTCGTCACAATCTATCTTGAAATGTTACTTATTCTACAATCTATCTTGAAATGTTATTTATTCTATTTAATTTCATTATTTCCAATGATTTTTTTTATTGTTGTATGTCATAAATTATTCAAAAATCTGTATAGTTTGGTTCAAATAAAACTACACATATAATAAGAGTTTTTCTTACACCAATACAATTTATGATCTATGTGAAAATGAAATTATAAATCAAATCATATTTCTAATGGTAAAGATCTTGTCATAAAATAATAAATATAAGTCAATTATCTTGTACTTAAAGTCTTAAAATATATGTTGTCCCCACGATGGTGATGTAGTGGCAAGGGGACGAGAATCTGTAATGAATGTCTATTGTTCAAAGCCTGGCATCACCCAATTTTCCCTAGGTCACGTGATTTACCTACCTAATGTTGGTCATAGGACCGGTCGGTGATGGACGCCTGATGATGGTGTTCACTATTTTTATTTTTAACTTAAATCATATGTCAAACTTTTGTTGCTGTAAATAACGTACTTTACAAATCAAAACTTTATTTCCAAAATAAAAATACAAGTATGTTTTAATATTAAAATATCATTATCTTAATACAATTTATACAACTTAAACATATTAAAGTCGGTGATTCAAAACTACAGGAAACATAAAATAAAATTATAAGGTATATAAAAATTAAAATATGTTTTTAAAATCAAACTGCAAAAAAATAAAATTCTTGTGATGCAAAGACATTCAAAAATCGGGTGTAATGTGTTCTGAATTTCTGATTGAGACACCGGACCCACAAGAGAACCTTGAACCTGAACCTGAACCTTGAACCTATGAACCTTGGACCTATGAACCTTTAGACTAACAAATTTGAGACAGAACACCTTTCATGCAATTAATTCAACCTTTTCCCTTAAATTATAATTGATTTTGACTTTTCGGCTTTCAAATTATTTATTAACACTAATAAATAAAGATGATTGTTTATTTGTTAATATTTTAGACCATCTATATTTTGATTTTTTTGGTTATCTCTAGAGATGTGTTCGGTTCGGTTTTTGGTTCAGTTTTTAGTTATTACGAACCATTCGGTTTTCGGTTTTCGGTTTTTTTGTCGGTTTCGGTTTGGTTTTCGGTTTTTTCGAGGCTTTTTTTTACTTTTTTTTTGTTTTTCTTTTTTTCTCTCTTACACCCAATATTGAAAATGTAAACATCTTTAACAATAGATAATTCATAAATTAATTTATCGAACACCAACTAATTAAATTAAAACTAAATAATTATCATCATGTTCTTACATTTTAAAAAAATCAAAAGTAAATAACTATATATGCAATAATTCTGATTTTTATCTTTTAAAAATGGTAGAGTTCACCTACTTAAAATTTTTATCATCTCCAACGATAGACTCTTTGTATGTTTTTATCCTATTAAATAAGTATGAACCAAAGGGCTTATAGCCCAATGGTACCCCCTTGACTTCCCAAATGGGAGGTCTTGGGTTCGAGTCTTGGCTAGAGCAAAAATTGCTCAGGCTGAGCTAGGGAGTTTTCCCAGTGTGGGTTTCTTCTAGATGGAGGTGTCATGGTACACATTTAAACGAGGGGTACTAGACATTAGCTGTTCAAAAAAAAAAAATAAGTATGATAATCTATAATATATAATAAAAGAATAACAAATTGCCACATGTCACTCCCATATTCATTTGTTATTAATTTTTGACACTTATCATTATCATATTCATTTCTCATTCAATTATATTTTATTAACTCCCTCTCCTTTTTAATGTTAATAATTTTAAATAATTAAATTATATAATTAAATGCAAAAAATATAAATCTTTTTATTTTAGTAATTTATTATAACTTAATAATCATAATTAATTTCAATTATATCTTATTTTAAAATAAATTTTATAATTTTAAAATATTTATTATTTTTAGTTCATAATAATTTCAATAACGATTGATATGATATTCAATGTATAAAATTTTCTTAAAACTGCTAGTTTGAAATATGTACAATATATAATAAAAAAATAACAAACTTGTTGTTTACTCTAATAAAATTTGAACTTTTTAATTGTTGCTTTACTACTTAAATTATTTATTATTACGTAGCATAATCATTTTATATCAAATATTATTTTTATAATCTCTGAATTATCAGTTTTAACTTTTTAATATTTCATATTTATTTCGTGTAATACACGGGTAATAATCTAGTAACAACATATATATATATATATGGGGAGGGTTCCTAAGAAAACCCTCATTTTTAAGAAAACCAAGAAAACCTATAATCTACCATTGATTAATATAATCAATGGTTGAGATCATTAGTGGCAAGATTGATTAATTATATAAAAATTCCTAAAATAGAACTTCTCTCTCCTCTCTTAAATTATATAAAAAATATATTAAATTTAAAAAATTAATTTTTCACTCAAAATATTGATTAATTTAAACAATCTATATTTTTTGATTCAAAAAATAGGAATTTTTTCAACCAAATTTCTGATTACATATATGTAATCATATACTAGTTGTTATATATACATGATTACATTTATATACTTGATTACATACATGTAATCGTATACATGATTTCATATATACCTGATTACATAAATGTAATCATATACCTGATTTCAAATATACATGATTACGTATATGTAATCATACACTTGGTTTCATATATATCTGATTACATATATGTAATCAATTAAATAAAAGCACAATTTTATATATCAAGAAAGAAACCAAACGAAATATGAAGATGAACACGAACAACAAAATGATCCAAAACCGGTTTTATACATACAATCATATTACATTGATGAATACGATTATAAAAGCATATATTAGCACATATAATGTTCCAAAAAACATTATTCACAAAGAAAAATTTAAAACTCTAGCTAAAAAATACGATTACATATACATCAAATTACATTGATGAATACGTACGATCAAAAACCAGCAAGAACATATCAAGAAACCATCAAAAAGTTAAAGTTTTTTTTTTTTTTTTTGTAATAACACAGAAGAAACAGTATCTAGTTAGACGATTTAATCAATAAATAGGTTTAATCAACCAATTAGTTTTAATTATAAAATAAAAAATGTGTGAGTTTTTGTGATTTACTGGAACAAATAATGTGATGAGAAGCAAAACCATATCGGCTAACACGTTTACCTCGCATACCTTCAATAAAATCTCTTCACATATAGGATACCTGCACATGTAAATTTTTTATAAGAAGCGACTTGTAAAACTCAATCAATATCAACCAATATACAACAAAGAACAAATTATCCCTCAAACGAACCATCATAACAGGAAAATATGATACAACTCTTGTACTTGAAGTAACCGAACGACACTAATGATGGTCGATTAAGATAGTGTAACGACCAAATACGAAGGAAAGCTGAGAAGAAGGGACACGTGATGGACCGAACCTGGGCAATCAAGCTTGGCAATAAGACAACTCGCTTACAAAAGATGATGAAAGTAGGGACGAAGATATGAAGCATTTAGAGGGAATTCAATCAACGTTGTGTCTGTGTTGTTGAAGAACAATTTTCAAACCCTAACACATCATCTTTGCTCACAAGGAAAAGGATAGGAAAGGGACAGCCATCTGACCACCATTCGACTTTCATTATATGTTATTTTCATTAATGATCTTCTTCGTCGGAAATGATTAATAGAGCGTGAACCATCACCGGCAATGGTTATTGTGAATAATTGTGACATCGTAAATAATTGAGAGATCAAAAAGAGAAATAAAAGGAAACTGGTTATAGAAAATATAAATTCTATAAATATGCTATAGTAATTTACCAAAACAACCTTTTGAATAAAAATTAAAAATTATAAAAGAAATTATTTGATTGGTTGAAAAGGGTCTTCTAAGTTTTCTTCAAAATTGGTAGTTTTTTTATGAACCTTCCTATATATATAGGGTAAGCATCAAATAAAAAGTATATTTTCCCTAAGAAAGCTAAAATGAATTTTAAAAATCTCTAAAACCGACCCAAACGAACTCCGATTGAACTCATTTTGATGGCATTAAAACCGTTTCATCGAACCCTACGACATTTAATTTTGGTTTTAGCTATAACAACTAGTTTTAAAGTTTGAATTTTAGGGCATGCCTTTTTAGCTTCAAGATTTTATCTTTAGGTTTTGGATTTGTTTTTATAATTTTGGTTTTATTATTAGGATTTATTGTTTATGATTCAGGTTTACTGTGACAACTAGTACCTGACCGCCCGGCAAGTCCGTACGGTATGTGTACTTGCATACAGTAACTATGTGTACATACGTATTTGTAAACAGTTTTTGTATTAACAGGATCCTAAATACAAGAACAGTTGTACGTATTTTCGTGTAAACTTAAATACATTAAGTACAACGTACATTTGAAACATTAGTTGTGTTTATTAAGTGAAAACTTAATTTCAGTTAGCACAACAAATCATGAGAAACAACGGTGTTCAAACAATTATCAGAAACAAATCGGTTGCGATCTGATGTCCATAGATGACAGGAATCAAATGGCCGACAATTCAATGTGAAAACAAGATGAAAACAGGATGTTTAGTTGAGTCCGACAGTGAGGAAACACAATTTAAACATAAACTGCAGTGTCGTTTCAGAATAACGAACTAACAGTGTGTTTGCGTGGGTGACGATTCACACAAACATATCTGTGAGTTTAACGCTCTGAAATGATGACTGGAAAGTAGAAAACAAAAGTCGGAAAGCAAAACCATCGTCGTGTTCGTTCGAATGACGATTCGAACGAATACGCGCGATGGTGACGCGATTCGACGGAACGAAAACGAATTACGACACGAAACGAATTTAATTTTAATTAAATAAAATAATTAACATTTTTACAATTTTGAAACTCATCAATTAATTAAAATAACCTTTTATTTATTTATTTATTCTAAATTACGCGTAATTTTCCGGATACGCGACGAAAACGCGAACCGAGCAACCGAAACGAACCCGGACACCACTCGTAGTATAAAAACCTAAAATGAGGATGTTTTCTCATTTTATCATCTTCATCCTCTCTCTCCTTCTCAATTCCCGGCCACCTCACCCACCTCCATTTTTACACCTTCAAATGCCCATAACTTCTTCATTTCTCCACCAATTCGAGTGATTCTCGAACCCACGCGAAGCCCTTGACGAGCTCTACAAGAAAGTACAACAGATCGGAGCTGTTAACCACTGATTTGTGAGGTATGATGCTTGCAAGTCACAAAAAAATAGGGTTTTTGGGGTGTGTTTGTTCGAATGCCAACCATAACCGGTCTAACCTCCCTTTACACCTTGCACGACAAGTTCACCAATAATTCTGATGAGAAACACAAACGTGGGAACTGATCTACAATCAGAATGGCGGGATGATGGTGGCTTAAGCCACCTGCGAATTTCCGAACCCTGTAACCCTTCGCAGCCACGAACCTCATCTGAGTACCGAACCTCTAGAGTTGCAACGAACCAGCCCCCTCCGACGAACCATCAACCAGGTCGACGAACCCTCACCACCTCGGCTCAAACGCCGAACCCATGAACACTCAGCCGAGCCTTTCATTCACTACGAACCTCGCCGAACCTTGTTTCATGCAACGAACCCACGATCTGCCGAACCCCTCTCCAACCGGCGAACCTTGTGAGTCAGCCGAACTATTACAGCAGCCGAACCTTCCACTTCTGACTGACGAACCTCACAAGTGCAGCGAACCTTGATCACCTCATGAACCAGGGAGAAACCGGACCTGTACTCGGCGAACCCTAGCTACAACCCCAGTCACACGAACCCTCTGGGCATTACCCTATACCTGACCGAACCCTGGTCCAAACAGACTCAAGGTTCGCTGCTATGGAGACGTTTCATGCAAATGTTTGAATAAATCATGCGGCCGGTTTAGCCATTTCGTATTGGCCATTTAAATTGATGTCGGCCCAACATCAAACCTCCGATCCATGAAATCTCTTCAGCCCAATTCCTTGGTTGGCCCAACAGCAATCATATTTAGCCCATGTGGTATTTGGCCTACACATTCCATAAATAAACCACGGTGGTAATTTCTGGGCCCACTTCGCAGCACAAGGCCCAACAGCAACCAAAGAAACCCAACTGACCCAATACATCGGCCCACATCCAGTTGTTTAGCCAACTATGCCCATCGGCCCAATTTTGTTTAATCGGCCCAATAACAGCCCAATACTACGTTATTCGGGCCCAAGACCACACGAAATCTATGATGTACTAACAAGGTCCATATGCGTGTCATTCGGCCCAAAATACTAAAAATGTGATCAAACAATTAAAAGAGATAATAGTGGACAAATTTCTTATACAATTGCAAGAATTTATGATTAAGTTGGTGGAATTGAGTGAAATAAGACTTGATAACAATGATCAATTTTGAGACGTACAACATGACAGGGTTAAAACAAAATGAATTATAAAATGCGTAATGAACTATATTAAGTCTATCTAAATTAAACTAACAATAGTGAAAAGCAACAACTATTAAACCGAGGCCGAATGACAACAAATACCGGGACCTACAAGGGTTAGTCAACTTGAGGGCTAACACAAACACACATACACACACAAGTCAATACTACTCATACTTATAAAGTACATACATCGTGAACACAATACAGGATCGTGAAATCAACATCAAAGAACAATCAAGAGCGCGTGTCTCCTTTCTTTTTAAGCTAAGTCAACCCTACAACAACAAGGTGAGTTCATATGCCCCTTTTTCTTTAATCTTGACTGATTTTAACTCTCGGGGCTGAGAAACATGTTTACTTTTATTTATTTAAAAGTTTTGCTTAACATGTTATTTATACTTTGATTTTGATAATATTAAATTGTTTATTATCGCTTATCATTGTATGCATGCTTGTATGATCATGAGATAACAGGGAAACTCAAAAGATTGTGATAATGTACTTTCACAATCATCAAAACATCGGGATGACACTGTTGTAAGATTTATCTTATAACACTTAGTTATTCCTACATGATTGAACATTGAGACAATTCATATACAAATAAACAATGAGAACGATTACAGTGAAACATGGTGACACTTCACAGCACATGAATGATCAGAAGATAAAATATTTTCTGAATATCATTCCACATCATAAACGATCAAGTGTGATAAGTCAATTTCTTATAACATTTGATCAACACCCTAAAAACATACTACTAGGTAGTATGATCGCATTGATTATCCACCACCTGCGTCACTTAAGGGTACTAAGACTTGTTCTTACTACGGCTTAAGGATTACATGGTGAACATATGGATTACAGTGAACGGCGACCATGATAACGTAACTTCATGACTATCACAGCCAATCACAGTGAACGGCGACCATGATAACGTAACTTCATGACTATCACTGCCAATCACACTTAATTAACATAATGTAATAAGACTAGTTCTTATTCGACTTTGTTAATTACATGAGACAATCCCCGTAAAGGCCTTGGGATCACACGGTGGGATAGGAGAGAATGGAAAGCATTTTAATCTGATTATGTGAGGATTAAAATGGATTCCATTCGGATCCTATACACTGCATTTGAGACATATGATGAACAGTTAACTAACACTTTTAATTAATTAAAAGTGTAACATAAAAGTTAACACACAGACAATAGAATAATACAAGGAACAGATTTATTAAATCTAACATCCTTACTATACAAATGGTTGTCAATACTTCGGTTTGATAACTACAACGCTATCATTATATTATTCTATTCATGGAAAACACAGATGATCAAGACTGAGTAAACATGGGAATGGAAATCCATAGTTGTATTGCAAGTAGTGTGAACTTTGTTTGAGCATGTGGTGGGATAGCGTCTGGGCTTGACCCTTATGTGATTCCCTATATATAAGCATGTTTGATCAGGGATCATAACATTTGCACATACTACTAGGGAGAAGCCATTGGGTGAACAGGTGATACATAACATACAAGCAACATAACAAAACATTGTGATTATGCATGTGATTGAATCAGAGTTTTCAATTAACTTACTTATGAACTCACCAACCTAGTGTTGAATTTGTTTAAATACATGTTTTCTCAGGTGACGAACAGGTGTAGAGACATACATGCAAGGTTTAAGCTAGAGGACTTTTAGAAGACCTAGCTTATTTTGTGTTGCATGCTTTTGGTGCCTAAACATTGAATCATCTTTTGTATATCTTGTACATATACAAGATATAGTTATATTGATTCTTTTGGTAGATTTACTTGATTAAATTATGAACGATACAGTGTAATTTAATCTTGTAATTCTATATCATTGATGTATTAGCATTTCTCATTTTGATTATCATGTGCTATGTAACAATCTGATCATTTGATTATCATTCAAAGATATCGCGCCCCGGGAACCTTCCGCCCGACGGGAAAACCCGATCCGTTCCCGCCGGCCCGGGGTGTGACAGATTGGTATCAGAGCCATGGTTATAGAGAAATATAGGTCATATTACTTGAACGGTTTGGCCTAGACTATAACCTAGGGAACCTCATGTAGAGTTCTTATGATATAGGATTCTATTTGCATATGTCTTCTGCTTCTGATCACTGCACTAACCGATTTCTTTTCGGTTATGATCAGAATGCCGCCGAGAAGACAACCACCAGCTTTACTACCACTGCCACCACAAGATTTGGCACCGCACTCCTCTACTCCCTCACCATCTGATTCTTTTACACAACCACCTCCACCTCCTCCTCCACATGTGCCACCACCACAGCCGCCACCACTTCATCAACTGGACCCTGCTACTGTGGCATTGGCCACTCTTCTGACAAGCCAGCTAAGGGATGTGATTCCCGAAATGATGAATCGCATCAACCACAACAACAACAGCAACAACGTTGCCAACTCATCTGGAGAAGGCAGCGGTAACACTCGGCTTCATCAAGACTACTCCTACAAGAACTTTGTAGGATGCAAGCCACCCAGTTTCAGTGGCAGTGAAGGTGCCGTCGGCTTAATCCAATGGATTGAGAAGATGGAAACTACTTTGGACATCAGTGGCTGTCCTGATCAGCACAGAGTGAGATATGCTGCTGGATCATTCAACAAGAGAGCGTTGACTTGGTGGAACGCTCAAATTCAAACTAGAGGCAGGGATGAGGCTCTGTCAATGTCTTGGGATGACTTCAAGACGATGCTGAGGGCAGAGTTCTGTCCGAGAAATGAAGTAAAGAAGATTGAGACTGAACTACTCAATCTTGTCATGATTGGTGTTGGGCATCTGGCCTACACCACCAGATTTCACGAGCTTGCCACCTTGGCACCGGATGTGGTGCCAACCCTAGAAAAGAGAATCGAGAGGTACGTTGGTGGACTACCTCCCTGCATGCAAGGGCACGTGATTTCTGCTCGTCCTACTACTATGGAGTCTGCTGTCTCTCTGTCAGCTACTCTAACCGATGTGATGGTCGCCTCTGGGGCACTTAAGAAGGAGGCTGACTCGAACAAAGCTGGAACTTCAAAGAAGCAGGATAAAAGGCCTGCAAAGAAACAAAAAGTGGTTAGAAACTTTGCTGCAACCACTCAAGCTCCTATGCTCAACCAACCACCGCCACTACAGATCAGAAAGCCATATACTGGCATTGCACCTTTGTGCAACTCATGCCAGTATCATCACCTACCGAACGTCCCGTGCAGACATTGTACTAACTGTGGGAGGTTTGGTCACTTGGTAACTTACTGCAAGAGTCCGAAGACTCAAAACAGAAACAACAACGCAGCTACTGCTGCTGCTGCTGCAGATCCTAGGTCTTGCTACAATTGTGGCGAACCAGGACATTACTCTCGGGACTGTCCCAGGAGAAACCAACAAGGGGCTCAAGCACCAAGAGGAAGAGCCTTTCAGATAGGAGCTGCTGCTGCTCGTCAAGACCCGAATGTGGTCACGGGTACATTTCTCTTATCTGACTTCTATGCATCAATATTATTTGATACTGGTGCGGATCAGAGTTTCATCTCATCCGATTTTGCATGCCATCTTAATTATGATAAGGAATTGTTAGACTCCCCTTACACTATTGAGATAGCAAACGGCAAACAGATCACAGTAGACACAATATTTAGGAATTGCCCACTAACACTTGGCGATCACACGTTTTCCATCGACTTGATACCGATGGAGCTGGGCAGTTTCGACATTATTATCGGAATGGATTGGCTATCTCTTAACAGAGTCGAGTTCATCTGTTCCGATAAACTACTACGCATACCTATGGAGAACAATGAGGTCTTGGAGATTCGTGGAGACCAAGTGAAACGTATTGTCAAGATAATATCTTGCATGAAGGCTCGCAAGTGTTTACGAAAACAATGCGTTGCATTTCTAGCTCACGTGATTCAGAAAGACAAGAAGACGATCAAGATTCAGGATGTACCAATCGTGAGAGATTTTGCAGAAGTCTTTCCGGATGACTTACCGGGACTGCCACCCGAGAGATCGGTTCAGTTTCGAATTGATTTGATTCCAGGAGCAACTCCGGTAGCTAAGTCACCTTATAGACTTGCTCCATCTGAGATGCAGGAGTTGTCTAATCAGCTACAAGAACTTCTCGATAAAGGATTCATCCGACCGAGCTTTTCCCCGTGGGGAGCTCCGGTTCTTTTTGTTAAAAAGAAGGATGGAACTTTCAGGATGTGCATTGATTATCGGGAACTCAACAAACTCACCATCAAGAATCGGTACCCGTTACCGAGGATTGATGATTTGTTTGACCAGTTACAGGGAGCACAATACTTTTCAAAGATAGACCTGAGATCAGGCTATCATCAGCTCCGGATTCAAGAGGAAGACATACCAAAGACAACTTTTCGTACCCGATATGGTCATTACGAATTCATGGTGATGCCATTCGGATTGACGAACGCACCGGATGTGTTCAAGGACTTAATGAACCGGGTGTGCAAGCCGTATCTTGATCAGTTTGTTATTGTCTTTATTGACGATATACTGATTTATTCAAAGAACGAGAAGGAACATGAACAACACCTCAAGACAGTTTTGGAGCTTCTGAAAGAAGAACAACTCTATGCCAAATTCTCCAAATGTGAATTTTGGTTAAGAGAAGTTCAGTTCTTGGGTCATGTGATTAACAGTGATGGTATTCACGTGGATCCTGCCAAGATAGAAGCAATCAAGAACTGGGATGTGCCTACGACACCAACGGAGATCCGATCATTCTTGGGATTGGCGGGTTATTACAGGATATTCATCTCGAATTTCTCTAAGATAGCCTTACCTCTCACCAAGCTCACACAGAAGTCTGAACCTTTTGTGTGGACACATAAGCAAGAGGAGGCATTCCAGACATTGAAACAAAGATTGTGCAATGCTCCAATCTTAACACTCCCAGAAGGCAATGATGACTTTGTAGTTTATTGTGATGCTTCCCATCAGGGACTCGGATGTGTTTTGATGCAATGGGACAAAGTCATTGCTTATGCCTCACGACAGCTGAAGATACATGAGAAGAATTACACAACACACGATCTTGAACTGGGAGCTGTTGTATTTGCACTAAAGATTTGGAGGCACTACCTTTACGGTACCAAATGCACTATCTTCACAGATCACAAGAGCCTACAACACATATTTGATCAGAAGGAGCTTAACATGAGACAGAGACGTTGGGTTGAGCTCCTGAACGATTACGATTGTGTGATCAAATACCATCCGGGCAAAGCAAATGTTGTTGCAGATGCTTTGAGCCGGAAGGAAAGAGTCAAACCCTTACGCGTTCGCGCAATGGGAATGACTGTGCAAACAAGTTTGAGAGATCACATTTTGCAAGCACAACAAGAAGCAGTGGCAAGAGACAATCTGAAACGCGAGCTCGACTGTGGAGCCGAGAAACACTTTAAGACAAAGCAGGATGGAGTTATCTATTATCTGGATCGTGTTTGGATTCCAGCAGCAGATGAACTTCGAACACTCATTTTTGACGAGGCACACAAGACACGTTACTCAGTTCATCCTGGTGCCGATAAGATGTACCAAGATCTTAGGTCGTTTTATTGGTGGCCGGGCATGAAGAAAGACATTGCCACTTATGTTGGCAAATGCCTCACATGTGCAAAAGTCAAAGCTGAACACCAGAAACCTTCGGGTTTGCTGGAACAACCGGAGATACCACAATGGAAGTGGGAACAAATAGCTATGGATTTCATTACCAAGCTACCCCACACTTCCAGCGGATACGATTCTATTTGGGTCATCATTGATCGATTGACCAAATCCGCACACTTTTTGCCAATCAGAGAGACATACAAGATAGAGAAATTAGCAAGACTATACATCGATGAAATAGTAGTGAGGCACGGCGTGCCATTGTCTATTATTTCAAACCGGGACAGTCGATTTACTTCGCGGTTCTGGCAATCATTGCAACAATCCTTAGGGACAAGTGTTAACTTGAGCACTGCTTATCATCCACAAACGGATGGACAAAGTGAGCGCACCATTCAAACCCTAGAGGATATGTTGAGAACATGCATCCTAGACTTCGGTGGAAGTTGGGATACACACTTACCTCTCATTGAGTTCTCCTACAACAATAGCTACCACAGCAGCATCGGATGTGCTCCTTTTGAAACACTCTATGGTAGAAAATGTCGGTCTCCAATTTGTTGGACCGAAGTGGGAGACAACAGAATAACTGGGCCTGAGCTTATTCAGGAAACTACTGATAAGATTGCCCAGATACAACAACGATTACAAGCAACACGTAGCCGCCAAAAGAGTTACGCAGACAAACGGCGCAAGCCTTTGGAATTCGATGTGGGTGACCGAGTCATGTTGAAAGTGTCCCCATGGAAAGGCGTAGTTCGTTTTGGGGCTAAAGGCAAGCTAGCACCTAGGTATGTCGGACCGTTTGAGATTACTCAACGCATAGGTCCTGTGGCATACAGACTCAGACTCCCTGATGAGCTCAGTGGAGTACACGATGTGTTTCATGTATCAAATCTCAAAAGGTGCTTAGCAGACGAGCCATTGATCATACCATTGGAAGAAATACAAGTTCATGAGCAACTACACTTCATTGAAGAACCTGTAGAGATTATGGAACGTGAAGTTAAGAAACTGAAACGTAGTCGTATTCCTATTGTAAAGGTTCGATGGAACTCCAAGCGTGGACCAGAATTTACTTCGGAGCGCGAGGACAACATGAAAGCAAAGTATCCCCACCTGTTCGAGAAGTAAAGACCGATCTTTATGCTTAAATTTCGGGACGAAATTTCTTTAACAAGGGGAGACTGTGACAACTAGTACCTGACCGCCCGGCAAGTCCGTACGGTATGTGTACTTGCATACAGTAACTATGTGTACATACGTATTTGTAAACAGTTTTTGTATTAACAGGATCCTAAATACAAGAACAGTTGTACGTATTTTCGTGTAAACTTAAATACATTAAGTACAACGTACATTTGAAACATTAGTTGTGTTTATTAAGTGAAAACTTAATTTCAGTTAACACAACAAATCATGAGAAACAACGGTGTTCAAACAATTATCAGAAACAAATCGGTTGCGATCTGATGTCCATAGATGACAGGAATCAGATGGCCGACAATTCAATGTGAAAACAAGATGAAAACATGATGTTTAGTTGAGTCCGACAGTGAGGAAACACAATTTAAACATAAACTGCATTGTCGTTTCAGAATAACGAACTGACAGTGTGTTTGCGTGGGTGACGATTCACACAAACATATCTGTGAGTTTAACGCTCTGAAATGATGACTGGAAAGTAGAAAACAAAAGTCGGAAAGCAAAACCATCGTCGTGTTCGTTAGAATGACGATTCGAACGAATACGCGCGATGGTGACGCGATTCGACGGAACGAAAACGAATTACGACACGAAACGAATTTAATTTTAATTAAATAAAATAATTAACATTTTTACAATTTTGAAACTCATCAATTAATTAAAATAACCTTTTATTTATTTATTCTAAATTACGCGTAATTTTCCGGATACGCGACGAAAACGCGAACCGAGCAACCGAAACGAACCCGGACACCACTCGTAGTATAAAAACCTAAAATGAGGATGTTTTCTCATTTTATCATCTTCATCCTCTCTCTCCTTCTCAATTCCCGGCCACCACACCCACCTCCATTTTTACACCTTCAAATGCCCATAACTTCTTCATTTCTCCACCAATTCGAGTGATTCTCGAACCCACGCGAAGCCCTTGACGAGTTCTACAATAAAGTACAACAGATCGGAGCTGTTAACCACTGATTTGTGAGGTATGATGCTTGCAAGTCACAAAAAAATAGGGTTTTTGGGGTGTGTTTGTTCGAATGCCAACCATAACCGGTCTAACCTCCCTTTACACCTTGCACGACAAGTTCACCAATCATTCTGATGAGAAACACAAACGTGGGAACTGATCTACAATCAGAATGGCGGGATGATGGTGGCTTAAGCCACCAGCGAATTTCCGAACCCTGTAACCCTTCGCAGCCACGAACCTCATCTGAGTACCGAACCTCTAGAGTTGCAACGAACCAGCCCCCTCCGACGAACCATCAACCAGGTCGACGAACCCTCACCACCTCGGCTCAAACGCCGAACCCATGAACACTCAGCCGAGCCTTTCATTCACTACGAACCTCGCCGAACCTTGTTTCATGCAACGAACCCACGATCTGCCGAACCCCTCTCCAACCGGCGAACCTTGTGAGTCAGCCGAACTATTACAGCAGCCGAACCTTCCACTTCTGACTGACGAACCTCACAAGTGCAGCGAACCTTGATCACCTCATGAACCAGGGAGAAACCGGACCTGTACTCGGCGAACCCTAGCTACAACCCCAGTCACACGAACCCTCTGGGCATTACCCTATACCTGACCGAACCCTGGTCCAAACAGACTCAAGGTTCGCTGCTATGGAGACGTTTCATGCAAATGTTTGAATAAATCATGCGGCCGGTTTAGCCATTTCGTATTGGCCATTTAAATTGATGTCGGCCCAACATCAAACCTCCGATCCATGAAATCTCTTCAGCCCAATTCCTTGGTTGGCCCAACAGCAATCATATTTAGCCCATGTGGTATTTGGCCTACACATTCCATAAATAAACCACGGTGGTAATTTCTGGGCCCACTTCGCAGCACAAGGCCCAACAGCAACCAAAGAAACCCAACTGACCCAATACATCGGCCCACATCCAGTTGTTTAGCCAACTATGCCCATCGGCCCAATTTTGTTTAATCGGCCCAATAACAGCCCAATACTACGTTATTCGGGCCCAAGACCACACGAAATCTATGATGTACTAACAAGGTCCATATGCGTGTCATTCGGCCCAAAATACTAAAAATGTGATCAAACAATTAAAAGAGATAATAGTGGACAAATTTCTTATACAATTGCAAGAATTTATGATTAAGTTGGTGGAATTGAGTGAAATAAGACTTGATAACAATGATCAATTTTGAGACGTACAACATGACAGGGTTAAAACAAAATGAATTATAAAATGCGTAATGAACTATATTAAGTCTATCTAAATTAAACTAACAATAGTGAAAAGCAACAACTATTAAACCGAGGCCGAATGACAACAAATACCGGGACCTACAAGGGTTAGTCAACTTGAGGGCTAACACAAACACACATACACACACAAGTCAATACTACTCATACTTATAAAGTACATACATCGTGAACACAATACAGGATCGTGAAATCAACATCAAAGAACAATCAAGAGCGCGTGTCTCCTTTCTTTTTAAGCTAAGTCAACCCTACAACAACAAGGTGAGTTCATATGCCCCTTTTTCTTTAATCTTGACTGATTTTAACTCTCGGGGCTGAGAAACATGTTTACTTTTATTTATTTAAAAGTTTTGCTTAACATGTTATTTATACTTTGATTTTGATAATATTAAATTGTTTATTATCGCTTATCATTGTATGCATGCTTGTATGATCATGAGATAACAGGGAAACTCAAAAGATTGTGATAATGTACTTTCACAATCATCAAAACATCGGGATGACACTGTTGTAAGATTTATCTTATAACACTTAGTTATTCCTACATGATTGAACATTGAGACAATTCATATACAAATAAACAATGAGAACGATTACAGTGAAACATGGTGACACTTCACAGCACATGAATGATCAGAAGATAAAATATTTTCTGAATATCATTCCACATCATAAACGATCAAGTGTGATAAGTCAATTTCTTATAACATTTGATCAACACCCTAAAAACATACTACTAGGTAGTATGATCGCATTGATTATCCACCACCTGCGTCACTTAAGGGTACTAAGACTTGTTCTTACTACGGCTTAAGGATTACATGGTGAACATATGGATTACAGTGAACGGCGACCATGATAACGTAACTTCATGACTATCACAGCCAATCACAGTGAACGGCGACCATGATAACGTAACTTCATGACTATCACTGCCAATCACACTTAATTAACATAATGTAATAAGACTAGTTCTTATTCGACTTTGTTAATTACATGAGACAATCCCCGTAAAGGCCTTGGGATCACACGGTGGGATAGGAGAGAATGGAAAGCATTTTAATCTGATGAACAGTTAACTAACACTTTTAATTAATTAAAAGTGTAACATAAAAGTTAACACACAGACAATAGAATAATACAAGGAACAGATTTATTAAATCTAACATCCTTACTATACAAATGGTTGTCAATACTTCGGTTTGATAACTACAACGCTATCATTATATTATTCTATTCATGGAAAACACAGATGATCAAGACTGAGTAAACATGGGAATGGAAATCCATAGTTGTATTGCAAGTAGTGTGAACTTTGTTTGAGCATGTGGTGGGATAGCGTCTGGGCTTGACCCTTATGTGATTCCCTATATATAAGCATGTTTGATCAGGGATCATAACATTTGCACATACTACTAGGGAGAAGCCATTGGGTGAACAGGTGATACATAACATACAAGCAACATAACAAAACATTGTGATTATGCATGTGATTGAATCAGAGTTTTCAATTAACTTACTTATGAACTCACCAACCTAGTGTTGAATTTGTTTAAATACATGTTTTCTCAGGTGACGAACAGGTGTAGAGACATACATGCAAGGTTTAAGCTAGAGGACTTTTAGAAGACCTAGCTTATTTTGTGTTGCATGCTTTTGGTGCCTAAACATTGAATCATCTTTTGTATATCTTGTACATATACAAGATATAGTTATATTGATTATTTTGGTAGATTTACTTGATTAAATTATGAACGATACAGTGTAATTTAATCTTGTAATTCTATATCATTGATGTATTAGCATTTCTCATTTTGATTATCATGTGCTATGTAACAATCTGATCATTTGATTATCATTCAAAGATATCGCGCCCCGGGAACCTTCCGCCCGACGGGAAAACCCGATCCGTTCCTGCCGGCCCGGGGTGTGACAGATTGGTATCAGAGCCATGGTTATAGAGAAATATAGGTCATATTACTTGAACGGTTTGGCCTAGACTATAACCTAGGGAACCTCATGTAGAGTTCTTATGATATAGGATTCTATTTGCATATGTCTTCTGCTTCTGATCACTGCACTAACCGATTTCTTTTCGGTTATGATCAGAATGCCGCCGAGAAGACAACCACCAGCTTTACTACCACTGCCACCACAAGATTTGGCACCGCACTCCTCTACTCCCTCACCATCTGATTCTTTTACACAACCACCTCCACCTCCTCCTCCACATGTGCCACCACCACAGCCGCCACCACTTCATCAACTGGACCCTGCTACTGTGGCATTGGCCACTCTTCTGACAAGCCAGCTAAGGGATGTGATTCCCGAAATGATGAATCGCATCAACCACAACAACAACAGCAACAACGTTGCCAACTCATCTGGAGAAGGCAGCGGTAACACTCGGCTTCATCAAGACTACTCCTACAAGAACTTTGTAGGATGCAAGCCACCCAGTTTCAGTGGCAGTGAAGGTGCCGTCGGCTTAATCCAATGGATTGAGAAGATGGAAACTACTTTGGACATCAGTGGCTGTCCTGATCAGCACAGAGTGAGATATGCTGCTGGATCATTCAACAAGAGAGCGTTGACTTGGTGGAACGCTCAAATTCAAACTAGAGGCAGGGATGAGGCTCTGTCAATGTCTTGGGATGACTTCAAGACGATGCTGAGGGCAGAGTTCTGTCCGAGAAATGAAGTAAAGAAGATTGAGACTGAACTACTCAATCTTGTCATGATTGGTGTTGGGCATCTGGCCTACACCACCAGATTTCACGAGCTTGCCACCTTGGCACCGGATGTGGTGCCAACCCTAGAAAAGAGAATCGAGAGGTACGTTGGTGGACTACCTCCCTGCATGCAAGGGCACGTGATTTCTGCTCGTCCTACTACTATGGAGTCTGCTGTCTCTCTGTCAGCTACTCTAACCGATGTGATGGTCGCCTCTGAGGCACTTAAGAAGGAGGCTGACTCGAACAAAGCTGGAACTTCAAAGAAGCAGGATAAAAGGCCTGCAAAGAAGCAAAAAGTGGTTAGAAACTTTGCTGCAACCACTCAAGCTCCTATGCTCAACCAACCACCGCCACTACAGATCAGAAAGCCATATACTGGCACTGCACCTTTGTGCAACTCATGCCAGTATCATCACCTACCGAACGTCCCGTGCAGACATTGTACTAACTGTGGGAGGTTTGGTCACTTGGTGTAAACAAACTGTAAAAAATTAAAAAAAATTTTGATGGTTTTTTCATTGTTTTCAAAGTTTACTCAGCTAAAGTAGGTTTTCAAAATTGTCACACCTCAACCGACGGCGAAATACGTCGGGCCACGTACAGTCGTACTCTCGTACCTATTTTTTGGAGAGATGAATTTCATGATGGATCTTCAATTTCTTCTCATACCTCTTGCAACCCTCCTCTTTTCTCATTACACTTCCGATATCATCATCATTGTACTCCTCCATGTATCCATCAAAGTTCCCTCACCTTACAACGACCCACGACTTCTCTACTCCATTTTCGAGCGTTAGACTTGCCGGTTTCGGTGACAGTATGTTTCTTATGTTTGACCTTCAAGTCAATAATACCACACTTTTGGATTGTTTATTTCATTCTAGTTTTGTTCTTGTCTCCATGGGATGACATACTTCTTAGAATGCTAAAGACAATTGTGTGGTGGTTATTTCGCTCCATTAGAAGCATTCCTGTGCATGAAGTTGTATGCCTTTTGAATGGTAATCATGACGAAGAAGAAGCACATGCACCTGGGCGTTGATCGACAAGAAGATTTGAATGGTGATCATCAGCCAGATGAAAACTCTTTGGTTATAGATGTTGATGATGATTTTGAAACTGAAACCGATTAGGGTTTTGTCATGTGCATGTTCCTGGAAGTTATCATATATAGTCTTCATGTGTGCTTTTTGTTTGTATCATTTATGTACGTACGTATGCCTGTTGTATGTTCAATTTTATCTTAAATGTTTTATGGAGTGTTGTATTAAGGGCAATTCATAAAGATCATTAGTTACCAGTATTAATTGTTTGACTTCTAGTCAGATTTCTTTCAAATTTAGTTCATAATTTGTGTCTTAATATATGACTTGTACTATAACAATAAATATACCCAGTAGAATACCACTTAGAGTGGTGGCTAGTGATTACTTGTAACTATTAAGAATAATTACCATTTTGTCATTTTGATTATGAAATATTATTTTTTTTTGTTATTAATATTGATTTCGTACTTTCGTTTCAAAAAAGTAACATGTATTTTCGGTCTTATAAATTTTCCAACAATCTTTTTTATATTATTATCCAAAAAATTATATATTATTGATCTCGTCATTTGTAAGATGTTAATTATGTATTATTCATTTCTGGCCTTTGATGTCCTTAATTGGTAATTTGATAGTCTTTTGAAGTAAAAAGTTTAAATCCCTTTATATATCGACTTTTACGTACCTCTTACAATATTTCCTATTAATTGAACTTCCACACACCATAATAAACGCGTTTCTACTTCTCATTAATTCGTCACAATCTATCTTGAAATGTTATTTATGATCTATACAAAATAGGCCTAATGCAATTTTTTTTTGACACAAAAGGTTGCAAATAGGTTGCATTAGGTGAAGTTGCATTAGCCTAATGCAACCTTTTTATTACATAATGCAACTTTTTTAAATAATGCAACTTTTTTAAAAAAAATTGTATTTAAAAAAGTTGCATTAGGAAATTTTTTTTAAAAAGTTGCATTTAAAAAAGTTGCATTAAGAAAAAGAAATTTACATTATATAACAAAAAAATTGCATTGGATCTAATGCAACTTCAGCTAATGCAGCCTTTTTTAACTGTAAAGGTTGCATTAATATGATTTTTGTAGTATTATATATAATTTAATTTCATCATTTTCCAATGATTTTCTTTATTGTTGTGCGTTATAAATTACTCAAAAATCAATTTAGTTTGGTTCAAATAAAACTACATATATAATAAGTTTTTCTTACACCAATACAATTGATGATCTATGTGAAAATGAAATTATAAATGAAATCATATTTGTTAATGGTAAAGATCTTGTCATAAAATAATAAATATAAGGCAAATATCATGTTTTAAATCATATGTTAAACTTTTGTTGCGGTAAATAACGTACTTAACGAAAATAACGAATCAAAACTGTATTTTCAAAATAAAAAAAGTTAACTATGTTTTAATATTAAAAAAACACATTATCTTAATATAAGTTATATACAACTTAAACATATTATAGTCACTGATTGAAAACTACGGGAAAGATAATTACATAAAATAAAATTATAAGGTATATAAGAATTAAAATATGCATTCAAAATCAAACTGCAAAAATAAAATTCTTACGATGCAAAGAAATTAGAAAATCAGGCGTGATTGAGACACTGGCCCCACATGAAAATCTTGAACATGAACCTTGAACCTTGGACCTATGAACCTTTAGACTAACAAATTTGAGACATAACGCCTTTCCTGCAATTGATTCAACCTTACAAGGCATTCACGTACTTAAGTTATAATTGATTATGACTTTTCGGCTTTCAAAACCAATATCTATTAATATTAATATATAAAATAATTATATATTTTTCATTATTATAGACCATTTATATTTCGTTTGTTCTGTTTCTCTTCTATTTAATTATCTAAATTTATTATTTTTTTTGAAAGGCAAACGCCCGGTCACTCGGAATCACCCTAGCAAATAGATCACACTTCCGTCTGAATAACAGAGCGTGGTGACCTGACCCACCTGTCCAGGAGGAAACCTACAACTAGGAAAACCCCCTGGCTCACCCAGAACAATATTTGCTCTAGATGAGACTCCAACCCAAGACCTCTCATAAAAGAAGTCAAGGGGCTACCATTAGGCTAGAAGCCTTTTGGTCTAAATTTATTAATTAGTTATGTATTAAGAATAAATGAACTTATATTTTTATATAACAACTTCTATTTAATTCTTTAAATATCATCAATTTCAAATTATATTTTTTAAAATATATAAAATAAAACAATAATAATATTAATTGATTTTTACGAGTGATTGGATTATTAGAATGAAAAAAAATGCATTATATTGAAATAGTTAAAAGTAAGTAATTTAAAAATCTAAGTTCTATGTATTAATATAAATTTTAATTCAACTTAATTTGAGTGTGTTAAAAGAAGAATAAGTATACTTTAATTAAATTAGCATTTATTAATTACATTACATAAAAATGTTAACACATAGCTGAAAAAATAGAAAAATTAAAATATAATTTATAATTATCACATCAATTTTTATAACATATGTTAACGACTTTACATATAAGCAAATTATATTAGGGCTCTTTTATTTACACACCCCACTTTTTTATTTTAACACCCTTGCGGTCTTTTACGGGCCGTACTTGCTAGTATGGCCCGTATTGAGTAAAGACAAACATTGCAGGGAATTCCTTGAAATCAGTGAAACATTCTGTTGGACGGACCGTACAGGTCAGTACGGCCCGTCTTGGCCCAAGCTTATTTTTCCAAGCTATTTTGGGTGTCAACCAGTTTTGCTATAACTTGATACGGCCTGTACTGGTCAGTACGAGCCGTCTTAAATTAATTTATTTTATTTAAACTTAATTTACGTATTTAAATAATTTTTAACGATATACGTTTAATACGTGAATTATTTGAACGATATTAGTTATTTATTTTATTTAAACTCAATTTACGTATTTAAATTTAATTTTTAACGATATACGTTTATTATGTAAGTTATTTGAACGATATACGGCTATTATTTTAATTAAACGTCATAATGTCGTTTTAACTAAATATTTCATTTTATAATTAGTTTGTTTACGTTAATTTAAATAATTTAAACGATAAAAAGTTTGCCGCGCAAATATTAAACAATACAAACAGAAACAATACAAATACAGAAAGAAACATACGTATATACACTGTACGGTTTTATATACAAGGAAACAAAATACAAAAATACAAAAGTAACTACGATCCGGATGGTCCAGCGTCCGATCCGTCGTTTGCGTAGACGCGTGGCTCCGGGAACGGTGGTAGCTGTGACCCGTCCCGTCGCGCATGCTCTGACGCGACCGTCCACTGGACCAAATCCTCGTAACGATCTAGCCGTCGCTCGACGCGTGCCTCCCAGGCGGCCCGACGACGATCAGACTCAGCCATCTGCTAAGCCGTCTCGTCACACCGGGCGGCAATCTGGTGCAACAACGCCTCGAGTGGCTCGGTCAGGCGCACCGCACGTTAAACGTGTGGTGGATGCAGCGGAGGCTCCTCCTCGCGCGGCGGTGACTGAACCGGCTCCTTCCGAATCGGCTCGGGGGCTCCGGCATCGGGCCACCGTCCTCCTGCTGCTGCTGGTCCGGCAATACAATGACCTGGGCGGGCTAAAACGGGCGGCCGTCCTGCCCAATAAACCTCAATCCCAGACCCGGGATGTCGGCGGCAAGTTTCATGCTGATGATCGTCCGCCGATCGAGCTTACGAGGCTCGATCGCCAGCAGATCATCAAACATATCAACCATGCCTCTGCTGCGGGCGATGTGGGTGACAAAGGCACCACCCCACAATGTATTGCGCTCCTGTCGGTGGTAGAAGGAGGTGTAGTACAACGCAAAACACCATGCTAGGTTGCACGGCCTGCCAACAATGAGTGAGTGCAGATAAAACATATATGTCGTCGACCCACTCCTGGCTCTGACCGCGACCTGAGATGGTCGTCACGATGCAGCGGTGGATGTAACGGATCAGAGGATCTCTGATCATCGTGGCCCGTACTCGGTGGCCGGTGAACGGCTTATCAAATATCTAGGCCCACCAGGCCCTCATAACCCCCTCCTCCCCCTGCTTCAACCCCTATGTGAAGTCCTCACGAACGGTCTCCGGCTCGTAGTAGATGCCTAAGTGCACGGCGAACCGCTCGATCGACATCTCGAAGTGTTGTCTGCCTAAGGAGAACTCAATATCCGAAATCTCCTCGTCCTCCTCCTCCCTAACTGCTGCCTGGTAAGCTCTATATCTAAATGCCGATAGAAACTCAACAGTGATCAGCCGATTGGTGGGCAGCTCCGTGAGATCGAACAGGCGAGTCCACGGCGTGTCCTCGCCGAGGATGCCTCTCGCACGCACCCCCTCCCCGGCATCTGCCAGAACACCCCAATCCATACAACGGGGCGTCGGCACGCTCATCCGATGTATCCGACGGCACCTTATCGCCGTCGCTGACTCTGGCTCGAACTGGAGCCACTCGTCTTGCGATAGCACGAGCGACTCCGGATCTAACGGCGGCCGCTGCTGCCGGGCGACGTCCTCCTGGTGCGGCATCTCGGCATCCATCTCGGCTACAGAAAAGTATAAGCTGAAAAACGAAAAACGAGCGAACGTTAAAAAAAATTCTGACCAAGACAGCCCGTACAGCTCAGGATGGCCCGTACCTGTGACACCCCAATTCTCATAACAAAACGTTTAACATAATTGCGGAATTTACAAAATTTAGGTCCCAGATTCACGGGTTTTAAAACCCTTACAATTCAACTAAAATCATTTAACACTTTAACATGACTAACTAGACTTGTTCATCATTTACAAAACATGTTAAATACGTTAAAAGTGTAGTTTTAAACTTTACAATCCATTTACTTAATCTTTACAAAAGTGTGGTTCGATCCTTTTAACCGTCTGATCGTTCTGAGTCGTAGCCGAGCCTACCTTTGACCTGAAACAACCACAAACAATCAAGTGTTAGTCCAAAAGGACTAAGTGAGTTAACCCCTTAACCTCCCCGTGCTTAACCAAATTAAACGGAAGCAAAATCAAAAAAAAATTCCATTCTGGGCGTATGGTACGCCCAACCCGGCGTATGGTACGCCCACCGTACCAAACGCCCAAATTTCAGCGTTGGCAGAAACTTCTGGGCGTAGTGTAAAGTGCCCGCCGTATGATACGCCCAATCTGGGCGTATGATACGCCCACTGCAGGTCTGCAGCTACAATTTTAGCGTTTTCACTTCCAGATTCGATCCGGATCATTCCCGGACATTCTTTTACACAAAAATCAACTCCATGACATTATTTAATCATATTTTTAAGTCCCCAAACCTATCTTGGTGACCCTCAACTTATAATTTTACATAATCACCTAATGGTTTGTTTTTCCCAAACCACTTTAACTTTAATTATTTTTCCTTCGCACGAATGCGAATCATCCCCATGACCCTCATTAGTCCTTATACCCCAACTTTCACACGTATGTGAATCATCACCCTTTCCATACAAGTATGGAATTATACCCTCTTCCACACAAATGTGGATCATCACCCGAATGCCACCAAAGTGTGGTCTTACATCATATTCCACACGAATGTGGATCACCAAACATGAAACATGTCAATTATTCCCTATCATACATTGACATCAATTTAATTCATGCACCCATCACATAATAAGCAACAACTACTACAAACACCACATTATGAAATCCAACAATTCAAACATTAACAAACATGGATAAGTCTTATGGTTGCTTATTCATGGATAGGTTTACTCACCTTGGTCCTTAGTTCCACTTGGTTCAACTTTCTCTTTACCGGGTCTTTGGTTGGTACTTCCACCTCCTAGATCATATTATCACACATACACATTCAATCTAGGAACAATACACACAAAACAAACTTCCAACCCTTTGACCCATTATCATCATATTTGACTTTACTATAGTCAAACTCTCCTAATTCATTAATTTACATTTCAATTGCTTTCAACATATGAAATTAGACTAAACACCACTAACAAATCATCTATTTGAGTTTATGAACCATTTCCCCCAAATTCACCAATAATCACAATTCATTCTTGCATTTAAGTTGTTTGAGGCATTTCCTCAAACACCTTATGTGCAGAGTTTTACGACACCCCAACATCAACATTTTAAAAAAACCAACATTCCCATTCATTTCATTTCAAACATACAAAGTGTCAAACTCCTCATTTTATGTATCTTTAATCAAAATTTCTGCACATATGTAATAGACACAACACCCATTCCCCAAATTCATCATTTACTCCATAACTTTATGGAATTCTTGAAACCCATGAAATCCCCAAAAATCCAACTCTAGGTTTTTCAATCTATTTTACATACAAGAGGATTATTTAGTTGTTTTCTAACATTACTAACATCATCTCATGTTTTAGATTACACACACAACCCAAATTTTGAGTTTCACCATCATCTAACCACACCCACATGGAAACCCACGAAAATTCCATTACCACATATGAAATCACATACCTTAAGTTGAGAAATTACAAGAGGAACACCAATCTACACTTGCATTTATGATCAGAAAGAGTTTAGTAGGTGGATTTTGGTCCAAAATCACAAAACCCTTCTTTTTCTCCTCTTGAACGTCGACCTCCCCTCCTCCCAAGCCAAAAATCTGATTTTGACTTATTTGACCAAGATTTCCCTATATAACCCCCTTTTAATTCACTTTCATCATTTGGCACTTTAGCCCCCTCAACTTTCAATTTCACATGTACTAAGACTTACTTAGTAATTAATCAATTAATCTACTAATTAACACATAACAACACCAATTAACTTAAAATTATATCAAATATCTATTATTTTAATAAAAAGTTAAATCGGGTCGTTACAAATTCTCCCTCCCTTAACGGGGTTTCGTCCCCGAAACTAGTTTACATATCAAACAAAAAGGGATAGAATTTCTTCATTTCATCTTCCGACTCCCATGTTGTGTCGGATCCTCGTCTATTCTTCCATTGCACCTTGACTTGGTTCAATGACTTGTTTCTAAGCCGTTTTATCTTTCGGTCTAATATTGCCACCGGTTTCTCCACATAATTCAATTTGTCAACAACTTCCACATCTTCCAAAGGCACATAAGCCGACTCATCCGCCAAACACTTCCTCAAATGAGACACATGAAAAGTGTTATGAATGCCACTTAGCTCGTCCGGTAGTTCGAGACGATAAGCAACTTCACCAACCCGAGCAATGATCCTAAAAGGACCAATGAAGCGTGGACTTAGCTTCCCGCGCTTACGAAATCGAATTACTCCCTTCCACGGAGAGACTTTCAACAACACATAGTCCCCCACCTGGAATTCAATTGGTCTTCTCCGTTTATCGGCATACGATTTCTGTCGGTCTTGAGCCGCTTTCAAATGAGCTCGTATTTGATCAATCTTTGCATTAGTCACCTTAATCACTTCTTTTTCTGCAATCTCTCGTTGACCGACTTCATCCCAACAAACGGGAGTACGACATTTCCTCCCATAAAGCATTTCATATGGTGGCATTCCAAGACTAGAATGATAACTATTATTGTATGAGAATTCTGCCAACGGCAAATAGTCATCCCAACTTCCCCCAAAATCAATAATACACGCACGTAGCATATCCTCCAAAGTTTGAATGGTCCTTTCACTCTGACCATCCGTTTGAGGATGATACGCCGTGCTCAGCAAGAGTTTGGTGCCTAACTCCTCCTGAAATTTCCTCCAAAAGTGTGAGGTAAACCGAGTGTCTCTATCTGATACAATAGATACCGGTACCCCATGTCGTGACACCACTTCCTTTATATATACCTCTGCCATTTTCTCCGACGAATAAGTCTCACGTATCGGAATAAAATGAGCACTTTTCGTCAACCTGTCAACAATGACCCAAATCGTATCATGTCCCTTTTTAGTCTTAGGGAGTTTAGTGATTAGATCCATTGTGACATGCTCCCACTTCCATAAAGGAATCTCCAACGGTTGTAACTTGCCATACGGTTTCTGGTGCTCAGCTTTTACCTGCATGCAAGTCAAACATTTCTCCACATACTTCACAATATCTCTTTTCATTCCCGGCCACCAATAATTTCTCCGGAGATCACGATACATCTTGGTGGCACCCGGATGAATAGAGTACTTAGACTTATGAGCTTCCTCCAACAAAATCGACTTGAAGGGACAAGTGGGAGGTATCCACACCCGACCCCACCTTGTCTTCAAGCCTCGCTCATCTTCATCCAAGTTGTGAATTTGCCCCTTTATTCGGTCTCTCTTCCAATTTTCTTCCTTGAGTGCCTCCACTTGTGCTTCTTTGATTTGAGTTATGATTTCAGATGAGACCACAATTTTCATCACCTTCACCTTTATAGGTGAATATTCCTTTCTACTCAAAGCATCGGCAACCACGTTTGCCTTTCCCGGATGGTAGAGGATTTTACAATCATAATCTTTGATTAACTCTAACCACCGTCTCTGCCTCATGTTCAATTCTTTCTGAGTAAAGAAATACTTAAGGCTCTTATGATCGGTGTAAATGGTACATTTCACACCGTATAGATAGTGCCTCCATATCTTTAACACAAAAACTACAGCCGCAAGCTCCAAATCATGAGTTGGGTAATTCACTTCGTGCACCTTCAATTGTCTTGAAACGTACGCTATCACCTTACCCCGTCTTGGTCAGGACGGCCCGTCGTGGCCATACCAGGCCAAAACTAGGTTGTCTGTCCAAGACGGCCCGTCGTGGTCAAGACGGCCCGTCTTGGCTATACCAGGCCATTTCCAAGACCTAGACGTATTTTTCCTCACGCTCTTTGCTTACGAACGCGTGAGTAATACTAAACGTCTGGTGTGTGGAAGTCACGCCAACAATTTGAATAAATGGAAGCTTGTACTGGTTCGTTTTGTACGCCGCGTCCATCATCAGTAAGTGCGGAAATGCACGCCACCAGCAATACGATTTTGGATGACAGAAGAAAATGTCTTCCACGACGTTTGTTTCAGAATCCTCCCGAGTATAGTAAACGTACCGCTGACTGTGAAACATGTTTTCCAAGACCTGCATCGGAGTATCACCGAATTTCTTCTTGTTTTTTAACTTCTGATGTAAATTGTATACATCTCTAGAGACGAATACATTTGCAGGGTTATGTTTCTTTATGCTCGAAAGTACGTTACGAGGATCCATGTGTCGCTCGGTCAGATTCTCAACCAGATGTTCTTCCTCCTGAGTGAATCTTCTAACATATGGATAACCCTCTAGATTCTGAGCAGGTTCGTGATTGTGATTGTCGTTAATCACCTGTAATTTCCAGGATTCACGAACTTCGTTGTATAACCCTATCAGTTGAAACGGACAACCGATTTTCTTGCTGCCTGACCGTCTAAGGATTACGATGCTATTGTGTTCGCCACCACGGTCACACATGAGCCAGACTTTGATTACACTGCCTGTTGTCTTTGATTTCTTCGTTCTTCTTTTGACTACAATGTAACCATTGTCTAATGCTCTACTTTTCACCCACCCTACCAGCGCTTCCTCAGACATAAACTACTGACATATAAAAACAATAATAAATACCGTAAATGGATAGCGATAATATACAATCATCAACATTTATGTTTCATTTAAGTTACCTATTTGGTTTCCCAGTTAACGTTTAAAGCCGTCGGCTTTTCTTCATAACCCTCCTTCGGGTTACTTTGTTTACTGTCGTCATACACGAACCCATACGATGCTTGATTGTCAAAACCTACATCAGTGTTAGGTTTAGCATTCAGATCTATCGTCCCGTATGAATACTCTACAGGAGGCTCTTCGTTCAAATCTGGCACGGAATAGTTGAAAAAACTCCCATCCCAGAACGGCATCGTTACAGATATGAATTATCTTGAAATATATTCGAATTCAAAAATTACCCGTTCGTTTGAAACGATTCAAGCTTATATACAAATTTGAAGATGTTCAATACAACCTGTACTGGCCTATACGGCCCGTACTGAGTCAAATCAGTGTCCTTTTGTCAGAATTGAAAAAGCAAGACGGGCCGTACTGGCCAGTACGGGCTATCTTGCTGTCTAATCATTGTACTATGTTGCAGGGAATGTCTTTACGATGAATGAGACGGGCCGTCCTGGCCAGTACGGCCCGTCTTGCTCCCAATCATTGGCACAGGTTTTCAGAGGGAATGTTTGACCAAGTACTGAGACGGGCCGTACTGGGCAGTACGGGCCGTCTCAGGGGTGTATTTTTAAAAAAAAATGGGTGCTAGGATAACACCACCCTTATAATATAATTCATTCAACATGTATAAAACATGAGTTTAATTAAAATATACAATATACATTCTTTTTAGCTACACAACTTCTTGTTACTAAATATGTATATATAAGTTAGGGGTGGCAATTCTAGACACGACCTGAAACACGACCCGAACACGATACGAAAATAATCAAGTTTTGGGTTGGCAATTATAACCCGTTTAATAAACGGGTCAGGTTCGGGTTGACCTGTTTATAAAGCAGGTCAGGTTCGGGTTGACCCAATTATAAACGGGTTGACCCGCTAACCCGTTTAACGTTTCAAAATTTTTATTTTTTATTTTTTCTTTTTTGCAACATATATCTAGTTGTTTTTCTTTTGATTATTAACCATACTTTAATTGATCGAGTAACAAAATTTATATTTTTTTCATTTAAAAAATATTTTAAGTTTTTTTAAAGTTAACTATACAAATAAGTTTATTTTAAATTTCATACTTTATAATTATGATTTACATAAGTGTATGCTTTCAACCAAGAACCAACTTACAATCTGTAAATTCGTTGATTATTTTATATAAACGGGTTAAACGGGTCATGTTCGGGTTGACCTGAATTAACGTCAATCCGGGTTAGGGTTGAAAACTTTGACACGAATAAATATATGGGTCAGGTTCGAGTTGCAAAATTCAACCCGCCAACCCGCCAACCCGTGACCTGTTAACCCGATAACCCGTCAACCCGACACGATTGACACCCCTAATATAACCTATTATTTTTCTACTCATGTAATAAATTACATGAGATGCTAAGCTAGTTTATATTAACATATGTGTTTGGTCATATGTCATTTTTAGTAATTGACGTTAACATGTGATCAGGTGATTAAAAAAAACATGTATTTTGATTGAGTGGTATATGTTTTCATAATTACAAGATATAGTTGCGCAATATTTTAACTTACACAAAGTCAAGTTTTTTGTTTGATCACACAATATATTTACATCTATCTATTTTAATAATAAAGATTTATAAGGATAAATGATATGTTCATATACCACCTTAACTTTGGTTTTTCGTTTTTGTCTCCTATTAAATACGTATCATATTAAATAATGATTTTAAAATTTTAATGTACTTTTTTCATATTTTTGACCTAATTTTTATAATAAATTTGAAATATATTAATACTAAAATCACACTTTTTAAAGAAATCCAAATTATTATAAAATATAAAATTTTCAAAAAGGAAATGTTTAAAGAAGCAAACTTTGAAAACATTAGTGTTTTTGTTACTTAAAATATTAAACTATACGAAATTCTAATCATATTTCACATTTAAAAATCGTCTTGTATTGTTTGATTTTTATTGATAAAATTTTTATTGTTTAATTTTTATTGATTTAAAAATCCTATTATTATCAGTTTGTGTGATATTCTGCTACCAGTGAGTTTCGTACAACCTCTTCTCTTTTTAATATTTTATAAACACCGGGGTATTACTGTAGAACTTTTCTTGAACATATGATATGTATCACTGTTATCTATATGATTACATGTGATTTGTTGATAACTTGTGGATTTCATTGGATTTTGCCTTTAGAACAGAACTTTATCACGGAACTTAAAAGTCCTCATTCCTTGAACTGTATCTAATGAACCCATTTGGGGTCGAACAGAAAACAATGATAGTACTATCGGCTGACAACCCATTTTTCAGGAGCTTGCAACTCCCCTTGGTGTAAATGTTTGTTATGTGTTTCCAGAACTTCTTAATGTAGTGATAGACATTAAGACAATGGGGACTAAGATAATTACCGATGGTTAGTATCTTTATAGAACGAGAACGGAGTAGTCCGAAAGGAACTAGATACGGGTCCCATGGTTATCTTGAACTGAACATTTTGAGAACTTACATATCATATCATATTGTCGAACTTGAACTTTACGATCTCACCAGCTTTGTGCTGATCTTTCAAACTCAAACATTTTGCAGGGAGACAGTGACCAACAGTGAGGATGCACTTCAATCACTTGTAATTAAATAAACCAGATAATGCAATAAACTTAGCTTATATATTGTAATGTTGGTTGTAAATACAAAATCCTTGTAATATATTTACTTTAAGTTAATCTGTTTGTTGTGATACCGAATCAAGTAAGTCACACCTCATCTCTGAAACATCACCACTATGCTTCCGCAACCTTCTCAGAACGACGAATGACATCATCTCAGGTGACGAGAGGTGGGGGTGTGACAAAGACACGAGTTACTAACCTAATAACTCGTATATTTAACTAAGTACGATACTGTTGCAATTTCCTTTTTCTTGTATTTGAGTATGAAATATTTTTAAAACATGCTTTCTTTAAGGGATAGAGACAATGTATGTTTACATCTCATATTCATCCCTAAATCATACAAATAAACAAGCTACGAGCATAATTTATAATGTATGATTAAACTGTCAGAAAATCTTAATCAATGGTCTAAGCCGATTTCGTACCCTTTGTATCAAAAACCAATTCCGTATTTTATACACGTATGTTGTCGCCTCAATACAAAAAAAAAATAAATGAACTGAAATATCCCTTTCTAATATGTAATATCAAGGTCCGATATTTCAGTTACTGATTTCATTTGGGAATTATTTCTACACCAAAAAATTAGACTAACATATAATCACTGATATTTTAACATTTTAATAAAGACTAAATTTCAAAAGTGATATGTTTTTAAAAGAAAATTTTCTTTACTACTAAATTTCAGTCTTAAATAGTATTGATTCATAATAAAAATTATGAGAAAACAACTAACTTTTTGTCTCTAATATAAAAAGAACATATTAATGACTGAATATCATATTTGAGGCAAAATAAACGTGCTTTAAAAAATAATTTTTGTTCTTTAAAAGCATAGACTAAAATAACATACTATTAGGTGACATATTGAGAATTGAATTTATACGTATTGAAAATTTAATGTTAGTCGTTATTGGTGTCTATAATCTAGTAATAAACATTAATAACTGTTATAGAGTACAGACTGATAAAATTAGTCTTATTGACTATTAAAATACTGATTCGACTATTTTTCTAGTCTCAAATAATGTTCTTTTTTATAGCTATATTATTTCAAGTGGATCATTAGGGGTTATGGTAACGGTCCGCTATCAGCCTCAAAGCTCAATTTCTCCTTTTCAACCCCTACTTTGCTTTATTTATAGTTTGTAACACCTTAGAATTACATTTGTCATAGACTGAGACCATGAAGTTTGATGGATGTTATAATTGTTTATGTTCGATGCCTACTAGCGTCCTCCATCCCTTATCCGAGCCTTGTTATTTCATTCTTATTTTGATAAATTGGTTGTAACTACAATGTCAAAATTAGTGCTTCAGAGCAATGTCAGAATTGTAATCTCTAGGAATTTTCGGATCAGTCTCTAATTTTAATGGTGTCAAAAGTTATATATACATGGTGTTAAATTATTCAATACAACATAAATTTATAACCTGATAAAGTAGCACATGTTGATAAAATGTTTATAAGATTTAAATCAGAGTTATTAAATTTATGAGTTTTAAAGATTAAGTTATTATATGTATGTATGTATGTATAACATGACATTAGAAAAATTATAAAAATTTTGTCTAGGTTACATGTGACAATTGTAGTTGAGAATTACGTCATCGATGACATGATCACATGTGGCCGTTCTAGAAATCCACGTCGATTTAATGATTGTAATTATTACAGATTGAAAGTATGCGAGAAATGATGAACGTGGGCGAAAACCGTGTGCGAAACGGAGTTCGGGATTGTCCGGAATTGAAAAATGAAGAAAATTTCTAAGTATTGAACTTCTGGGCTCCTCGTGGAACGCTAAGGATGGGATAAGTGCTCTTAGCGGTACGCAATGGACCAAAAATATCCAATTTCTCCGAATTTCTTCGCGGTACGCGAAGCCTTGTTTTGCTCCTTGTCGCGATACGCGACGGGTGAGGCGGTGCAATGGATCATATTTTTTCCATCATATTTCATGCAGAAGTTATATTTCTTCAAACTATCGAACTCAGACGCACACCAGACGACCAAAACTCACTTTTCATCATTCAAACACATATTTGAAGCCATCAGAAGTCACCGATCGCACCAGGGATCGTGTCTACAAGCCCTGAACGTTGTTCACAAGCCCTGAACGTTGTTCTACGCTCAAAACCTCGTCAGATTAGGTAATGATTCGTTTTAACCTTCTAGTTTGATTTCGAGTGATTAGATCTTGTTTTTGAGCATAATGATATAGTTAGGATTGTTGATTATTGCCTAGATGATGGCTAGGATTGATTATAAACGAAGAACACGATGTTTTAACGGATAAATCCTTGTTTTGATCCGTTGTAATGCCCGGTTTGCATGAAATTATAACCATAATTATAATGGTTTAAACCATTTGATTATGACAATGTAGGTGATTAGTTTGGTTAATCTTTGAAATGCAAGGTTAAATTCAAGTGTTTCAAACTAATCACAATCATTAACATACCTATTGAAATGATTATCTGATGTTTATGATAACAGTCAGATTAGTATGTTAAACATGGTTATTAAACCTATTCTAATGCTACATTGTGATATTTCATGATATTTGGGTAATCAATAACAAGGATTGATCATTCCTAAGATATTAAATTATCTATAAACTGTTATAGCACTATAATCAACAACACTAACTATTTGGGTAATCCGAGATTATTCTGATTAATCAAGTGCGTCATCAACCTTGTATTAGGAACCTGATTCAATGTAGGTTCCTACATTATCATACATTGTATGATATAATATTAAATTAACTAATTACGTACTTAACATCAGTTTGATGACTATTAAGACAATGTCTTTGACATTGGACGTTCAGATCGATCTAATCAGTAAGTTAAAACCTAAATAACTCATTAAATATAACTAAAAGCAGAATCACCCTATTACTATCAGTTGTGTGATATTCTGCTACTTCTGAGTTATCAGGTGAGTTTCGTATTTTCTTTTTAATCTTTTATAAACATCGGGGTAGCGCTGTGAAACTTTTTAGAACTATATGATATGTATCACTGTTATCTGCGTGATTTCATGTGATTGTTGAGAACTTGTGGATTTCATGGGATTTTGCCTGTAGAACAGAACACTATCACATAACTTATAAGTCCTCATTTTTGAACTGTATCTAGTGAACCCATGTGGGGCCGAAAAGAAAACAATGATAGTACTATCGGCTGACAACCTATTTGCCGGGAGCTTGCTACTCCCTTTGGTGTAAATGTTTGTTATCTGTTTCCAGAACTTCTTAATGTAGTGACAGACATTAAGACAATGAGGCACTAAGATATGTAACGACGGGTAGTATCTTCATAGAACAAGAACATAACAGTCCGAATGGGACTAGATACGGGTCCCATGGTTATCTTGAACTGAACATTGTGAGAACTTATATTGCATATCATATTGTTGACCACTCTTGATGATACCCGTAACACGGTATTGGAGATTTTGACCTCTCATCTGACCCTATTGGATAGGTGAACACACTAGACACTGAAACCCGGGCATAGAGGGTCACAGTAAAGGAGCGCCTCCACAGGACTTGGAGGCACTGTTGTGTTTTGGAAGCAGGTGGAGGTAGTGAGAGCAGGAGTGGTGCGAGTGACAGGGTTTTTGGTTTGGTTTGGGACGGTCGGCTTCGAGACCAGGATGATAGGCATGGCTGTGATTATGGCAGCTGTGGCCATGATATTTTCTTGCTTATCATATTTCATACGATAAGTATGTTCAGGTGGTTATTTTGGGGATCATCATTGTAGATATCATCAGCAGCATGCGGATAGGTTGGGAGTGGGATGTTTTTGGTTGTAATATCTTGGGTCTGGCAGTCTGTATAAACTCGTTATGGTTGTACAAAACTGATATTATAGTAATAAACTGACTGTTTTTGTATATCTATATGTGTTATTTGTTATGTATGTGATGTATGAACTTAGTATCAATGTCAAACTTGTGTGACCAATAACCAGAACTGTGAGAACATATCTGTATGAGAACATATTTGTGTGAAAACATATCTGTGTGAGAACAAATCTGTATGAGAACATATCTGTACAAGAACATATCTGTACAAGAACATATCAATTGCCTGTATGGCAATGTATCACAGAAATATGAGAACACTGTATGTGAGAACATATCTATTGCTTGTATGGCAATGTGACACAGAACTATGAGAACATTTTTGAACGAGAACATATCTATTGTCGGTGTGGTAATGTATCAAAGAACTGTATGTGAACATTTTGTGTGAGAACTTATCAATGTCCTGTATGTTAATATATCAAAACATGGGTAATAACATATTTTTATCACAGTGCTGTGAGCTGTGTAATATTTTGACATCTTTTTGAATTAACAGGACTGAGTATAACTACGAACATTTGTGTGATCTGTGTGTACTAAGAACATGTCTGGACTATATCAATGTAGTTATACTATATTCTCTTATAATCACATTTCAACATAAATTTTCAGTGTAACTGAATATGATTGAATTTATGTGATAGAACGGGTTATATCTTTAATGTTCTTGAACTGACCTGAGTTGTCTGCATGTGAGCAGAACAATGGCTCCTAAAAGAGGTCGACTAGCTAAGAAAACTACCAAGAACGTTACTAACCCTGAACAGAATCAAGTCCCACCTGGGAATGTTGAATCAAATCCGGATCCACGTGTTAATCCGGAAGTGAACATGGTTCCACCTGGAAATCTGGAGACAAATATTGTTCCACCTGCGGACGCAAGTGGATCTGAATCAAATGAAGCAATGATAGCACGAATTGTAAGAGAACAGCTATCTGCTTGTGGTGTTTTAACACAACACCATCGACATGTCACTACAGGTTCTGGTGGGGACCATGATCATGCGGAACATAATGCTACTGGTGGCCACGTGGAAACTCGTAATACCACTGGTGCAACAACTTAAACAATTGTTCCTGATCCACCACAGGCTCAGCTTTAACCTGGTGGAATACCCAGGCTCAGCTACAGTTGACTCGATGGGCTGCAACGATTTTAACTCTGATTATGTAAGAATACTGCCCAATCACTGAAATTCAAAAGCTCTAGGAGGAATTCTGGAATCATTCGATGGTCGGTGCTGATTGTTTAGCTTATACCGATCGGTTTCATGAACTTACTTGTTTACTTCCCAATATGTTTCCTACGGAAGAAACTTTGATTGAGTAGTATATCAAGGGTCTGGTTCCCCAGATTAAGGGAATGGTAACTGCAGCTGAACCTACCACTCTTAAATGTGCAATTCTGTTAACCACTAAGCTTACCGATAAGGCGGTAAGGAGTGATACTTTGTCCACAAAAACTCAGACGGCGGTGGGCCGTAGTGATATCGGCACTTCGAATATTTCTAAAGGTACTAAACGAAAGTGGTTTGGCAAGACCAAAACAAAGGCTCCGGCTGAGACTAGTCAGAGCAAACTAGTAGTGAAGAACTATGGTGCAACTGTTTCTGAGAGGAAAGTTTACACTAGGCAGGTGCCCAAATGCAATAAGTGTCATTTCCATTACACAGGACCGTGTCCTGTTTGTCTGAGCTGCAACCGAGTTGGACACTATGCTAAATATTGCAACTTTCCTGCTCAACCACAAAACCAAGCACCACGACAAAGCACTCAAAACAACCGGTCATGCTTCAAGTGTGGAAGTCCTGACCATATTATGAGAAATTGTCCGAACAAAAATACCAATCAAGGGAATGAAGCTAGGGAGAGCTTTTCAGATTGGTGCAACCGAGGCTAGGCATGATGCGAACATTGTCACTGGTACGTTTCTTCTTAATAATCTATACGCATCAGTTCTGTTTGACACATGGGCAGATAAGAGTTTTATCTTTCCTGAGTTTGCTTTATTACTTTCATTGCCTACGGTAGATCTAGAAACTCCTTAAGTCATTGAACTTGCTAATGGCAAGTTGATCAAAACTAACAGTGTCATTCAAGGGTGTTCCTTGAATTTGAATGATCATCTTTTCAATATCAATTTACTTCCTATTGAGCTTGGGAGCTTTGATGTTGTGGTCGGTATGGATTGGCTTTCTGATAACCAAGCGGAAGTTGTATGTCAAAATAAGGTGATCCGCATTCCATTACCGTCAGGTAATACACTGATAGTTCAAGGAGAACGAGCTGGTAGGAAACTTGGTATCATTTCTTGTATACAAACTCAGAAATTCTTACGGAAAGGTTGTTAGGCCTTTCTGGCACATGTGATTGAGAATAGTTCTGCAAAAAAACGTATCGAAGATATTCCAGTAGTCAAGGATTTTCCTGAAGTCTTTCCTGAAGATATATCAGGATTACCCCCAGTGAGACAAGTTGAGTTTCGTATTGACTTGATTCCAGGTGCAGCACCTGTAGCTAAAGCTCCTTATCGTTTAGCACCCTTAGAGATACAAGAGCTATCAGGTCAACTGCAAGAACTGTTAGACATGGGTTTTATCAGACCTAGTTTCTCACCCTTAGGAGCACCAATTCTTTTTGTGAAAAAGAAGGATGGTTCATTCAGGATATGTATTGACTACAGAGAACTCAATAAACTGACAATCAAAAATCGTTATCCATTGCTTCGTATAGATGATCTGCTTGATCAGTTACAAGGTGCTACTTATTTTTCAAAAATTGATTTAAGATCCAGATATCATCAGTTACTAATTCATGATAATGATGTTCCTAAAACTGCTTTCAGAACTCGATACGGGCATTATGAATTTTTAGTAATGCCGTTTGGATTAATCAATGCACCTGCAGTTTTCATAGATCTGATGAATCGAGTATGTAGACCTTATTTGGATAAATTTGTGATTGTGTTTATTGATGATATTCTCATTTATTCTCGAAACCAGCAAGAACATGCTCAACACTTGAAATTAATCTTAGAACTTTTGGCACATGAGAAATTATTTGCCAAATTCTCCAAGTGTGAGTTCTGGTTACGGGAAGTTCAATTTCTTGGGCACGTAGTAAATGAAAACGGTATTCAAATGGATCCCAGTAAGATCAAGGCTATGAAACAATGGGAAACACCACGAACCCCAACTGAAATACATCAATTCTTAGGGCTGGCAGGTTATTATCGCCGATTGATCAAGAAATTTTCAAAGATAGCCTTGCCACTGACCACATTGACACAGAAAAATCAACCGTTTATATGGGGTTCCCAACAGGAGGAGGCATTCCAACTGTTGAAACACAAACTCTGCAATGCACCTATCTTGGCATTAACAGAAAGTACTGATAATTTCACAGTGTACTGTGATGCTTCTCGTCAAGGTCTTGGGTGTGTTTTAATCCAGAACAACAAGGTAATTGCTTATGCTTCTCAACAACTGAAAGTACATGAGAAGAAATGTACCACTCATGATCTAGAACTTGGTGCAGTGGTGTTTGCACTTAAGATTTGGAGACATGATCTATATGGAACCAAGTGTATTATATACACTGATCACAAAAGTCTTCAACACATTCTAGATCAGAAAATGTTGAACATGCGACAGAGGCGGTGGGCAGAACTTTTAAACGATTATGATTGTGAAATTCGTTATCACCCAGGCAAATCGAATGTCGTAGCCGATGCCTTAAGTCGCAAAGTGTCACACCCCCAATTTTCAACTAACGGAATCATACCGTTTGGGAACGTGACAAACCAGGATCTCAGATCATTAGACATAACGAAGACCTCTATATGAATTTCAAAACATACTTTGGTCTTAAAAATCATAACATCAGAGTTTTCAAAATTTGCGGAAGCGTTATAAAACCAGTAACAGTTATAAAATGTAAATTACAAAACAAAATCCTCAAATGTGTGATTTAAACAATAAATGTAAAACATGCATGCGACTCTATCTCCTAGTCCATGCCAGCTTTATTGCGCACCTTAGCGTCCTGAGAAAACATGAAAATCAAGTCAACACAAAGGTTGGTGCATGACACAGGTTTTAAGTATTCACAATGTTCAAAACAGCAGTTTGAATATCAAGTTTGTAGATAACATAATCACACATGCACAGTCATGATAGCTAGTCATATAAACTATTTACATAAGTGGTCGACACCGAAGCTGACGAATTGCCATGCTATAGCATGTTTTTGCCTTGCCACTATTGTCTAGCACAACAATAGTAAAATGTGTTTGGTCAGTCAAACACCTGCGTAGATCCCATCTACCAGGTGAGGTTTGTCAAACCTAATAGATCTATTTCTAACTACCACGCTTTGCGCTACGGCAAACTAAACGGTTCGAGGTGTGTAAGGACTTTCAGTTGCTATGTTGTCACATAATGTAAACAGCTAACTCATGCAAGTGATATGTATCTAAAAAGAGTTTGCACATGTTTTCTCCCCCAAAACAGTTTAAAATAAGAAAGGGGCCGTGTACGCACCTTTGATTTTAGCAGAATGATCAAATACTTGTGAACTTGCGTAGAAATCCTCTACGAAGAATCTGTGGTTTAAACAATAACCTAAAGTTATTCGGAATGTCGTTTTGTGCTTGAAATCACATACGTGTTAACACACGTGTGCTAAAGTGTTGGAAATGTGCATACGCAAATACGCGTGACTTTGAAATCGTTTAAATAAAATCACATACGATTTTATTTAAATAAACGTAATTATACGCGATTTCGTTTTCGAATTAAAGTATGAATTTTATTACTCTAATGCGTTCGTATTCTCGTTACGGTTCCAACGCAACTCGAACGGGTTAAAACGGAGTTCGTATGCGAAATATATTACAAAAATACTTAAAATGGTATTTTTTTTTCCAAAAACCCGGCCACTCCATGGCTCGAACCCGCGACCTCCTGATCACAACACACACGCTCTACCAACTCAGCCCGCTAGGGTATCGCAACAGACTTCATAAATTAATTGTTTTAAGCTTTACTTAGCCAGATTCCCTATTTCTTACTATAGCCGAAGCAAACTTCCCAATTGATCACAAATTCGAACCCGATTAATCCTAAAACCATAGGGTTTCTATTCTAATCATCCAACCGACTCTAGTAATGGTTTTAATTCGAAAGATTAAACATCATAACCCCATAAAACTGGTCTTAACATGTTCGAACTTGAGTTCTCAATCCCCAACTCAAATCCGTTCGATTAGCTAATGCTAATTTGCAAAATCATAGGGTTTTTAATGAAACCATGATTTCGAAACTATCTGTGCTCTTTAATTTCGTTTTCAGATTCGATTGAGTTGAAACCCCCAAAACATATTATGTTAAAACCTTAGAAATCGTTCTCACACAATTCGTTGCAATATAATACGATTATCTTAGGAATTTCTTTCAATGGGGTATTCCGAAACTACACATATAGATTAATTTAACTTTAGAAGACATTTCATTAAAAATCCCCAAATGGTTTTTCCTCAAGAACCCTAGATATCAAACCCCATTAATTCAATGTTATAACCAGTAATTGTTTTATGTTTTAGCCTAATCGGAACCCTCTGAGACTTGTAGTAACATTTAATTCGATTATAAGGTTTGTTTGATGCGAAACCCCCAAATCGTTTTAGACTTAGAACCCTAGAAATCGGTTTCCATTCATCCGTTGTTAAAAACTGAAATTATGATGTGCTTATCCCTAGTCGACCATATTAGAAGGAATAAGGAGGATTACTTACTTGATTCAATAACCAATTGTTGTAGATCACCTTCAAGCCCTAAGTTTGGCCGCCCCTTCGATCGAATTCCTCTATTCGCGACTTCTAGATCAAGTTTTTGAATGAAAGCTCTCTAACAGTGCCGACTAGAGTATGTTTAGTTCCAATTGTGAGCAATATGATCGAATTGTATGGTTTTGGATACAACCACATGACGGTTACGACTCTTAGCCTACTTAAATCCTTAATTCGATTGATGACCATGATAATTACACTTGGTAACCGATACTAATCATTAATTTGATACCTACAACTGATTAATTTCGGTTACAAGCTAGTATGAATGTGGAATTCGAATTTTTATAAACTAATTGGCCGAAATTTTGACTTCCAAAGTCAAAATCCCCAATTTGATGTAATTACAATTGTGATACTTATGTTTTAATGTTTCTAAACCCCTCTTGCTTAATTCTAATCCTTTAAAGTTTGGTCTCCTGTGATTTCCTTAGTTTTCGGCTAATAAAACTAAACTAAATTCCCAATTTAGTACAAATTGGGCCAATTGAAACATTATTGGGCTAGGTTAACCCAATTGGGCCTCTCAAATACAATTGGGTCTCATTGGGCCTTCCTTGGCCTTATTGGGCCTACATTGGCTCTGTTGGGCCTACATTGGCTTTGTTGGGCCTGTGATCTCACCATCTTCAGTTAACAAGGTTAATCCGAAAAGTCGGATTGTCACATCATCCCCTTGTTGAAGGAATTTTCGTCCCGAAAATTAGTAAGTGTTAGGAGTAGTTAGGAAACTACTTACGATTTTAAATCGTACGTGTTAGTGTGATTTGATCATTCTGTGTGCTTGTGTGTACTCACACACAAAATCTTATGCTTGCAACATCACAACTCAAATGTGATCGTTCAATGTGACTGTTTGCGTGTACACTAGTTAGTTCACCTAACTGTGACTATTTGTGTTTGATCATACTGTGTTGTGTAACCTCACACATAGTGAGTGTCTATAACTGTTTGTACTATGCAACCCCGCACATAGCAAAATATGTGTAACCAATCATGAATGTACTACCATAAAATGTAACATATGAAATGTAGCACATAAAATATATAGAATGTAATGTAGCACAAATGTTTGTAACAAAATCAATTGAATAAATAAAATGTTTGTGCTTACAGTTTGAAATTTGCAGAGTTGGTGTGTGGAGCATCACGTCATCCCCTTGTTGAAGGAAATTTCGTCCCGAAATTTAACGTGCGCTCTCAGTGTTAGCAGCAGCTGTTTTGAATAGATGAGGATACTTCTTCATCATTTGGTCTTCCCGTTCCCATGTGAATTCAGGACCACGTCTTGAATTCCATCGAACTTTGACTATCGGAATCTTGCTTTGCTTAAGTTGTTTGACCTCTCGGTCCATAATTTTTGCTGGTTCTTCAATGAATCGTAATTGTTCATCCACTTGTATTTCCTCCAATGGTACAATCAATGTCTCATCAGAAAGACATTTCTTTAAGTTCGATACGTGAAAGACATCATGAACTCCACTGAGTTCATCCGGTAGTTTAAGTTGATATGCAACCGGACCAATCCTTTTCAGGATCTCAAAAGGTCCTACGTAACGTGGACTAAGCTTTCCGCGTTTGCCGAATCGTATTACACCTTTCCAAGGTGATACCTTTAGAAGAACTCGGTCTCCTACTTGAAATTCTAACGGTTTTCGACGTTTGTCAGCATAACTCTTCTGTCGATCCCGGGCCGTTGCCATACGGTTCTGGATTTGAACTATCTTTTCTGTCGTCTCGTGCACCAGTTCAGGACCTGTTATCTGACTGTCACCAATTTCAGCCCAACAGACTGGTGAACAACATTTGCGACCATACAAAGCTTCAAACGGTGCTGCTTGAATAGTCGTATGATAACTATTGTTGTAAGAGAATTCTACTAACGGTAAATGATTTTCCCAACTGTCACCAAAGTCAATTACACAAGCTCGTAACATATCCTCGAGCGTTTGAATTGTACGTTCACTTTGACCGTCAGTCTGTGGATGATAGGCGGTACTCATATCCAAGCGAGTCCCCAATGACTTATGAAGAGATTTCCAAAAGTTGGAAGTAAATCGAGCATCCCGATCTGATATGATAGAGATTGGCACGCCATGCCGTGCTACCACTTCCTTGATGTAAATGCGAGTCAGTTTCTCCATCTTATCAGTTTCCTTGATTGCTAAGAAGTGTGCAGATTTCGTTAATCGATCGACAATTACCCATATCGTATCACAACCAGTCGGTGTACGGGGTAACTTAGTAATGAAATCCATCGAAATCTGTTCCCACTTCCACATCGGTATCTCTGGTTGTTGCAGTAAACCAGATGGCTTCTGGTATTCCACTTTGACTTTCGAACAAGTCAAACATTTGCTAACGTACTTAGCAATATCAGCTTTCATATGAGGCCACCAATACAGTGCCTTCAAATCATGATACATCTTGTCTGATCCTGGATGGACTGAATACCTGGACTTGTGTGCTTCATCCATCACGAGTTCCCTTAAACCTCCATACAAAGGTATCCACAGTCGATCAATGAAATAACGAATTCCATCAGACTTGACATCCAATTGTGTTTCCGTTCCTCGTAAAGATTCCTGTACCAAGTTTTCCGTTTTCAAGGCCTCAATCTGAGCACTGCGTACCTTGTCTGGTAAGTCAGTATGTATAGTCATCATAAGTGCACGAACCCTTCTTGTTCCTGTTGTGTCTTTTCTGCTCAGAGCGTCAGCTACTACATTAGCTTTTCCCGGGTGATATTTAATTGCGCATTCGTAGTCGTTCAACAACTCAACCCATCTCCGTTGTCTCATATTCAGCTCCTTCTGATCAAAGATATGTTGCAAACTCTTATGGTCAGTGTAAATAGTACACTTAGTTCCATACAAGTAATGCCTCCAAATCTTCAAAGCAAAAACCACTGCTCCTAACTCCAAGTCATGAGTAGTGTAATTCTTTTCGTGTGTTCGTAGTTGTCTGGAAGCATAAGCAATCACTTTCTCCCGTTGCATCAACACACATCCCAAACCTTGTGCAGATGCATCACAATACACCACAAAGTCTTCCGTCCCTTCCGGTAAAGACAAAATCGGTGCGCTGCAGAGTTTCTGTTTCAATAACTGGAATGCAGCTTCCTGTTTATCCGTCCAGTTATACTTTGTTCCCTTATGCGTAAGAGCTGTAAGTGGTTGAGCGATCTTTGAGAACCCTTCAATGAATCGTCGATAATAACCCGCCAAACCAAGGAATTGTCGTACCTCGGTAGGGGTCTTGGGTGCTTCCCAATTCTTAATCGCTTCAATCTTCGCTGGATCAACATGTATACCCTTTTCATTAACTATATGCCCCAAGAATTGTACTTCTCGCATCCAGAAATCACATTTCGAGAACTTAGCGTACAGTTGTTCCTGTTTCAATAGCTCTAGCAGTAATCGAAGGTGTTCAACGTGTTCCTCCTCAGACTGTGAATAGATGAGAATGTCATCAATGAAAACAATGACAAACTTATCAAGATAAGGTTTACAAACACGATTCATAAGATCCATGAATACAGCTGGAGCGTTTGTCAACCCAAATGGCATGACCAAGAACTCATAATGGCCATAGCGTGTTCTGAATGCTGTCTTCGGGATATCCTCCTCCTGGACTCTTAGTTGGTGATAACCCGATCTGAGATCGATCTTCGAGTAGTAACTCGAACCTTGCAACTGATCGAACAGATCGTCAATTCTGGGTAACGGATACCGGTTCTTGATAGTAACTTTGTTCAATTCCCGGTAATCTATACACATACGGAAAGTTCCGTCCTTCTTCTTAACAAACAAAACTGGAGCTCCCCACGGTGAAAAACTAGGCCGTATGAAATCCTTATCCAACAACTCTTGCAATTGTGTAGATAACTCTTGCATCTCTGACGGTGCAAGTCGATAGGGTGCCCTAGCTATCGGTGCTGCATCTGGTGTAAGATCGATTCGGAATTCCACCTGTCTGACAGGCGGTAATCCCGGCAAGTCTTCTGGAAACACCTCCGGAAATTCACAAACTACAGGTATATCTTCAATCTTCTTCTCAACTACCGGCTTTTCAGTTATAAGTGCTATAACTGCCGTATGACCTTTCCGCAGACATTTGTGTGCTTTTAGACAAGATATGAGACGCAGTGGCGTACTGCTCTTCTCGCCTTGTACATACAATGTCCCTCCCTGCGGAAGAGGTATGCGAACGATCTTTTCATGGCATACTATTTCAGCCTGGTGTTTGGACAACCAGTCCATGCCAATAACTACATCAAAACTGCCTAAGGCAATAGACATAAGATCAATCTCTAATGTTTGAACCATCAAATCAAGTATACATCCCTTAAAAATATCTTCCACTACAATCAACTTACCATCAGCTAATTCCACAATGTATGGACTATCTAAGGCAGTGGGACTAACATTTAGCAACTTAGCAAGTGAACTAGATACAAAACTCCGATCGGCACCAGTGTCAAATAACATAGAGGCATAGTGATTATTTAAGAGGAACGTACCCGTAACAATGTTGGGATCCTCCCGTGCTTGACGTCCTCCAATCACAAACGCCCTGCCCCTAGCACCATTATTGTTGTTGTTATTGTTATTGTTGTTGTTAGTGCCATTACCGTTGCCATTCCCATTGCCATTGACATTATTGTCCCCGCCTTTCTTGAGTTGTGGGCAATCTTTCTTAAAATGCCCCATCTTGCCACACTCAAAACAACCCTTCTGTGTGTTGTTCTGGTTATTATTATGGTTGTTGTGGTTGTTCTGTAGCTCCCCGCGACAATCCTTAGCCGCATGTCCAAACTTGCCACACCTCTGGCACCTAGCTTTATCACACTGATTACCCGCATGATGATACCCACACCTGTTGCACTTGGGGTGTTTGCCAATATAACCCCCCGATGATGATGATTGCTGACCACTGCTTGAATTATGATAAGACTTGTTTGAGTCTTGCTTCCGGTGTTGCTGATATGATTGTTGGTTGTGACCCTTAGAGTTGTTACCTTCCCATTTTCTTTTATGATCTCCCACCTTGGTAGCAGATGTTCGTTTAGGTAGAGTCCCTTGTAACACTACCTGATCAGTAAGCTGATGCGCTAAACGAACAGCTTGTTGGATGGTGGTGGGGTTTGCTGAAGTAACCAACCCCTGAATCTGAGGCACTAGTCCTCCAATGTATCTTTCAATCCACTTGCTGGCTGGAGTAGCCATGTGTGGTAGAAGTCTGGCCAACTCATGTGACCTAGTTGTGTACTCTTCAATATTTGACCCCTCCATCTTGAGGTGCCAATATTCCTCCTCTAACTTCTGCATTTCACTGCGAGGACAGTACTCCTCTTGCAGTAAAGTTTTGAAGTCGTTCCATGTCAAGGCATTTGCCTCACCCAACCCCAGAGTCTGAACATTCGAGTTCCACCAAGTTAATGCTGGACCCTCCAATGTTCCTGTTGCAAACTTCACTTTGCTCTCGTCAGGGCAGTTGCACATTTCAAACACAGACTCCGCCTTTTCAATCCACCGAAGGAGTCCTATGGCCTCTTCCGACCCTTTGAAATTATGTGGTTTACAGTCCAAGAACATCTTGAACGTGCAGACTTGTGGGTTAACAAATCCCCCAGCTGGACCCTGTGGCCCTGTGTTGTGTGTCTGAGCATATTGTGCGATTGCCTCAGCGACTCTGCTATTAATTAACTCGTTGAGCTCAGCGACTGTCATGTGAACATTTCCTTCAGCCATTAGTTTCCTATTTACAAGAACTGTTAGCATGTTTGCAAAGTCTAATGTAACATGTGTAAGTAAAACAACAAACACAACATATAATATAAATCAACACAACTGTTGGAAATAAATAATAGCTCTTCAATAAATAGAAATTTTCTTTGAGTACAATACTTTTGAAATTAAATACAAGTTTCCAAATTACTAATGTAGGAACACAACCCGTTCCTAATAAGTTTAAATAAAACAAACAAAGAAAAGAAAAAAAAGAAAAAAAAAATCAATCATCCTCAACGGTGGATTCAGGATCGGAATCAACAACTGGTGCTGGTTCCTCCTCCTCCTCCTCTTCATCCTGTTCCTCGTTCTCAGAGGCCACTAAATCCTCCAAGGCTTCAACCCTGCCCTCCAGAATCTCGGCTCGGTTCTCCGAAGCTTCAAGACGATCAATCAAGTTAATCATCTCATCCCGCATATCATGAACCAGATGGGCAAGATTATCCTGCCTCTCAATAGCATCCCATAGTTCCTGAGATCTTTGGCCGATCCTGTCTTCTGCTACATCCAAATCCTCGCGCAGTTTGGCGATCTCCTCAGCGTCCGTCCTTTGCCTCTTAGGCTCAGGAGCATCTAGTACTGGTGGTGGATGTGTAGAAGGTCCCTCAGCAGGGATCTGCTGAGTGCCCTCCACTGGCTCCTCCTCCGGATCCTCATCCGGGTCCTCCTCTGGATCCTCGCCTGGATCCTCGTCTGGGTCCTCGTCTGGATCCTCCTCCGGATCCTCGTCTGGATCCTCCTCTGGATCCTCGTCTGGGTCTGATTCATCTCTCTCATATGGTGGAGGAGATGGAATAGGTGGTGGTGGTGATGACGGTGGTGCCGGAACTATCGGTTCCTCGTCCTCAGAATCATCAATGTAAATGTAAGGTACTGATGATGATGCCATGCCTGTTACATAATACCATATGTAAGTGCAGTGCCATGGAATGTGTAAACAAGTCAATTACATAATATCATATGTAATTTCTAAGCAGTATGTGTAAACATATGTGTCTAATGTCTAACAGTCATAGTCTAAGTCTACAAATGCAAACCTAGTTCGCTATAACCAATGGCTCTGATACCAATCTGTCACACCCCCAATTTTCAACTAACGGAATCATACCGTTTGGGAACGTGACAAACCAGGATCTCAGATCATTAGACATAACGAAGACCTCTATATGAATTTCAAAACATACTTTGGTCTTAAAAATCATAACATCAGAGTTTTCAAAATTTGCGGAAGCGTTATAAAACCAGTAACAGTTATAAAATGTAAATTACAAAACAAAATCCTCAAATGTGTGATTTAAACAATAAATGTAAAACATGCATGCGACTCTATCTCCTAGTCCATGCCAGCTTTATTGCGCACCTTAGCGTCCTGAGAAAACATGAAAATCAAGTCAACACAAAGGTTGGTGCATAACACAGGTTTTAAGTATTCACAATGTTCAAAACAGCAGTTTGAATATCAAGTTTGTAGATAACATAATCACACATGCACAGTCATGATAGCTAGTCATATAAACTATTTACATAAGTGGTCGACACCGAAGCTGACGAATTGCCATGCTATAGCATGTTTTTGCCTTGCCACTATTGTCTAGCACAACAATAGTAAAATGTGTTTGGTCAGTCAAACACCTGCGTAGATCCCATCTACCAGGTGAGGTTTGTCAAACCTAATAGATCTATTTCTAACTACCACGCTTTGCGCTACGGCAAACTAAACGGTTCGAGGTGTGTAAGGACTTTCAGTTGCTATGTTGTCACATAATGTAAACAGCTAACTCATGCAAGTGATATGTATCTAAAAAGAGTTTGCACATGTTTTCTCCCCCAAAACAGTTTAAAATAAGAAAGGGGCCGTGTACGCACCTTTGATTTTAGCAGAATGATCAAATACTTGTGAACTTGCGTAGAAATCCTCTACGAAGAATCTGTGGTTTAAACAATAACCTAAAGTTATTCGGAATGTCGTTTTGTGCTTGAAATCACATACGTGTTAACACACGTGTGCTAAAGTGTTGGAAATGTGCATACGCAAATACGCGTGACTTTGAAATCGTTTAAATAAAATCACATACGATTTTATTTAAATAAACGTAATTATACGCGATTTCGTTTTCGAATTAAAGTATGAATTTTATTACTCTAATGCGTTCGTATTCTCGTTACGGTTCCAACGCAACTCGAACGGGTTAAAACGGAGTTCGTATGCGAAATATATTACAAAAATACTTAAAATGGTATTTTTTTTTCCAAAAACCCGGCCACTCCATGGCTCGAACCCGCGACCTCCTGATCACAACACACACGCTCTACCAACTCAGCCCGCTAGGGTATCGCAACAGACTTCATAAATTAATTGTTTTAAGCTTTACTTAGCCAGATTCCCTATTTCTTACTATAGCCGAAGCAAACTTCCCAATTGATCACAAATTCGAACCCGATTAATCCTAAAACCATAGGGTTTCTATTCTAATCATCCAACCGACTCTAGTAATGGTTTTAATTCGAAAGATTAAACATCATAACCCCATAAAACTGGTCTTAACATGTTCGAACTTGAGTTCTCAATCCCCAACTCAAATCCGTTCGATTAGCTAATGCTAATTTGCAAAATCATAGGGTTTTTAATGAAACCATGATTTCGAAACTATCTGTGCTCTTTAATTTCGTTTTCAGATTCGATTGAGTTGAAACCCCCAAAACATATTATGTTAAAACCTTAGAAATCGTTCTCACACAATTCGTTGCAATATAATACGATTATCTTAGGAATTTCTTTCAATGGGGTATTCCGAAACTACACATATAGATTAATTTAACTTTAGAAGACATTTCATTAAAAATCCCCAAATGGTTTTTCCTCAAGAACCCTAGATATCAAACCCCATTAATTCAATGTTATAACCAGTAATTGTTTTATGTTTTAGCCTAATCGGAACCCTCTGAGACTTGTAGTAACATTTAATTCGATTATAAGGTTTGTTTGATGCGAAACCCCCAAATCGTTTTAGACTTAGAACCCTAGAAATCGGTTTCCATTCATCCGTTGTTAAAAACTGAAATTATGATGTGCTTATCCCTAGTCGACCATATTAGAAGGAATAAGGAGGATTACTTACTTGATTCAATAACCAATTGTTGTAGATCACCTTCAAGCCCTAAGTTTGGCCGCCCCTTCGATCGAATTCCTCTATTCGCGACTTCTAGATCAAGTTTTTGAATGAAAGCTCTCTAACAGTGCCGACTAGAGTATGTTTAGTTCCAATTGTGAGCAATATGATCGAATTGTATGGTTTTGGATACAACCACATGACGGTTACGACTCTTAGCCTACTTAAATCCTTAATTCGATTGATGACCATGATAATTACACTTGGTAACCGATACTAATCATTAATTTGATACCTACAACTGATTAATTTCGGTTACAAGCTAGTATGAATGTGGAATTCGAATTTTTATAAACTAATTGGCAAAATTTTGACTTCCAAAGTCAAAATCCCCAATTTGATGTAATTACAATTGTGATACTTATGTTTTAATGTTTCTAAACCCCTCTTGCTTAATTCTAATCCTTTAAAGTTTGGTCTCCTATGATTTCCTTAGTTTTCGGCTAATAAAACTAAACTAAATTCCCAATTTAGTACAAATTGGGCCAATTAAAACATTATTGGGCTAGGTTAACCCAATTGGGCCTCTCAAATACAATTGGGTCTCATTGGGCCTTCCTTGGCCTTATTGGGCCTACATTGGCTCTGTTGGGCCTACATTGGCTTTGTTGGGCCTGTGATCTCACCATCTTCAGTTAAAAAGGTTAATCCGAAAAGTCGGATTGTCACACAAAGAACAAGTCAAACCTTTACGTGTGAAAGCGTTAGGAATGACTATTCGAACCAGTCTAATTCCTCAGATTAAAGAAGCTCAGCAACACACTTTACAAGCAATGAACTATCATGTTGAGGAATTAAGAGGATTAGACAAGCAACTTGAAATCAAGACCGATGGAGTGTTGTATTTCAAGAGCCGAATTTGGAATCCCTTATTCGGTAACTCTAGAACAATTATCTTGGATGAGACGCACAAATCCAGGTATTCTATTCATCCAGGTGCTGATAAAATGTATAAAGATCTTAGAGACTTTTATTAGTGGCCTGGAATGAAGAAACACATAGCTGAATACGTGGATCGATGTTTAACATGTCTCAAAGTTAAGGTTGAACATCAAAGACCTTTTGGGTTATTGCAACAACCTGAGATTCCCATGTGGAAATGGGATCAGAACTCTATGGATTTTATTACTAAATTACCCAGAACATCATGAATCATGACTCTATATGGGTCATCGTTGACCGCCTTACAAAATCTGCGCATTTCTTACCATCCGAGAAGATTATTCTATGGATCGACTCGCTAAACTCTATGTTAATGAGATTGTATCTCGACATGGAGTACCAATCTCTATCATTTCTGACAGAGATAGTCGATTTATGTCACGGTTTTGGCAAACTCTTTAGAATGCTCTGGGCACACAAATCAATATGAGCACAGCTTATCATCCACAAACAGACGTGCAGACTGAACGAACAAATCAAACTCTTGAAGACATGCTCAGAAGCTGTGTGATTGATTTTGGAGGTAGCCGGGATATCCATCTTCCACTTGTTGAATTCTCATACAATAACAGCTACCATACCAGTATTCAATGCGCTCCATTCGAAGCACTTTATGGGCGCAAGTGTAGATCACCTATCTGTTGGTCAGAGGTAGTTGAGAGTCAGATCGTAGGCCCAGAATTCATTCAAAAAACAACTGACAAGATCGCACTCATTCAAGAACGAATTAAGGCTGCTCGCGATCGTCAAAAGAGTTATGCTGATAATCATCATAGACCTTTAGAATTCCAAATAGGTGATCGAGTGATGTTGAAAGTTTCACCTTGGAAGGGCATTTTCAGATTTGGAAAGAAAGGCAAGCTTTCACCAAGATTTGTAGGACCATTCAAAATGTTTGAACGAATTGGATCAGTAGCCTACAGACTTGAACTACCTCCTAAACTTAGTAATATCCATTATGTCTTTCACGTATCAAATCTGAAAAAGTGCCTAGTTGATGAATCATTGATCGTACCTCTTGAAGAGATTCATATTAATGAAAAACTTCAGTTCAGTAAAGAACCAGTTGAGGTAATGGATCGAGAAGTGAAAGTGCTGAAATGTAGTCGCATACCAATTGTTAAAGTGTGATGGAACTCACAACGTGGACCTGACTATACGTGGGAACGTGAAGATCTAATTAAAGAAAAGTACCCACATCTATTCTCATAAATGATTGTCATTAAGTAAGTATTCATTAAATTTCGGGACGAAATTTCTTTAACAGGAGGAGACTGTGACAATTGTAGTTGAGAATCACGTCATTGATGACATGATCACATGTGTTCGTTCTAGAAATCCATGTCGATTTAATGATTTTAATTATTGCAGATTGAAAGTTTGCGAGAAATGATGAACGTGGGCGAAAACCGTGTGCGAAACGGAGTTCGGGATTGTCCGGAATTGAAAAATGAAGAAAATTTCTAAGTATTGAACTTCTCGGCTCCTCGCGGTACGCTAAGGATGGGATAAGTGCTCTTAGCGGTACGCAATGGACCAAAAATATCCGATTTCTCCGGATTTCTTCGCGGTACGCGAAGCCTTGTTTTGCTCCTTGTCGCGGTACGCGACGGGTGAGGCGGTGCAATGGATCAGATTTTTTTCATCATATTTCATGCAGAAGTTATATTTCTTCAAACTATCGAACTCAGACGCACACCAGACGACCAAAACTCACTTTTCATCATCCAAACACATATTTGAAGCCATCAGAAGTCACCGATCGCACCAGGGATCGTGTCTACAAGCCCTGAACGTTGTTCTACGCTCAAAACCTCGTCAGATTAGGTAATGATTCGTTTTAACCTTCTAGTTTGATTTCGAGTGATTAGATCTTGTTTTTGAGCGTAATGATATAGTTAGGATTGTTGATTATTGCCTAGATGATGGCTAGGATTGATTATAAACGAAGAACACGATGTTTTAACGGGTAAATCCTTGTTTTGATCCGTTGTAATGCCCGGTTTGCATGAAATTATAACCATAATTATAATGGTTTAAACCATTTGATTATGACAATGTAGGTGATTAGTTTGGTTAATCTTTGAAATGCAAGGTTAAAATCAAGTGTTTCAAACTAATCACAATCATTAACATACCTATTGGAATGATTATCTGATGTTTATGATAACAGTCAGATTAGTATGTTAAACATGGTTATTAAACCTATTCTAATGCTACATTGTGATATTTCATGATATTTGGGTAATCAATAACAAGGATTGATCATTCCTAAGCCATTAAATTATCTAGAAACTGTTATAGCACTATAATCAACAACACTAACTATTTGGGTAATCCGAGATTATTCTGATTAATCAAGTGCGTCATCAACCTTGTATTAGGAACCTGATTCAATGTAGGTTCCTACATTATCATACATTGTATGATATAATATTAAATTAACTAATTACGTACTTAACATCAGTTTGATGACTATTAAGACAATGTCTTTGACATTGGACGTTCAAAAAGATCTAATCAGTAAGTTAAAACCTAAATAACTCATTAAATATAACTAAATACAGAATCACCCTATTACTATCAGTTGTGTGATATTCTGCTACTTCTGAGTTATCAGGTGAGTTTCGTATTTTCTTTTTAATCTTTTATAAACATCGGGGTAGCGCTGTGAAACTTTTTAGAACTATATGATATGTATCACTGTTATCTGCGTGATTTCATGTGATTGTTGAGAACTTGTGGATTTCATGGGATTTTGCCTGTAGAACAGAACACTATCACAGAACTTATAAGTCCTCATTTTTGAACTGTATCTAGTGAACCCATGTGGGGCCGAACAGAAAACAATGATAGTACTATCGGCTGACAACCCATTTGCCGGGAGCTTGCTACTCCCCTTGGTGTAAATGTTTGTTATCTGTTTCCAGAACTTCTTAATGTAGTGACAGACATTAAGACAATGAGGCACTAAGATATGTACCGACGGGTAGTATCTTCATAGAACAAGAACAGAACAGTCCGAAAGGAACTAGATACGGGTCCCATGGTTATCTTGTACTGAACATTGTGAGAACTTATATTGCATATCATATTGTTGACCGTGAACTTTACGAACTTACCAGCTTTGTGCTGACGTTTTAAATCTAAACATTTTTGCAGGAAGACAGTGACCCACCGGGTGAGGCAGCACTTTAAACGTTTGTAATTAAATAATGTAATAGACTTAGTTATATAATGTAATGTTGGTTGTGATTACGACATCCTTGTAATATATTTACTTTAAGTTAATCTTTGTGCTATGATATTGGATCAAGTAAGTCACATCTTATCTCTGAGACACCACCACTATGCTTTCGCAATCTTCTCAATGACATCATCAACAGGTGACGAGAGGTGGGAGTGTGACATTATATAAACTTTAAAACTCATCTAGTAAACCTTGAGGGACTATGTCAAACAATATACTAGTAATAGAGAACAAAACTTCAGGGACCAAAACTATCAAAGCCCCGTAGTTTTTTCTCCTCCCCCACTCGACACTACTCTGGTTTGACCCGTGTACCCATTCGTGACCTGATTTTTGAACAACTGGTTTAAACACGTTTCCAGCAAATTAGCCTCGTATAAGGTAAGTTCGATGTTCACATAATTGATTCCAATCATCAATTATAGCTGTAAACAACTAGATAACGTGTAAATCAGACACCAAATTAAAAAGGATCAACCCAAAAACCGAGTTCCTTTGTCACATGCCTAAGTATAAAAATTCGATTCAATCAATCTATTAGCTTCTTTTGATCATTACAAAGTCCTCTGAAACGAAATAAACACACCCACAAACATTACCAAAGCAAATCGAACTTGCAAGTCCCTCCAGTCGATCTCCTTTCAGTCATCAAGCAAAACACACGAATACGCAATCCATCGTAAGTATTCTATACATCATATTGTTTGTTTTTAAACAAGGTTTTAAAGCCTGGCCTATGTTTAATTGATCGATCGAATCAATAATAGGGTTCATCGGTTAAATAATCTGAATTAGGGGAACGGCTTCGTGAGTTGTTTCGTATTTTTTTAATGGATGGTATTTTGATTTGAGAGCCAGCAGAAATGGTAACTTAGCGTGCGTTTAACACCTTGGTCTTGAGTTCGAAACCGTATTGGCCGGTTTTGGGCATATATTTTTGTTTTCTTATTTTATTTAATTTATTTATTTATTTTTACTTTTCTTTAATCAAAATTAGTTCTGGAGTATATATACAATAATAAAAAGAAAAATACTATGTTTTAAACTATTTAAGGGTTTAAAGTTTTGTTTAAATTCAATTATATACAAATGCTTAATTTCATGCAAATGTTTTAATCCTTAAATAAATAACAACAATAATTATTAGTTTATATCACTTTAAAGGAGGTTAAAACTCTATTATGATATGCATATAAACATTATATAAACTATAAAACAAACGCAATTATATTTTTGGAGTTTAAAGAATATACATTTTTCTCTTCATTCTAGTTACCTTAAATCATCCAGCTTTACATTTTATGTTTTTGTGATATCATATCTTATAGGATTTAATATTATAAATTCCTACTTAAAAGACTATAAACTTTATAACCAAAATTAATTAGACATAACCATAATGTTATAATAAATATGTAACAAACTAATCTCATAAAACCTCTTTTGAACAAAATAAACGTAAACGATTGCTAAACATCTAATTATTCAATCAGAAACTCAAACTCTATGTTTTAATACCAGTTTAATAACTCCCTTAAACTATAGCAATCTCCCTTTGCTTTTAATCACTAGGTGGATTATTTAGGTTGATTGCATATTATTGGATAGGGTCAAAAACATGATGCAAACTTATAGACTTAGTAATATACAAAAGCATGTTTATTCATAGAGTCAAAACATATACATGATGCAAACTTATAGACTTAGTAGACTCGATTAAGTGTTATGTGAAACTATGTGTTCAATTGCTATTTGGGATTTAGGATAGAAGTCATTTTATACATCAAACATATACATGTAAATAGTAGCCTAAGAATGTGTTTACGTTCTTCGCAATGACTTTTGCCTTGTGTAGAAAAAAGTAAAATGTACACAAACATAAACATATGATTTACATTGCTTAAGTCATAGACCTAGCTAGCCTAGATTTAAGTTTTGTAATATCACTTGGTAGGAGTCTTGGTTTGTGCTTGTACTTGATACATGAAATTACATATGCCTTTAGATCTAGTTCTATTTAGTTTATTAGTTTTGCATCATTTTATACGTAATATATTAAATTGTTTGAATTGCTCACCAACTATGCAAATATTTGACATTTTGTTTTACGTATGTAATAGACTATGGTGAAAACATATGGTGAAGATATAGATTAGGCTTAGAAGACATATATAGTTCAATAAAAACAATGTTTAGTATTTTCTTTTGTAATTTGATTTAAATTACTGTAAATGTTTGGATGTTTATGAATTATTGGTTTGAATAATTAATATGGATGTTTAAATATTGAAAATTTAACATAGCCCAATGAGCTTTTGAGCATTAACAATCTTTTGGCCAAAATCAGTTCAGTTTAAATCATTAAAATTGAAAATCGTTTTTTATATCTGGATTCGTTGATTTGGGAGGGGTTGGAGCATCGGTTGGACCGGGTTAAAATCTAGCTTAAATTGGTGTGGTTTGGGCCTAACCGGTTAAAAACCAAAGGATTGCAAACCACTTTTAAACCAACGATTTGAATCAAGTTATCTTGAATCTTGATACGCAAAGTCTTACAAAAAAGCATCAGACTTACTTTTTGTAATACAAGAATGGAATCCATTTACTATATTAATGGGTCGAGTTATGTCATGTATATTATCTCTAAGGTGGTTAACTCAAAAAACAGTTCAAAATGAAATAGGTCATGTATTTTGAAATCAGCTCAAAGTGTATTTTTACTACATAAAACAACAACAAACATACTCGGTAAATCTTAATTGTAATATTACTATCTGTATGGTTTGAAGAGGGTAAGATGTATACAAACCTTACTTCTATCATTTGAAAAAGAAAGGTTGCTTTTATAGATATCATCGGCTCATAAAATCTCTTAAATCATTCTAAGTAAGAAACTGGCTTAATATAGTTTTTGTAACCATATTTACACACTAATTACTACAGAAAAAAATATAAAAAGGATTTGAACTAACCCAATCTTAAAATATATCGTTTTACTGTTACTCAACCAACCCATTTTCTAATTAAACCAATAGGTGGACAAACCGTTTGTTTTTTAACCGGTTCCGGTTATAGTCAACAAAATCAATAATAGGTTTTAGTTCCGGTTCCGTTTTTTAGCGTTTTGGTTTGGGTTTTGCTGAGTGAAGGTGGAACCTCATCTGATTTCTCTGAGAATCTGGAACTGCCTGTACCCACCGGTTTTGGTTTTGTTTCGGGTTTTTTGCCCCCCTTGGGCCCCTCTATAAAACAAACAAGGTTGAAGCCCAAATAAATGAATGGTAAATTCAAAAGAAAGAAATGCTTGAACTTGAAGGGCCAACTAGCCCAGAAGGGACAAAAGGCTTCACGGAGCAATAAAACTATGAGATTATAACAAAATGGATGTATCTTCTGAGTTATTGGACAATGAACACAACCCGTATTAGAGGTGGGCAAAAAAAACCTATTATACTTTAAAAAAACGGGTTCTGGAACCTGTTTTTGAAAAAATCGGATAACAATAAGAGATAAAGCTGAATGGTGCATTTAATAATTTTGGTTATCAATTTTGGTTGTGGTTTAATTGCATGAGAAAAGTTAACCAAGTTCAGTACAATAATCTGAGTTAGTCTTGAGTGGTACAATAAAAATCCAAAGGTTTTAAAATATTGAAAGGTGTTTTCTTTTTATTGAATAACTCCAACATCATGTCAAACCACACATAACTACATAAGTGTAAAATTAGCATTTAATGATGTCCACTGATAATGTAAAATGCCAAACATAAAAAGAACAATATCTAAGTATTCAAACACAAGAAAAATAATTAAACTCTTTTAGTTTATCATTTTTTTCTTTAATTTATTGTTTTTTACTCTTCTTTATTTGCGCTTAGGTTCATAAAATTAATTAAGATTTTCTTTTAGTCATTGATCTTTGTTTTTTAATTTTCTTAGCATTTAATTTTTGTTTTGTTTCCATCGTTTAATACCAGGGGCGGTCCTGAGAATTCAAGTGGCCCGGACGAGCAGAGGAAAAAAGGCCCCTCGCGAATTGTAAATTTGTGTTTTTTCATTTTTATATATTTAAATACAAAGAAACATATACAATACACAGAAGATTTTTGAAAATTTAGTGTCCCTAAAAAAATGGCCCTGGACGGAGGTCGGGTTTGCCCCTCCCTAGAGCCTCCCATGTTTAATACACCCTAAGTTCTTCTATTTAGAGTAATTCTAATAGTCCAGCACTTGGACTTTAACGGTCTAGTATCAAACTTAATTAATTGTCATTTAATTCAGTGGGTTTTTATACTTTTAACTTTTCTCTTAGGCCACACGGAGTCGTCCCGTGTTTCCCCACTTTTCCCCGTTGCCACATCAGCGCCACATCAGCTTTCCCCACTTTTCCCCACTTTTCCCCATTTTGCACGGTGTCGTCCCACTTTTCCCCACTTTTCCCCATTTTCAAATCTTATTTTTAATTAATTATTTTAACAACAAATAATAATAAAAATAATATTAATAAAATAAAAAAAGATTCATTAAATTTAAAATAAAAAAAAAGAATACAAAAAAAATACAAGCAAAAAAAAAGAGTAAAAAAAAAAATAGTAGAACCTAAAAAATTAAATTAAAAACCTAGAAAGGGCAATGCCATCCCCAACGAGCAGCAATTTCTCGTTTACGATCGAGAATCAGTTGTAGCATTGGTTCTTGATAAATTGAGTGGTCTTTCATCATAAACTCTAAATCTACAGCCTTTTGCTGCTCGTCTAAAGCCTGTTGTTGTCGTCGCATTAATGCAACTCGGGCTTCTTTCTCCTCTTGCAAAACACGGAGTTTTTCAACTCGATGGCGTTCTCTTTTTTCGTTGTCCTCTTTGTTCAACGAGTTGAATTCCGCCATTTGTGCAATTAAATCGTCATGCGATGAGGAGGACGCGGCCGATCTTTTGCCCTTTCTTGTTGGCCTATCCGGTTCATAATAAATGCGTGGGCCATCACGATCAAGATTGGTGTTGATGTCTTCGTCATCATCATCAAGGTTGAGGTCGATGTGGGGGTTCGCACTACCCATGGACTCATTTGGCTTCGGCCTTTTTGTTGTAGATTGTGATTCACAACCTACTGGTGGAATGTCGCACCATAAAGGGCTATAGCGGACCACATCCCACGCTTGGATGTGATCGAATCCCTTTGATTTGACCAAGGTTTTGTAATTTTTCATGGCCGTTTTCAAAACATGTTCGTCCCCTTCACCGCTTTTGCGATTCATGGAACACTGTTGGTAAAAACCATTCCATTTCTTCATGGAAGCGTTCATATCGTTCCATTTGGAATAGATTTGATCAACAGTCCTCGACCTGTCCTTCACGAGATGGTGAAAATGTTCGGTTACCTACATATAAAGAAAATAAATTTAAGCATCAACCGTTACTTTTTTTGTTAACTTAAATAATGTTAAAAAATACCTTTCTATAAAAACCATCCCGTTTTTGCGCATTACCAACATCGGGATTTTCAGAAATAGTTAGCCAAGCTCTGGCCAACGCAACCTCCTCTTCATCGGACCAACGCTTGGCCGGTGCTTTCTTTCCAACTGGTTTCTTTCCCGGTCGCCTAACCGGTTCTTGTTCCTCTTCTTCTTCCGACTCGACTTGAACATGTTCGCTTGAATCCGAGTCGTCTTGATTATTGTCACGATAGTCTAAACATACAAAATAAAGTAGACTTAAAAAATAAACTTATAAAAATAAACAAAATAAAATAAAATATAAAAATAAACGTATAAAAAATACCTTGAAATGGAGATTGTTGTTGAAAATTTTGTTGCTCTTGTTGAATCGATTGCTCCCACCGGTTGAATTGTTGTTGAGTTCCCGGTGAATATTGCAAATATGGAGGCGGGTTCATTGGATCGTAGAAAAATGATGGTTGATTCGGAGATGGCATTTGTGGATGATACCCGGGTGTGTTGAACGGGTTCATTTGAGGCGTTTGAACATTTTTTTGTCGTGGTTTTCTAAATTTTTTGGTTGATGACCCACCACGTGATGATCCTCCTTCCATTTTAGTTGAAAATTTTATAAATTTTGGTGTATAATTTATAGAAGATGAGAGAAAAAAGTGTGAGATTTTGGTTGGTTTTTGAGTTGTTTAAATAGAAAAAAAAAACTGGTTTTTTTTTTTTTTTTTTTTTTTAAAAATGCCGTTGTACAACGGCTCTTTTCCCTCTTCGGCTTGAATCGGCGAGTCCACACCGAAACACCCCACCCCGAATCCGGGGGGGTGGTGTTCCCGATCTTTCCCGGCCGGCAAAAGCCATTCCCCGGCTTTCCCCGGGTGCCACTCCGTGTGGCCTTAGGTTTTTAAAGCTTAAAATTTATTACTATCTATGTATTATAATAAATGAATGTTTTATTTTGCCACGTTTCCTTCATTTAGACAGGTTATGTGATTTATTCCCGCTCATTTTCCCCTCTTAAAGGTCACGCGGGTCATGGGATACCCATCACGCTGTTTTAACCTGAAAACAAAACTGGCTCGTAACCCTAATTTTTGTCTCTAGACTTGCAGATGAAGTCTGCAGATGGCTTCCTCTTCCATCGTTTAAAACTATGATCTCTTCATCGCAATTGTAGAGCTACTCGCATCTTTGTTGCTTGAAATTTTTGGTTCAAAACTATTAATCAATAGTAAGTTTCATCTCATCAATACCTTCTAAAAATCCGTTCGATTTTGATTTTTCTTTATCGCCAATTGAAGATATTAAAAGTCAAGATTAAAATCTTCTATCCTTTAAAACCCTAATTCTTTCTGTTAATTAGGAACTTATCTCCATGACCCACTGTATAAGAACTCCTTTTGATGTGATCAATGAATAAAAAAATATGACTGTTTTGTTCTTTGAGTTTATTGATTGCTTCATTTGTTTTGTTCATTGGGGTTAGAATACGAAAATGCACAAGAAATTTTATATCAATCTTATTATAAAATCATGGTACAACTAACTGGTGTCATTGATGTATGAGGATTTTGAAAGATCTATTTGATTAGCGTCCAATTTTGAGAAGAAGAGTTGATTATGGTTTAAAAAAAGAAGAGCAAATTTTGATCTTTTCGGCCCGTTTTTGATTCCATTTAGATTTCAGCTTAATCTCCTCAGAAACGAATTTATCTTTACTTGCTCGATCTCAACCGTTTTAATTCATTGTTGTATCTTCTGTCTGTCATCGATAATAGTGACTCTACCTCATCCTCTTCACCACTATGACTGTTTTATTATCTGAACTATTGTCAAGAGTCGTTGTGATGTCACTCATTATTAGATAAAATAAATGTTCCTTCTTTTGCTTCAATTTGAAGTTAAGGTTTTACTTCATTTGATTCAATTTAATTTGGTTAAATGCTTTTGATTCTGATCATATATGCATGTCTGTTGCACTTTCATTGGTTTAATTTCATTCTATATGTCAATTGAATTATGCTATATTTGAAAGTAAAGTTAAAAACTATCAGAACCCTTAATTTAAAATTTCAGTTGAAATTATTCCCATATCCACATAATTCTCAAGTGAAATTATATTAACATATGTTTAGGACATGAGGAAAAAAGAAGTTTCTCATTTATCCATTGAAAAGGAATTTAATATTATTGAAAGTTGCTTCTTTTTTTATATGAATACATACTGGTTCTGAAAATTCCTTTAGGAGGAATTTGGTATGGTTTTGGAATTTTTTTAAACACAAGTTTATTGGCAACTGTGGAGTGCAAGAATTTGTTGGATCATCAATGTAATCAATGGAAATAATTCATGGATCATAATAAATGAACATATTAACCATATGGGTAGATTCCATTTTCTTGCATATGACCTTTACCAGAATAAATGTTTCTTTATTATTGTTCTAATATTATGTTAAATTTAATGGGAATGATAATGTGCATTTGCATATTCAAAATGATTATGATGTGTATATGAATCATATTTTTCGAATAATCAATTCACTAAATCTAGGGATGATTATGAATTATCCTTACATGATATATGTTGGCTTTTATATTGTCTAAAATGTTGGGTCAATCTGAATTAATTTGTTGTGATAATAGTGTGAGATCTTGCTACATTTAGTAATGCCTTATCTTTAGATGCTGTTGGGGGGAAAGTAATGAGACACAAGAGCTTACTAAGAAGTATATATTTCATTCTTAGCATTTATTTTTCCTATCTTTTGATTCTTATAATTCTTTATAATATAAAATGTGTATTTTTTGTAGGACTAATTAAATGTTTATAGATTTTGAACCAAATGACTTAGCATCAAAGAAGAAGAAAAAGATCCGATCCATATGATATTTTTATCCTTAAAATTGAGTGCTCATGTCATAAGTAGTCTTTTTTTCTTAAACTATTTACGTTGATGAATTTGGTTCTTTATAGTTAATTGGTAAAATAAAGAATACACAACTACACAAGTTTGTAGCCATAAGATTCTATATCAGATTTTTCAAGTTTCTACTTCTCTTATTTATGATCATGGAGGAATTTGATTAGAGTCTTTGATCTATCTTTTTCATTTGAAGGATATTTCGGATGTTTGGTTTGTAACATTTTTTGTATTCAACCCGTGTAACACACGGGGTTTAACCTAGTATTTAATATCTAAAACTTTTATATTACACTATCAATATACTTAATTTGAAATATTTGTAACACATCATTTATCATTTACTTATATTCTTGAACTTTGTAGAATATTATTTTAACTTCTTCGGTTTTTAGCGTATAGTGTTTATCCATATGCTTAATTTGAAATATTTGTGACACGTCATTTACCATCTCTAATTGCTCGTTTTCGTTTTGTCTATGTTTGGATGAAAAATTGGTTTTAAAATATATCGTGTCAAACAAAAATATGATTTCATTCTACAGTATACATACAAAATGTTATTACATTTCAGTTAATTATTTTGTATGAAGATTTAAGAAAATACAAATATTAATAATTGAAACTTTTTTTCAATAAAACATTTTTTTTATTTGTTATATTGAAACAAATGTGTTATATGCAGCCAAGGCCCAAATAAGCAGTTGCGAATTTCTCCAAGGCTGAGGACAACAAACATAAATCGGTCCCATTATAAAGCCACTGTTGCATAGGAGAAAGTAAACCAAAATTGGGGATCTGAAAACGATGTTCGGGGAAATGAAAGAGGCTCCGGCGAGAGAGACGGGGAGTTTTTAAAGGGTAGTTGCCCCTCTCATGCCACAACTTGATCGGATCATCTTGAGCGGCTTGAGCCGGTGATTTCCTCCCCATTTTTCACTCTAATTCAACAACCCTTGAATGTAAAATAAAACAACAAATATATATCTTTTTTATGAGATGTGATTCGTGCCAATCACTGGTTACTATATCGTCTTCATCGCACTTACAATCTCTCTCTCTCTCTCTCTCTATATATATATATATATGTATGCATATATGCATGTATATTTGTATGTGCGATCGTGTGTGTGTTTATTTTCCTATGCGGAAGTTATGATGTTGGATGATGGTGATGATTGGAGATGGCGATGATATTAATTTCTGTATGGATTGTTTTCCGAACATCGTGATCGGGCTTAGGGTTAAGTTTGGCCCGTATCTTGGCGGGGCAACCCGGATGGTATGTAACGTGCAACCGGTGTTGCAGGCATGGCGGTGTCCGGTTCCCTTTGTTTGATCATCAAATTACAGATCTGAGCCTCATTCTCTACAATTGAATCGTCAAATGTCTTGTTTTCTTTTGTTATTGTTTTGCTTTCTGAATTCATTGGTTTTTATTAGTGTTTTGTTAAAGTCGTAATAGTATTTTTGGATTGATCATAGAAAGAAATGTGTAAACGTCTTAAACCAAATGAATCGATTGAGAGAAGTTTTTTTTTTATTATTTTTTTTATCTTTAAACAGGAGTGTATCTGTCCAGTCTGTTTTTAGTGGGGTTTCAAATTTTTAATTTTATATTTTTATAAAAATAATTAAAATTAAAAGTATAGGTGATACAACTCCTATAGTCCTATGTGGCTATGTTAGTGGGGTTTCAAGTTGGTGCGGGAGAATCCATGGAGCTGATTGGGTTGGAGTTTGACCCGTTCTCACCTTATTCCACCTTTTATGTAATTATTATGCAGTGGGTTGTTTCTTTTGTAACCGTTACAGTTTACGTATCAGTAGTAGGTCATTTCATTTCAGAGATTATTGTGTTTTTTCTCTTGAAGTATTGCAATAAGAGATTATCCATCTTGAATCGGGCCGATTAAGTTCTGTTAATTTCAGCCCCATCTTGGTTTTCTATTTTGTTCCAAAGAATTTGCTTGCATTGTCGTGAAATTCGTCCCCGAGATGGGGAATACCCGGAATAATCAAAGCGGTAGTGTTCAAGAATATCGACAGGAATTCACTAAGAGATCATCGCGTGTATCCCGTTGGCCAGACCGTTGCCAATTAGGAGTTTTCCTAAATGTTGTGAATGATGAATTGAAGGCATATGTTCGAATTCACAAGCCTAAAACTGTTTACAATGCTACGAGTCTTGCATTGTAAATATATGAGACCAAAGTAAGCCATGCACATACTGGTCAAATTTCCACTTGGACTTCTCAAAACAAATCCCCAACCATGCCAATTACTCAAACCCATACCATCAGCCAACCAAAATCTGAAGCAAAGACTACTCCTCGACTTTCTGATTCAGAAAAAAAGCCAGGATTTGTGAGGGGAATGCTTTAGATGCCGTGATAAATATGGTCCTGGCTGCAGATGTCGAACAGGGACTTTCAAGTTGCTAACAGAGGGATAATTGGAACAAACGGTGTGGAATATAGAGGAAGATTCCAAATCAGCAGAAGACCTGGCCGAGATTAGCCTCAATGCCATATTCTGTAAACCCCATACTATCACTATGAAAATTCATGGTTTAATTGATACCATCGAGGTTTTAATCTTGATCGATAGTGGCTCAACACATAATTTCATTTCTGTTTCATTGGTGCGTGGAATGAAATTACAAACGCAGTTTGTGACGTCTTTTGGGATACAAATTGGTAATGGGGATATCATTTGTTGCAGCCAGGTACAAGTTCAGTGGTTATATTCATAAAATACAGTACAAGCTAATTGGAACTAAATGTTCTTTATTTTTACCATTGATGGTAAGAAGTACAAGCTTCAAGGCGTATCATTTTGGTCCACAAAAATCTGCAACCTTTCAACATTTTGCTCTTGATTCTGACCAACAGCCCATCATACTGGAAATGGTACAGTCGTTAATGAGTTTGAGGCTGTGTTCCAGGAACCCAATTCTTTAACCCCTTTTCGTTCACATTTCCATACCATTCCCATTCAACCTAACTCCCTACCACCGACCTTATAGTTACCCACACTCTTAAAAGAATGAAATCAAGGCACAAGTGGAGCTTTTGCTTGCGTCTAGGTTCATTTGACCGAGTACCAGCCTTTATTCCAGCCCAGTACTGTTAGTAAAGAAAACGGATAATATATGAAGGATGTGTGTAGATTACTGAGCCTTAAACAAAATCACAATTGCGGACAAATACCCAATTCCAAATGTGGATAAATTGAATGGATCAACTGTTTTTTCCAAGCTCGATCTTCGCTCAGGGTATTACCAGATCAGAGTAAGTGATCTGGACATCGAGAAAACTGCTTTTAGGACGCATTCGAGCCATCATGAATTTGTTGTAATGCCTTTTGGCTTAACAAATGCCCTCTCTACGTTCCAGGCCACAATGAATGACCTGTTTCGTCCCTATTTACAGTGTTTCATACTAGTTTTCTTTAATGACATGTAGGTATACAGTCCTTCCATAGCTCAACACTTGCTATCCTCCAAATTGTTTTAGATTTACTCTATTGTAATCACTTTTTTGCCAAATTAACAAAATGTTGTTTTGGGCAGTCCCAGGTCCTGTTTCTAGGACATTATATCAGGTGCAGTTGTGCACTTGGATCATGACAAGGTGGAATCAATTCAAACTTGGCCAATTCCTAGAAATGTTCAAGAGGTGCGTGGCTTCCTTGGACTAATGGGGTTATTACAAGCGTTTCTTAAGGAATTATGGCATTATGGCATAGCTGCTTACTAACCTTACCAAGAAAGATGGGTTCACATGGTATGAAGAAGCTCTTACTGCCTTCAACACTCTCAAACAATCTCTGGTTTCAGCTCCTGTTCTGCGCTTTCCAGATTTTTCCAAATCATTCACAGTGGAGCGTGATGCGTCCTCCGAGGGTGTTGGTGCTATTTTAACTCAAGAAAATCACTCATTTGCTTATTTTAGTAAAAAGGGTTTTTCCTTATGTAACCGTCTTAAATCTGCTTATGATAGGGAACTTCTTGCTTTGGTATTAGCTGTCCAAAAATGGAATCACTATTTGTTGGGTCATCATTAAAGCACGGCCACTTAAATCCGCTTATTGAGCAACACATCATCACACTTGAACAACAGAAAGTTTTGTTGAAACTCGTGCCTTATGATTTTACAGTTGTTCACAGGCCTGGGTCTGAAAACAAAGGACCTGACGCTCTTTCTAGGCGATCTTAGTTTCTGGATTCGGTGCTTCCTCGTTGCCTGAACTTTCACCAGTTATATCAGGGTCTATTGGATGACCCCATTACTAGTTCTATCATGGACAAACTTCGGTCTGACCCTACTTTGTGTCCTGGGTATTCCTTAACTGGTGATACTTTAATGTACAAGGGACAATTAGTTATCCCAAATGTTCAATCAATGAGGGATCTCATCCTTGCGGAGGCCCATTCTTCACCAACTGGTGGACATGGGGGGTTTTTAAAGACCCTTAAGAGGATTCAAGCTCAATATTTTTGGCCAAATTTATCATCTGATGTTCATGTTTTTGCGACAAAGTTTGACTTGCCAGCAATAGAAATATGCGACTCTTTCTCCTGCGGGTCTCTTACAACCATTACCTATCCCAAATCGGATTTGGGAGGTATCTCAATGGATTTCATTACCGGTTTGCCCCTTTATAATCATTTTTTACCATTATCACATCCTTATACTGCCATGAGTGTAGCTGCTGTGTTTTGTAAGGACATTATAAAACTTCATGGTTTTCCTCAATCAATTGTTTTGGATAGGGATGTTATTTTCTTAAGTAATTCTGGCTGGAGTTATTTCGCTTAAGTCATACTAAGCTGAAATTAAGTACTAGACACCATCTACAAACCAACGCCCCATTTGCAGTGCACGCATATAATGTATATATGTGTGGGCCCTTAGGGGAAAAAGTAAAATTGCACTAATTTTAACGTTATTTTACTTATTTTGTGAAAATAATCGTTAAAAGCGTTGGGATGATTAACCTCAAACGATGGCTTTGAGCCAGGGACTCCTTCGGAGTAGCCTCTCTATACTTCTCCCAGACCCTACTTTAAGTGGGATTTTACTGGGTATGCTTGCTTGCTTGCCATACCATCCCCAAACCAATGGCCAAACGGGGGTGGTTAATCGATGCTTGGAAGCGTATCTCTGGTGTTTTGCTCAAGAACAGCCTCGCAATTGGAGCGCTTTTCTTCCTTGGCCGAGTTTTCTTATAATACGAGTTATCACACTGCTATTAAGACTACTCCCTTTGCTGCAGTTCATGGCCGGAAGCCTCCTCCATTAATCCTTTATGTTAACGGGGAAACTCTTATTGCAGAGCTGGAGTCCCAATTTATTACTTGTGATGACATGCTCCGTTTTGTTACGTACTAATTTACAGAAAGCTCAAGATCGGATGAAAGCTACGGCTGATTTAAAACGCAGATGCCTTTCTTTTGAGGTGGGTAATATTGTTTTTTTGCGGATTCAACCTTGTCGCCAAAAATGTTTGGCTAAAAGGCGTTTTGATAAACTTTCTCCACGTTTTTTTGGTACTTTGCTCTAAAAATGAGGAAAGACTTGTCGGAAATCGTTGGCTTGGTCCGACCAAGAAAGGCATGGGAATTTTGGGCATTAAAAAGAGCATTCTTTTCGATCTTGTACCCGCTTGCCTCTATCTATAGAAAGACTCTCCTCTCCAACTGCTGACCTATTCACTACCAAGATTGACCTGAGTATCCGCCTTCATGCTTACACGTCCCCTTCAATCCTCTTTTACGTTCAGTTCAATCGCTGCTCACGGAATTGATACATATAGCTCGCCCTTATAGCTTATGGGGCACCTCACTCGCTCAGTATCGACAATAGGTCTCGATCGGAAAAGAATATACTTCGCCGTGTGGGGAAAGTTGCTTATGAGCTGGACTTACCAAAAGATTCTCTCATCCACCCTGTTTTCCATGTTTCTATGTTGAAACCGGCGTGTGGCCGACTTCCTCAACAACCATTACCGCCATTGCCAATTGCTTGTGATTGGGAAATTGACTGGGAACCACAGGAAATTCTTAATCATCGTTGACGTTGGGTGCTATCAACCGGCCATAAGGAGTTGGAGTTATCGGTCTCTTGGAAGCACATGCCTATTGAAGATGCAACTTGGGAACCTTATGATTTATTCGCCAATCAATTTCCTACTTTTAGATTTGAGGACGTCTTTTTATGGGGAGGGAAGCATTGATACAATTCCTATGTTAGTATATTCCAGAAAGAAAAAGAAACAGACTAATACTCAAGTTGGTGCGGGAGGATCCATGGAGCTTATGGGGTTGGAGTTGACCCGTTCTCACCTTATTTTAGTTTTTATGTTATTATAATGTAATGGGTAGTTTCTTTTGTAACTGTTGCAGTTTACGTATTAGTAGTAGGTCATTTCATTTCATATATTATTGTGGTTTTTATCTTGAAGTATTTTAATTGAAGATTACCCATCTCGAATCGGACCGATTAAGTTCTGTTAATTTCAGCTCCATCTTGGTTTTCTATTTTGTTCTTATCAATAGGCTTATTATTTTCTTTCTTGTCTCATAAAACATATGGAAAAAATAATACCATGATATATAAAATAGCTAAAGAATATTATGTTAAGGATAAGACTTTAATTTTTATTCAGATGTGTGTATGTGCTCTTCAGAGAAGTCGATGATGATGAAGATACAAAAGAGAAATTCAACAAAATGACACTCTAATTTGAAGTAGAAACCCATTGTCTACCTTTCATGTATGGATGTGTTATTTATTATCTGAGTTTTTGATTGTTTGAATGAGTTAGAATAATCACATACATGAGTGAGAATTGAAAACGAATCATCACAATATCTTGTTTGAATTCTAAGTTAAAGATAATCATGTGGGTTATATGATTTTTTTTTATCAAATTAGTGATTTCCTAAGTCTATGGTATGTTCTATTATGAACAGTCAAATTTGTTGGTTAATGTTCTTGATACTTACATTATTGATGAATGTATTCTCACATGCATTAGAGTATAAGTAGGGAATAAAGGTAGATAAATATGACATTTGATGAATTATAAAAGTATGCATACCAAGTATTTGATAATACAAGTCTAACAGAATGGCATGAATGAAATTTGGTAATTTGGTGATGAATGAGATGCATGAATGTTGGAAAACATTTGGATGATGAAATTGACATAAAACAATGAGAAACACTGACGCCTGGGTAATGGGATAAATTTCTTTCAAAGAGGTCTTAATTTTAATGGGGAAATCTCAAAATAGGGGGAAGGAAATGAGTATCATAATGGGTTATGACACAAATGCTTACAAATCATGTAGTTTATTCACTGTGATCGGTGAAACTAAAGATGCCATTACACTATGCAACATAAAAGACAAACTGGTAAGTATGAAAGTACAAAACTTGGAGCTGGGATATTTGTGGGGCTTGTTAGTGTTGGTCACTTTTAACTCTATGATACAGGCTAAAATGTTTGAGAAGGAGAAGCATGATTGGGAATAATTACTATATATACAATTGAACGTTGAATTAAAAGGGATACTAATTTTTTATTTGATTTTTTGTAGTTAACATATATTTGTTTTAAAAATGCAGAAAGATCAAGTGGTAAAAAGGTAATGCTCAGGGACGGCTCTGAGAATTTAAGTGCCCCGAACGTACTGAGAAAAAAAGACCCCTAATGAATTATAAATTGTGTTTTTTTGGTTTTGTATTTGTAGATATAAGTAAATATATATAATTTAAAAAATATTTTTTAAAATTTTTGTGCCCTTGCGACAAATAGGCCCTAAACGGAGGTCGGGTTTGCCCCTCCCGAGGGCCTCCCATGGTAATGTTTAACCCCTTCGCCCCATGTTCGATTCCCTCACAAACCAAGTTTTTGTTATAGTTTTTCTCTTTAACTACTTTAATTAACTAATAATACTAATTAAACAATGTTTTCTCCATTTTATCAGTCTTATGTTTGTATTTCTTTATGTTAGATTTTGGGAATGCAAAACCTTTTAATCATTTTCGTTTTTTCGATTTTCAGTACCGTGTGCTTATTTTGCTTTTGTGTTTTCATATCGGCAAAGCGGTATGCTTAACCACTTTTTTTAATCCGATAGCATTGTGTCAGACGCGTTTAAGTCATTTTTAATTTTTTTACTATTATTGAATGCTATCAAATGAAAAATAATATTATTTAAATAAATCATAAATTAATAAAAAAATTTGTGTTGTTTGTTGGCCCAATATTTGTGTTTTTGATGGTAGATTTTATAACTAAGCAAGATCCTTCTTTTTGTTGGTGTGACGATCACGTTTACAACACTTGATGGTTTTATGTTGGAGTGATAGTCGTTGACTTATATCTGCGTTTTGATATACGAGATCATGTCTTTGTTCTAATATTTGCAATCGTCAGCAAAGTTCCCGTCGTATAGTATGGCTAAAATTGAAGAATATAAAATATTAAAATATATTTTTAACAAAAAGGAATCATCACAATATCTTATTTGAATTCTCGGTTAAAGATAATCATAGAGGTTTTATGGTTTTTACTTTTGTTATAATTGTTAACATTTTTTTGCTATTTCATTGTTGTATTTCTTATTAATTGTTAATATTGTTAATGTTGTATTGTTGCATTTGTTAAAATTGTTAACATTTATTTGCTTTTGTACAAGGAATGGCGGATGTAGCAGGGTATCATGGCGGTGACGAGGGTGATGAACCTCCACATAGGCATCCTAGGGTGCCAACCAGCTACAAGTCTTGTAAGTTTCTAGTACAATATATATTTAATCTCCTTGAACATATTATTCAATTTGGCAACTTTTAATTTCATGTGTTAATGTAGCTAAACAGAGCAAAAGAAGAGCCCATGGAAAAAACCTGAACTTATACGACAAGTTTCAAAAGAATGGAAGCAGACCGCTTTCAATTGAGTTCGATTACTCATCTAACCTCTATAGAGCTGTTGGAGAAAACTATCAGCTGTTTATAAGGTTGATATCTAATGAAGTTGATAGGCATGCTCCTTTCCACTATCGTAGCTGGCAGGAGGTTCCTGGAGATGTCAAGATGTCTATTCTCATATTGGTTTCATATTTTTGGTTGTTTTCTAATCATATCAACTTTTATAGCATTATTTCGATCTGCAACAATATCACAATACCGAATATTGGGATGGAACTAAGCTTGATATTCAAGCTGATTGTGCAAACCGGTACAAAGACCGGAAAACAAAGCTGAAGAAACATTTTGACAAAGAAGGAGGATATGATAACACAGAAAGAGCAAAGCAGAATCCTCCTAAGGGCATGGACCCGGAAGTATGGGTACAGGTTATTGATGGCTTGTTTACAACTTCCACATACAAGAACAGATCTTTAAAGAATACAACAAACAGATCTAAACAGCTGTATGGAAGTTATCACGGGACCCAATCATATGCTCAGAGACGCTATGATGAGGTTATAATTTAGTGTTATCAAAAGGTGTATTAATTTTTATTTGATATCTTAATAATAATATTAGTTATTGTTTAAAGGTCAAGGAAGGTGGTGTGCCCCAACATGTGGAAGGTTGGAGAGATATGCATTTTAAAGGAAGCTCGGGGTGGTACAATCAATTAGCCGAGCAACATTGGGTAAGTAATAGATGTTCACTAGTATTATGTTTTACTCATTTAAACTTGATTTGAAGGTTGCCCTTTGATATATAGGACCTTGGGTGAACATGAATTGTTAGATATTTGTTGATTTGAAGCTAATGTCAATGCAAGGAGGCCAAGGCTCTAGCTCTTTTTACTATCCCGGATTTGAAACAAATCAAGAAATAGATCAAGATCAAGATGAAGATGAAAGTGATTAGATGAAGTTGTAGACTTTAAAACAATTATAACTTTGTTGTGCTTGGTTGGTTGGTTGGTAAACAAACTTAAACTTGCTATGTTTGGTTGTTTTGTTAACTTTTAGGTTTGGATGTAAACTTATGAATGTGTGAATATATTTTGATGTTTGAGATGATAAAGTGTTATTGGCGTTAAAACTGGTATCGATTGTTTAAACATGTTAAAAACTGGAAAATTCTAGAAAATAAAAAATTTAAAAAATTTAATAGGGCTATAGCGACGACAGGTCGTCGCTATAGCCCTATCTTTGACTTTTTGACCATCATTTATAGCGACTAAATGTCGTCGCTATATATAATTTCGAAAAAGTTTTTGTTTTTTTAATTAATGGACATAATAAAAATAAATCAAAAAAAAAAAAAATTTGTCAGAAGCCTATAGTGACGACAAGTCGTCGCTACTGACTAATCTATAGAGACGACGGTTTCAGCGACGATTTTTCTTGGCAATAGCGACTAACCTATAGGGACGACGTAGTGGCGACGACATGTCGTCGCTATAGGCTATTGCGACGATTTTTGTGGTCTATTGCGACGACTTTTGTCGTCGCTATAGGTGACTTTCGGTGTAGTGATATACATATATACCTACTAGGTTATAACCCCGTATATTTCACGGCGTTAGATATTTAATATAAATTAAAATACGTTATGTTAAATAATAAATTTTAAAAGTGTATGACTACAAACACAAATTCAAAGTGTGTAACAACTTCTTTTGGCCGTTAAGATTAAAACACAAACAATTATATATTGATAATGTCCGTGTTTACAATTGCAGGAAAAAAATCAAATAAGCAAGTTAAAAAATATACAACCTAAATAATAAGTATTATTAATGTAAAAACATAGCATCGATTAAATTTTTTATAAATTTAAATTTGTAAACATTTTAATGCATGTAGTGCTATATTATGGAGAAAAACATTTTTAAAAACATAAAATAGTTAAATTTATACAATATTTATTTGATTTATAACAAAAAATTATAAATACTTAATTTTAATAATAATAATAAAATAAATGTTAAAAGCATAATATAAATTAAATTCAAAACCATAAAAATAGGATTTGTTTAATTTCACATAAAAATAGGATTTATTTGTTAAATTGTTTTTAATAATAGAATGATATGTGTCATTATAATTTGAAATTGAATGTATGAATATATGTCATATTTAAAGAAGATTGATTGTGGTATTAAAACATAAGTAAATTTATTATTTTTATTTATTTATTTATTTTAAAAGGAAGCATTGTGTCATGAATTCAAAATTTTACGCAGCGGAAATTATTATTTTTACATTTTTCATAATATTGTAAATAATTCATATGCATAGATATGAAAACCCCATTTCATGATTCGCAAATAACTTTTCAAGATTTAATAGAAAATGTTCGTATTTATTTCATAATAAAACCATATTTACATAAACATATATTTACACATCGTTTCAAGATTTTTCGGTTTATTCAGACTTGGAGGTATAACTCCAACAGCTCCATGGTTTCGCCACGAGACCTTTGTTTAAGGCATCATAGGCCTTAAACCTCTCATCTTGCTTCTCATTTATCATTCATTATTACCTGAAAAGTTTTTTGAAAATAAAACGTCAACATAATGTTGGTTAATACAAATAACAGACTCGATATGTAAGTATAGCATGTTCGGTCCTTTAATCACAAGTAATATTGGCAATACTACACATTTAGCAGGTTATTTCACTGATCAATACAACTACTGCATACACTGGTTTATAACTGTCACTGGTTAGGAACTACAGCATAGCGCGTCTTACGTTTTGTTCCCTCCAGCCCACAGTTGGTCACTGGTTAGGTTGACTGCGGAGTACATCTTACGTTTAACCTTCCAGCCCACCTGTACCAGCCACGTATGGGAATTTCACCCACATGCGGATACAATCTGCAAATCATATGTATACAAATAGCCCAAATGTTGGTCACGTAGTATCCCTTTATGCGTCAAAGTTTAAACAAACTGTTGGATCGGGTTGTTTACTCTAAACAACACTTCACAAGTATTTCTATATTTCAATCTAATAGATGCGGAATTTCTATTAGAAGGATCTCACAAACACTCAAAGGCAAACAATTAAACTTTGAACAATAAGTAAGAACACAGAACAAATTTCAAGCTCAAAGATATATTTCTCTCAAAGTATTCAAGTGTTACGAAACAAGCACACACTACATGTTTACAATGAGAGGTTATATAGCTAAGGCTACAACTGTATACTCGTAGTAATACAAGTTGGGTATACTAGACAATACATAAAGTAAACCTTATTCTAGTATCTAAAGTGTCTTAACAGGCTACGACACTTAATTACAATCATTACTAAAATAAACATTGACTTTACAAAAGACTAGCTAAATACAAAAGGCATTTAATGTTGTTGATCTTCAAGGCTTCAGATGATCTTTTGCATTTAATGTAGCTGAGGAGAAGTAAGGTGTTGTGTCTGACTCTCGGTATGTTATCTTTGTTGTTCTCAGACCAACATGTCTGTTGTCAGCACCTTTATGTACCATAAAAGGTAATCAGCTACAGTCTTTTGTCAGAGTGTACTCTTTGGAAGTCTTTGTCTTAGGAAGATGTTGAGGAGAATCTTCGGAAGCCTTTGTTCTTCAGAAGCTTTATGTCTTCGGAAGCTCTGAAGCTTTAAATCTGTTAAGTGTTGGCCTTCCGAAGTAGGTTGTCTTGTACAGCCTTCAGTAGGAGTGAGTTACTCTTCGGAAGCTTCCGAAGTCTGTTTGTCTCTGTAGAGTCTGGTACTTAGACAAAATTGAAGTTTGGTGAGCGTCAGCCTTTATTAGTCTTTACAGTCTCCCCCTAGGCTGATGCTACCAAAACTTCCTATACAATTCTCCTTGTCACCCTCTCTCCCCTCAGAACTTGAGCTCTAGCCTTCACCCATTTGATGGCTATTCTCCCATCTGATCCATTATCAGGATTATCCAGTGGGAGCTTTTAAAGATCAAATACAAAGGGTGGAGCCAACACCATCAGCTGCATAATGTCCAGATGCTTTATCCCTCCATTGACCTGAGTGAGTGTGAACATTTTATGAAGTGCATCAAAGCTCCACTTCACTATAGAGATGTAAGAATGAGTATGCATCAGGCCATGGATGTCTCTTGGATGGGCCTTAGGCTCTGAAGCTTCTGGTGTGCTCTTTGGTTCTGAGGGTTCTGAATCAGGTTCAGAGTCAGAGGAGATGTCAGTAGTTCTCTTTCTTCTTCTAGCCATGGTCTTTCTTCTTGTCATTCTTGGTTTGGTTGTGACCATGGCTTTACTCCTCTGTTCTCTGGCCTGCTGCTCTTCCACATTGGAGCCCACTGCTTCATCTGTTCTTGCAGTGGGCTCTGGGCCTGCATCCTTAGATTTAGGATGCCTTGTTCTCCTCCCATCTGCCCTAGATTGTCTCTCAGGATTAGGATCCTTAGATTGAGTTGTCTTTGCAGCCTTCTTACCCTTGTTGATCTTAATCACTGAAGAGATTGACATGTTGTCCAAAGAAGGGCTTGATGGAGGAGAAACTGTTTCTTCCTTAGGGTTTAGGGGGAACATGTTGGGGAACATGGCTTTTGTTGCTTCCCCACACATGACTTCTTCACCCTCTCTGATTCCTGAACCAGAGAGGGGTATTTCAATTCTAACTCCTCCCCCTAAACCTAAGCCTAAGTTAGGCTTGCCATTTGAGCTTGTATATGCTCCATAGAAGGTAACTCACCTTTGGCAATCTTGGCCTTGATGTCCCTGACATGTTGATCCATGGTTGAGTTCTTCATAGGGCCTAGCTGCCGAGCATGGAAGCCATACTGTAAGAGGATAGCCTTCATTTTGTCTCTGTAGGCTGTATCCTTTTGTTTCTTTGTAAGTGCAACCATGGCTTTTGATGCAGCAACTGCCTGTTCCTGCTGCTGCACCTTGTCCAGCTAGGCAGCCATTTCAGGTACCGACCAGAGCAGTACTTCATCTATGTCATATCCCTTCTCCTGGAGAAGAGCAGATAGTCTGATTAGCTCATCATCCAGGGAAGTGTCTCGTCGGCCCTTCTTCTTCTTTGGTATCCTCTCCTCCTGTTTTGCTTCCTCCTCTGGGGTCAGCTTCCTTTTTCCTTTGTCCATCATTTTTACCCCAAAGGAGATGGATCCTGTAGCCTCACCAGCTGGTTCATCGGCAAATAGCTCCTCTGTGGAGGAATCATCAAGAATGACTAGGCCTTCCGAAGCAGCTGCAGCTTCGGAGTTAACCTTAGCATTCACTGCCTCCTCCAGTTGACCAACCAACTTGAGTGATTCCTTAGTAGCATCCACAGAGTACTCAGGGGTGGAGGAGAGGTCTTCAGCAGCCTTTGTCCCAGAAGGGGACACAGGTTCCATGGAGATAGGTTGTTCTTCTTGAGTGGTTTCCTCCATGGCAACCTGGGCTGCAGTCTCAAAAGGAGACTTAGTCCCAGAAGGGGACTGTTGAGTCCCAATAGGGGACTGAGGCTCCATAGAGAGATCTGTTGTGAGCTCTTGCTCAATCTCTATGGCAGCCTCACCATCATCATCCGAAGAAGAAGAGGCAGTTGTAGAATGATGAAAGTAAGTGCCCAAGAATTCATCCCATTCATTAGTCAAGGTGACTATGGATGGGTTGACATCTTGTGCAACTTCCTCTTCTCTAGCTTCTGATCCTGACCCTGTTACAGATGATGCCTTCTCCCCCTTTTTGGTAGCATGAGGGGAGTGAAAAGTAGTGGTAACAAGATCCGGATAAAAGGGTGTGAGGATGACTGGGGGGCGCCTCCTGAGGTCCAAGATTGTTGCCTCCTTGGCTTGGACCTCCAGCCGCAGGGTAGCAATCTCAACTACCAGGTGAGCTACCCTGGCTTGGAGAGATGAAATGGTGGCCGTCAATTCCTGAGTGGTGGTGCCCTCATCCACTTGAGTGGAGTCATTGGGCGATGGAGTCTTGAGCCTAACTCCTGCACCTCAATCACCAGTTGTAGTTTCTTGGCACCCTGGATTCTCCTCATTGAGAAGGGTTTCAAAGAAGTCCTCCTTGGTGTGGGTTGCCGCAGGTGAGGTCTTAGTGCCTGTATCACTGTCCTAAGGATCCTGAAAAGGATCAACAGTAGTGGTAGCCTCAACTGCATTGACCCCTTCTGAACTCCTGGGGTCAACCTCTGAAATAGTAGGCTCTGGGTCAGGAGACCTTGCTTATAACTGTGTCACCACTCTCATAAGTTTTTGGGTAGTGGGAGAGAGTGGTTCCTCCACGGCTATAGCAGAAGTCCCTTGAGCCTGGGTAAGAGAATGGGTGGGGGGCATTTCTGTGTGATATGAACCTGGAGACCTGGGACACAGTCTCTGATCTAATGGAGTTGCTTCATCAGAAGCAGACTCAATGATGGGGGCATCCCTTTGGATATTCTCAGGTATGTGTGGTGACATACTCTGAGGGTTTTCAGGTTGGTTATGGGCAGCCACAGGTTCCAGAGGAAGAACCTGTGGGGTGACAACAGGTGTGGCCTTCACCTTAGGTGGAACTGTGCCCTTAACAGTTCTTTTCACCCTTTTCTTAATGGGTTTGGAAGAAGGGGCCTGAACAGCTGTAGAGAGCTGTTCAGGGGTTCGGCGGCGTTTGTTAGTGATTTTTATGGGGTGAGGAACAGAGGTGGAAGGTGTGGGTTCAGCATCTGTGGGTGCAACAGAGCTGTCACCTTCTGGAGTAGGTAACTTCATAGAGAGGAGAAGAGGAGTGAAGTTCCCAGAGAATTGGGCACTCTTCTTCTTCAACTGGACAAAAACCTTGGAAGAGAGCAAGGGAACTTTATATGTATTCACAGTTAGTGAGAGGACAGAACCCAAATCACTGTAAAAGATATGCTGCAAAAACATGGGATACATACAAAATTTCTTTGGAGACGAAATATTGTCTACCAAATTATTGAAAATGAAAGCAGAAAAGTTAAAGAGTTGATTGGAGACCAAGCCATGAATAGCCGAAGCTAAGTCAGATGAAACTTGATCCCAACCACCAGTCTTATTAGATAGATAGTGTAAAAAAACATGTATGAGATACTTATAATTATAGGACACTCTACCCTTCAAATAAGTTGTTGAAGGGAGAGGACCTCCATATCCCATTGACCTAAAGGTCGATGCTACCTCATCCTTTGTGAATGAGACCCTTCCCCCGGCATCACTAAGTTGAAGATGCCGACAGATGATCTCCACAGTGATAGAGATAGGATGAGCATCAATGGTGGCATGCAAAATACTACCATTGGGAGTGGTCGATACTGAACATGAACCCCAAAATTGTTGGTGATGCGACTCATACACGAGGGGTTAAACTGTGAGAGCAAATGAATACCTGCTCCTTCAAAGGAAAGCGATGATTGGAGCAAAATCAACATCATTATCTGCTGATAGCTCCGCAGGGAGATTGTGGGCAGGTTTGAATGCAAGAAGAGCCATGGAGATCGAGAAGTTAGGTTAATTTTGGAGAGAAAATGGAAGATCGATTTGAAAAGAAACGGTGAGAGAAGATGGACGAGCAGGAGACCTTTTTATACCTTCGGATGTCAACATTTAATATAGACGCACATTAAATTTTGAGATCCGGATGTCAGAAAAAGGTGATATACGTCAAATTATACATATTATTCGACTCAAATTCCCCCGGTTTTAACGTTAACAACATGCAAATTCATTCACAAATAGTTCTAATTATTGTTTTTGTGAATTTGTAGGATAAACGACCTTGCTCGGAAGAAAATCAAGCCTTGTATGGAATTTCAACATTTTCTGAGCAAATCCCCAGATGCGCACTGTCATGCTAAATCTTGCACTGGCAGTGCCGGCCCATGCACGACCGTGCACAACTTTGAACGACTGTGCAACCAGGTAGTGCTAGGCCATGCATGGCAGTGCTGGCCTATGCACGACCGTGCACCATCTTTCATGACCGTGCAACCAGGTAGTGCCAGGCCATGCATGGTAGTGCTAGCCTATGCACGACCGTGCATAAGCCTAGCACAACCGTGCAATCTAGCCAGTGCCGGGCCAAAGCAAGGCAGTGCCGGGCCAAATGGAGGTAGTGCCGGCCATGATGACTTGCGCACGACCGTGCGACTTTTGGCACGACCGTGCCTGACACCTCGAGTCAATTTTTGAGACTTAGTTGAAAATGGCAGTGAAGTACTGTAGCACCTTGCACGACCGTGCACCTATGGTGCACGACCGTGCCAAGTTCCAGAATTTCTATAAATTGAGTTTTTCACCTCATTTGAAGTGGTTGGACTTCCTGGAGCTAAAATACTCTCTGATCAGAATTCCTAAGGCTATCCAAGGGAGATTGTGAAGGTCTTGAAGATCCAAGGAGCATCCAACACCATCTTGTTTTCAATCCTTGCTTGCTAGTGGTTTGCATTTTGTTATTTTTAATCATGTCTCTTGTTAATTTTAGCTACTTTGTTATTGTTCTTGTAAGCCTTATGGGCTAAACACTTCATTGTCTAGATTATGATGAAACTTTTGTTTATGTGATGTTGATTTTATGAATTGGTCAAATGGGTTTATGTCAAGATTCAAGATGAAGTTATGATTGTATTCCAATGATGTTGTAAATTTGTGTAGGTTGATTAATGTTCAAGAATGATGAATGTTTAGTCATACTATGTTGGAAAACCATGATCAAACATTTGTTTATAATCTTACATCTTGTTTTTAAGATTATGTCATGAGATTAGGAATGATAATTGGTTTCTTGAATATAATAAAATTTGCATAAGTATACTTTCTTTCACTAAAGTTTGGAAAAACCATGGTGATATTATGATTTGTTGAATATGATTAACATGTGAGTTATGAAATTATGGCCAAATGACCTCATTTGCATGATTGTGTTCATAGATTGTAAGCTGGAAGAGATTGTGACTTTGTTGAATTTATGCAACTTAGGGTGATTAGTGTGTATAAGTCATATTAATTTTCTTTAAGTTGTGGAATTAAGATTCTTGACGGATGACTAATTCTTGATTAAATCTTGACATAGACCTTGATATTAGGCTTCATAGAATAATCCTAGGAGATTAGAATGTGTTTATCATTTTAATTTTCCAAAGGAGTATAGGATTAGATATCTTTGACCGGAATCTAGTCACCATTTGGTTTACCAATTCATAATAATCACATCACTAGACTAAGTGGATTCATGATCTAGGCAATTCTCTTAGACATTAGATTATTTAGAAAAACCTTCTTTTAATTATTATTTTAAAATTCACAAAACCCGACATTTTGATGTTGTTGCTAAACATTGACCGAGGTCTAGTATTGAAAGATATCGTGTCCACGGATTGATATCCGGTTCTTACCATAAGCTATATTATTATACGATAGGTACACTTGCCTATTGTGTGTGATTTAGTTTCTAGTAAAAACCATTTTAAAACTAAAATCTGTGTGAAAAAATCATAATTAAAATATATAGTTTCACACACATCAAGTTTTTGGCACCGTTGCCGGGGATACGGTGATTTCAAGAAAAATCAGAGTTGGTGATTTAGCTTAGTTTATAGTGTAAAAATATTTTTTGCTATTTATTTATTTCACTAGTTTGATTTTTGCCTTTTAGTTTTTATTATTATTTATTTAATTTTTCAAATTTTTATTTAATTTTATTTTTATTTTTATTTTTTAACCGGTTTGATTCGGTAACTCATTTATGCATTAAGTGTGTATGTCCTCAACCCCCGAGCCGGACATTGTCGAGCCTAGATCGGAACCGGAGCGGTATTTTCGGCGAAGGTTGCGGGAGCGGTCCCGCGTTGTAGCAAATACCATCGAAGGAGACGTAGAGACCGACAATATCTTTGGCACGGGAGACACGACCATGGCAGACCAAGATGATGACCGGACGATTTCTGACTTCGCGAAACCATCACTTGGAGGATTGGAGCCAAGCATCACCCGACCGACTGTTGAAGCTAACAATTTCGAGATCAAGTCAAGTATCATCCAAATGGTTCAGAACACTGTTCAGTTTAACAGGAAGGATCACGAGGATCCTAATCTCCATATCGCGGGATTTCTGGAGATTTGCGCCACTTTCAAGATCAATGGCGCGTCTGATGATGCCATTCGGCTTCGGTTATTCCCATTCACTCTACGTGACCGAGCCAAGGCATGGCTGATTTCCCTTCCCTCGGGCTGTATTACCACTTAGAATCAGATGTCTGAAAAATTCTTTGAGAAATACTTTCCTCCCAAGAAAACTGCGAAGCTGAGAGCTAGGATTCTTTCGTTCCAGCAGGATGATGGTGAGACGTTCTACGAGGCATGGGAGCGGTTCAAGGATCTGATGAGAAAGGTCCCACATCACGGTTTAGAGTTATGGAGGCAGTGCGAGACATTCTACAATGGTCTCGATGTGAGCGGACGACAGTGGCTTGACAGCTATGCGGGTGGAGATTTTGGAGCGAAGCGACCGCGAGAGGCATTTGAATTGCTCGAGAAAGCAGCTAGGAAGAGCTATTCTCAACAGGCCCTGAGAGCCAAGGCACCCAAGCAGGGTGCCCATCAGGTTGATTCCTATACTGCTTTGACTGCATAGTTGGAGGCCCTCTCCAACAAAATCGAGCAGATGTCTGTGAACAAAGTTCAATCTTGTTGTGAGATATGTGGGGGAGCACCCCATAGTGGGGAGTGTTCGATTAGGGATAGATCCGTTCACGAGCAGGTTGACTACATGGGCAACCAAACTCTGTCTCAAAATAATCCCTACAGTAACACTTATAATCCGGGGTGGAGGAATCACCCAAATTTCAGTTGGAAGTCTGGTACCCAAACTTGCAACCACCCGGATTCAATCCGCGTCCCCCATTCCAAAATCAGTCTCACGGTCAGTCCTCACAGATTCGTCCTCCACAGAACCAGTTCCAAAACCAAGGTTCTAGCAGTGGGTCACAACCCGCTCCTGAAAAGCGATCCAATTTGGAGGACATGGTTGCACGGTTGCTAGCTAACTCCGAGAGCCAAAGCCAATTGGCTCAGAAACAGAATCAGTATATGGAAGACCGCTTCCATAAGCATGAGACGGAGTTGAGAAACCAAAAAGCATCGATGCAAACCATCGAGAATCAGGTAGGACAAATTGCTAAGTTGCTATCCGAAAGGAAAAAAGGTGGCCTCCCGAGTAACACTGAGCCGATTCCTAATGGTCATGTTAAGGCCATCACATTGAGGAGTGGTAAATCCACCACTGCACCTCCTCCACCGGCTTCCCCTTCTTCTTCTCTTCCACCGGTGATTGAGGAGGTTGCGACTGAGATTCCTGCTGAGGTGAATTCCAGGCCAGGCCCAGCAAGTACAGCACAAGCAAAGGAACCAGTCAAGGATTACACTCCTCCTGTTCCATACCCCAGCAGGTTGAAGAAGCAGAAATTTGAGGAACACTATGGAAAATTTTTGGAATTGTTCAAGCAGTTGCACATCAATCTGCCATTTGTTGAGGCACTTGCTCAGATGCCTAAATATGCCAAGATTTTGAAGGACATCCTCACCAACAAGAAGAAGTTGGAGGAGTTATCTCATGTTACATTGAGTGAGGAGTGTTCTGCGATCCTTCAAAATAAACTTCCTCAGAAGATGAATGATCCTGGGAGTTTCATTATCCCATGCTTGATTGGAAGTTTATCAATCAGCAATGCATTGGCTGACTTGGGGGCAAGCATCAATCTAATGCCCTATGTTGTGTTTGAGAAACTTGGTATTGAGGAATTTAAGCCAACCCGAAAGAGCATCCAACTTGCCGATCGGTCAGTCAAATATCCGAGAGGTATAGTTGAGAATTTGTTGGTTAAGATTGATCGATTTGTGTTTCTTGTGGATTTTGTGATCCTTGATATGGATGAAGATAAGAATGTACCTCTCATTCTTGGTCGTCCATTCCTAGCCACTGCTAGAGCCCTCATTGATGTTTGCTCGGGCAAACTGACACTAAGAGTTTATGATGAGGAGGTGACCTTTGATATCGGAAGGTCAATGAGGCATCCACAGAGTCAGGATGATTCACTCTACTTCATTGATGTTGTTGATTCATGTATGAGTGATCCATCATAGGATGGGTGTGTTGTGGAGGTGTTTGACACCCAATTGCTAGGAGGGGAGGATGTAGACCTAGTTACTGAGGGTCGATTTGATGAGGAGATGGTGGCATTGCTGAGCCACGATCCTTCCCCTCGGGATGAAGTGTTTGAAGTCATGGATCGCAAGGATGAACCTAAGGCATTACCTGGTGTTGAAGACCCACCATCTGTTGAGCTTAAGGAGCTACCCGGTCATTTGGAGTATGCATTCCTAGATGGTGAGTCTCGGTTGCCCGTTATTATCTCGTCTGCATTGTGGAGTGGAGAGAAGGCCAAATTTCTTGAGGTTCTGAAGACACATAATAAGGCGATCACATGGAAGATCATGGACATCAAGGGCATCAATCCATCTTTTTGCACCCATAAGATCTTGATGGAGGAGGATTTTAAGCCTGTAGTTCAACATCAGAGACGTCTGAACCCCAATATGCAAGACGTCGTGAAGAAGGAGGTTATCAAGTTACTTGATGCAGGTTTGATTTATCCTATCTCTAATTCCCCTTGGGTGAGTCCGGTGCAGGTTGTCCCGAAGAAGGGTGGGATGACTGTGAATACTAATGAGAAGAACGAGTTGATCCCGACTCGTACGGTTACCGGATGGAGAGTTTGCATCGACTACCGCAAACTGAACGATGCCACCAGAAAAGACCATTTCCCCTTGCCTTTTATTGATCAGATGTTGGAGAGATTGTCAGGCAAGACATTCTATTGCTTTTTGGATGGTTTTTCTGGGTACTTTCAAATCCCAATCGCTCCTGAAGATCAGGAGAAGACGACATTCACATGTCCCTATGGCACATTTGCGTATCGGCGAATGCCCTTTGGACTGTGCGATGCTCCGGCCACATTTCAGCGTTGTATGGTGGCTATTTTCCATGATATGATCGAGGACTCTATGGAGGTATTTATGGATGACTTTTCTGTTTTTGGGAGTTCCTTTGATCATTGCTTGGAAAATCTGAGGACGATGTTAGCTAGGTGTGAAGAAGCTAACTTGGTGTTGAATTGGGAGAAATGCCACTTCATGGTGAAGGAAGGCATTGTTTTAGGGCATAAGATTTCACGTAACGGACTTGAGGTCGACTGAGCCAAGATTGAGACCATTGTCAAGCTTCAGCCACCCACTTCTGTGAAATCTATTCGGAGTTTCTTAGGGCACGCGGGGTTCTATAGGCGTTTCATCAAGGATTTCTCAAAGATAGCTCGCCCCATGACTCAGCTTCTTGAGAAAGATGCCCCGTTCGTGTTTTCTGATGAATGCCTTCATGCATTCAGGCTGTTGAAGGAGAAGTTAGTTAATGCTCCGATCATGATCACCCCCGATTGGGCACTCCTGTTTGAGCTTATGTGTGACGCAAGCGATTTTGCGGTTGGGGCAGCCTTGGGTCAAAGGAAGGACAAGCACTTCCACCCGATTTACTATGCAAGCAAAACTCTGAATGATGCCTAGGAGCACTACACCACCACTGAAAAGGAGCTCCTAGCTGTGGTCTTTGCGTTTGATAAATTCCGTTCCTATCTTGTCGTTTCAAAGACTATTGTGTTTACGGATCATGCAGCCCTCCGTTACTTGTTTAGCAAGCAAGATGCTAAACCCAGGCTGATTCGTTGGATTCTGTTGTTGCAAGAATTCGACATTGAAATCCGTGACAAAAAGGGAGCCGAGAATGTTGCAGCAGATCACCTCTCCCATCTCAAGTGCTCAGCTTCATCAGAACTTGTGGGGTCACACATAAATGACAATTTCCCCCACGAGTTTCTTATGCACATACAGACGCAGGATGAGGAGTGTCCATGGTTTGCTGATTTCGCGAATTATCTCGCGTGTGGGATTGTTTTGAAGGGCTTGACACATCAACAGAAGAAGAAGTTCATTTCTGATGTCAAGTATTACCTGTGGGAGGATCCTTACTTGTTTAGGATTGGAGCTGATCAGATTGTGCGTAGGTGCGTGTATGGAGGTGAAGCACACAAGATTTTGAGGCATTGTCATGAGGGACCGACTGGTGGTCATCATGGAGCGACTCTTACTACGTAGAAGGTTTTTGACGCCAGATTATATTGGCCCACCATCTTCAGAGACGCTCATGATATGGTCCGAGCTTGCGATGCTTGCCAAAGGGCAAGCAACATCTTATTGCGTGATGAGATGCCCCAGAATGGAATCCAAGTCTGTGAAATTTTTGACGTCTGGGGTATTGATTTCATGGGGCCGTTCCCAACATCTCACGGTAACCGATACATTATAGTTGCAGTCGACTACGTTTCCAAGTGGGTAGAGGCCCAAGCCTTGCCCACCAATGATGCTAGAGTGGTGGTGAGATTTCTGAAAGAGTTGTTTTCTCGCTTTGGTGCCCCCAAAGCACTCATTAGTGACCGTGGGACTCATTTATGCAATTCCCAACTCGACAAGGCGTTGTCACGCTATGGAGTGAACCATAGATTTTCAACGCCATACCATCCACAGACCAGTGGACAGGTAGAGGTCACTAATCGGGGCATCAAGCGCATTTTGGAGAAGACGGTTGGTCAAAACCGCAAAGATTGGTCGGTGAAGTTGAATGACGCATTGTGGGCATTCCGAACAGCCTACAAAACTCCCGTAGGAACCACACCCTTTGAATTGATTTATGGGAAAACGTGTCACCTCCCCGTTGAACTCGAACACAAAGCCTATTGGGCGCTGAAATCCATCAACATGGATTTGACTAGTGCGGGGGAGAACCGATTCTTGCAGATCCACGATGTTGAGGAGCTAAGGAATGATGCATATGATAGCTCCAAGAGGTACAAGGAACGTACCAAGACGCTACACGATAGCCACTTGAAAGACAACAAGCAATTCCAAGTGGGTGATCGTGTTCTGCTTTACAACTCGCGTCTTAGGTTGTTCCCAGGCAAATTGAAATCTCGTTGGTCTGGCCCGTACACAGTTCGAGAAGTCTTTCCGTATGGAACTATGGAAATCGGGCATGAGGATGGCAGAATTTTCATGGTGAATGGCCATCGGTTGAAGAAATACTTGTCCGGACCCGTCGAGCCGGCATTGGAGGTTGTCGTACTCCACCCCAAGGACTACTGAATTCGGGGACTCGAGTCGAGCTGAAGACTCAGTAAACTTAGCCCTCCCGAGAGGCTCCCGGCAAAAAAAAAAAAATCTGCAGGTCTGCACGACCGTGCGGCCCGTACGCACGACCGTGCAACGTGTCAGATTTCCCAAATAATTACTCCACTTGCACCCACTTCCCTCATAATTCGATTCTGCAAATTCCAGAGCGGTTCCCCATCATTTCTCTCGTTTTTTCTTCTTCCAATTCAAGAATCTAAGGTATTAATCTCCACCAATCCTTCAATTGATCTCTCTTTTCAATGAAATTCCTAAACTTCCTAGATTTGTCCAAATTAGGGCTTGTAAATACATCATTTTGGTTTAGAATTGTTAGGATCTGTATAAATGTAGTTAATTTTGGGTTGTTGATGGAAAATATCGTGTTTGTTCAACTTTGATTTCGGTTCTACACAGTGCACGATCGTGCGGCCCAATGGTGCAAACTCTGCACTGCCTGTGCAGACTCAAAATCAAAGGCGCACGACCGTGAGCTAACCCGCACGACCGTGCTCAATGACAGTGCTTCAATTGCACTGCCTGTGCGATGAACAAACTCACGAGGTGCACGACCGTACTTAAGCCTGCACTACCGTGCGGCTTGGCTGTGCCAGCCCTGCACTGCCTGTGCTAGCTTAATTTTGGGTTGGCACGGCCGTGCCAATTTCTGCACGACCGTGCATATGTCCAGATCAGCCCAGCTTTTTCTTTTTTTTCGTTTGATTGCTTCTCTTTTTTTTTATTTTAGTTCTTGGGAACTAATATTTTTCGGAATTTTCTTGAACAGATGGATCATCCATTCCTGCAGTTTGACCCGACTGACGAGCGCGATGCCCCCTGTATTCCCATGTTACATTCTCTGTGGGGGCGTCGGCGCCAGATCGAACCGATGAAGTGCCTTAGTTGGGACCTGGTGGTCAATCTTAATCAACAAACACGTCTTCAGCAACTGATCACCGAGCCGTGGTCCCGCCTTTTTTATATCAACCATCCTTAGTACCGTGAACTGATCATGGAGTTCTTCCTGTCATACTCCTTCAGTTTCCCTTCCCAAAACGTTTACGAAAAACGTTTTGGATTGACTTTCCGCTTGGGGGGAAGATGGAGGAGGCTTTCAGTCGCGCAGTTCGCGACTAGGATGGGTTTATATACAGAGGGAGAGTTAGCTTCAGAAGTGCTTGATGGATTACATGACTTCGAGGATGAGATTGAGAAGGCCACGTTTTGGGCCGAGGTTGCTGAGGGGGTTTATGATCCCCAAAGAGCGAAGGCCACAAAACTTCGCGACCCGCTGCACAGGTTTATTCATCGGGTACTGGTAGGTACCATCTTACAGCGAGGCGACAGCTTGGGCAATATGCCCACTAGAGATTTGTTTTATCTGTACTTCTTAGTCAGGGGCATTCATTGTAACATTGCCCATTGCTTAGCCTTCTTTCTGACTACTAGTTCGGGCAAGCAAGCGTCCAGCCACATTTGCGGGGGCGCCTACATCACTCAGCTGGCTGATTCTTTTGGGCTTCTGACTGAAGAGAACATCGCCAGCTTTACTCATGTATGTGATACGTCCCCGCTTGATATGCAAACTCTGCATTACATGAAGATAGTGGAGCAGACGCCTCGGGATGCGTTTGAAGGGTCGGGACGGTCGGATCTGGGATCCAGTCCCTGAGGAGAATGAGGAGGAGGAGGAGGAGGAAGAGCATGAGGAAGAGGGGCACCACGAGGCGGAGGGCCCACATGGTATGGGACTCGGGGAGTTTGACTACGGGTATCCCCCCCATGATGAGTATTTGAACTTTGAACCCGCTCATGGTCCGGACCCCCCGTCCAATCTGGACTTGTGGCACAGGTTTGCGGGATTGCAGGTGTCGCAGGAGGAGCTGCACGCTGAGCAGCAAAGGTTTAATCAGCGTATTGATAACTTCCAGTCCGAACAGACTAGGCAATATGAGCTGCTGCACCAGATTCAGGACGATCAGAGGAAGAGCTTTGAGTGGCTCTTCGCCTCTCATCAGTCGGCAGCAACTTTTCATCAGTTTGATGTTTCTGAGCCACCCCGGTTCGACTATGGATATGATTCGGGTGGCACGCAGAAACGTTCTCGGGGAGGACACGATGGTGAAGCTAGCGGTTCTGGGCCCGCACGATGAAGATGAGAACTAGTCTGATGTTCTCCCTCCCCGACCGCCTAGCCTGTTTCCCGATTAGTTATTGATATTTTTTGAGAGTTGTACATTTTGCTGTACGTACTAACTCTGTTTATTGTGGATATTTGTTTTTTTTCATTTGGGTTGTAAACAATGTTTTTGGTTGGTTGTTTTTATGGATTGATGGATCTTGTGCTTCGGTTTTGGTCCCTTGGTTGTTGTGAGTTGTTGCTTTCAGCTTTGGTTTGTAGATGATTTTCAGTGCAGGTACATGGAATGCCATTATCATTGCAAGGCTCATGCAGATTTTACACGCCGGTCTCTCCAAGGACTCATAGGGAAGTTTTTTTCCTTTTCACACTCGTGCATGATCACTCTTATTTTTTGCATGTTTTTTGTTGCACAATAGGGACATTGTGCAATTCAAGTGTGGGGAGGGGTATATTTTCGGGGTATACGTTTATTGTTGATATAATTTTGTTTGTCCAAGAGTAATAAGCATTTTTGCAAAGAACCTTTTATTGTTTTTGGTGCAATTAATTTTTTTTTTGTAATCAACAGGTTAAGCAAACAAGTTTTTGATAATTAAAACGAGGCTTGTTTTGATAAAGGGTATCTTAATTTTGAATTCTTAACAAGTGAAATAAAATTTTTTGTTATCATCATTTGTGTGTAGACGAAAGGAGGAGCTACAAGTTATATCCTATATTTTTACCCATTCCTTCCATTTTTTGTGAGCAAATTAAACCTTGAGCATTAGTAGTCATTGCATATTTTATGGATTGAGTGCGCCGGATGTTTCATAAAAATTAATATTTGTTTAAAACATACATCTCCATAGTCATGAGCTTGAACAAGGTTGTATTTAATCAAGGCATTAAAACAAACTCTCATCACCATCTTCTCCATCAACCCATCTCTTTTATTGAAATCCCATTTCAAAGTTGGCAAGGAGTTATATTTCTTTTTTGTAGTTCTTGAGAAACAAATAATTAAGCAATACAATGTTTGCTTGTTGATGTACTTATGTCAAAAAAAACATGTTGTTTAAGCCAAAAAGGCTTTGTAGTATATCTTTTGTGTTCGAATTCTTAGCCAACGGATTTCCTTTTTCTCAATCCTTTTATCCCCAACCATCCTCCAACCCAAACACAACCGAATAAAAGGCCTTTAGATTAAATTATGCTTTGCTTTTGCTATCTGACACCTCGAGTCAATTTTCGAGACTTAGCTGAAAATGGCAGTGAAGTACTGTAGCACCTTGCACGACCGTGCACCTATGGTGCACGACCGTGCCAAGTTCCAGAATTTCTATAAATTGAGTTTTTCACCTCATTTGAAGTGGTTGGACTTCCTGGAGCTAAAATACTCTCTGATCAGAATTCCTAAGGCTATCCAAGGGAGATTGTGAAGGTCTTGAAGATCCAAGGATCATCCAACACCATCTTGTTTTCAATCCTTGCTTGCTAGAGGTTTGCATTTTGTTATTTTTAATCATGTCTCTTGTTAATTTTAGCTACTTTGTTATTGTTCTTGTAAGCCTTATGGGCTAAACACTTCATTGTCTAGATTATGATGAAACTTTTGTTTATGTGATGTTGATTTTATGAATTGGTCTAATGGGTTTATGTCAAGATTCAAGATGAAGTTATGATTGTATTCCAATGATGTTGTAAATTTGTGTAGGTTGATTAATGTTCAAGAATGATGAATGTTTAGTCATACTATGTTGGAAAACCATGATCAAACATTTGTTTATAATCTTACAACTTTTTTTTAAGATTATGCCATGAGATTAGGAATGATAATTGGTTTCTTGAATATTATAAAATTTGCATAAGTATACTTTCTTTCACTAAAGTTTGGAAAAACCATGGTGATATTATGATTTGTTGAATATGATTAACATGTGAGTTATGAAATTATGGCCAAATGACCTCATTTGCATGATTGTGTTCATAGATTGTAAGCTGGAAGAGATTGTGACTTTGTTGAATTTATGCAACTTAGGGTGATTAGTGTGTATAAGTCATATTAATTTTCTTTAAGTTGTGGAATTAAGATTCTTGACGGATGACTAATTCTTGATTAAATCTTGACATAGACCTTGATATTAGGCTTCATAGAATAATCGTAGGTGATTAGAATGTGTTTATCATTTTAATTTTCCAAAGGATTATAGGATTAGATATCTTTGACCGGAATCTAGTCAGCATTTGGTTTACCAATTCATAATAATCACATCACTAGACTAAGTGGATTCATGATCTAGGCAATTCTCTTAGACATTAGATTATTTAAAAAAACCTTCTTTTAGTTATTATTTTAAAATTCACAAAACCCGACATTTTCATGTTGTTGCTAAACATTGACCGAGGTCTAGTATTGATAGATATCGTGTCCACGGATTGATATCCGGTTCTTACGATAAGCTATATTATTATACGATAGGTACACTTGCCTATTGTGTGTGATTTAGTTTCTAGTAAAACCCATTTTAAAACTAAAATCTGTGTGAAAAATTCATAATTAACATATATAGTTTCACACACATCAAAAGGTCTTCTGAGAACAGCTGTTTTAAAGTTCAAAATTTGCTAAGTACAAATTTTCTTCTGAGGGGATTATTCATCGGAAGTAGTTCATAAGACCAAAAATGTTCTTCGGAAGATACTTACTTTAGAAGTATAAATATTATCGGAAGTGTATCTTCTGAAGGTTTGGATAAATTCATCAGAAGAATTGTTCTTCGGAAGACATCTTCTTCTGAAGAGTAAGTTCAGAAGATTAAGCTTCCGAATGTATAATGTATCAGAAGGATAATACTTCAGAAGAGAATTTATCTTTTGAAGTGTGACATCTTCCGACATAAGGAAATAAGAATGCTTCCGAAGACTTAAACTGTCTTCTAAGGAGTAATTACTTCATCAGAAGATACTTTAAGTTTATCTTCCGAAGAATTATTCATTCCTTATTAATTCATTTACTCAAAGTTAATCATGCCAATGGCTGTTATTAAATTCCTGAATCTTCCTTCATCAAATGCCTTGGTGAAAAGATCAGCCAAATTATGTTCTGTATCAACTTTGACTAGATGAATCAATTTCTTCTCTGCACAATCTCTGATGAAATGATACCTGATATCAATGTGCTTGGTCTTGGAATGCTTGACAGGATTATTGGTGATGGAGATTGCACTGGAATTGTCTATCTGTATAGGAGTGTTGAACCGCTCTACTCCATAATCCTTCATCTGATTTTGAATCCATATAACTTGTGCACAGCAGCTAGAAGCAGCTATGTATTCTGCCTCTGCAGTAGAGGTAGATACACATGATTGTTTCTTGCATTGCCAAGACATAATTCTGGATCCAAGAAATTGACATCCTCCTGATGTGGATTTCTTGCTAATGTTGCAACCCCTATAATCACTGTCAGTATAAGCCATGAACTGAAAGTCTTCATTTCTAGGATACCACAATCCTAGACCTGGTGCTCCTTTGAGGTATCTAAAGATTCTTTTCACAGCCAGCATGTGTGAGTGTAGATGCATTATATGTCCCTAGTTCAATTTTGTTTTAACCATCATGTAAAGTTCAAGTTATATTAATGGAAGTTGTCTTTATATGTTTATCTTAATGTTTAATGTTGATTATATGTTTGTTTGATCTGATTTAGTAATGTTTTATGTTTAATTATATGTTCTGACCATTCGGGCGAATGACTCCAACGAATGAAGTCATTCGCCGAATGAATGCACTAGCGAATGACAGGCGATCGAATGAGTCATTCGCCGAATGTCTCATTCGAATGACATGTGCATTCGACATAGTCATTCGCCGAATGAGCTGCTTCGGCCACTCACTCGGCCGAATGACTACAGCCTATAAATACAAGTTCAAATCATTTCAACCCTAACTTTTCCGAATCCTCATTCTTCCCAGTGCACTCCAGTGTCAAACCCTTGAAGTTTTGAGCGATTCTTGCCGTCCAACTTCGATTCTCAACCCGTGGTGATCGATTCTCACTCGCACGTTGATTCTACTCACTCGATTCACCACGGTTGCTGTTGATTTCGATTGGAAAACCCTGGAATAGGATTCCGCACTATTCCAGAGGCTGTCAAGCAGATTTCCCTTGGAACCGGATTGTTTCCGAGCTCCAACGAGGTCCTACAAAGTGGTATCAGAGCGTTGGCTCTTGATTCTACTTGATTTCCATTCAAAATCATCAGATCTCAGTCTGTATTTTCGAAACCTACAAAACCCTGATTGCCTTGGCCGAAAAGTTACTGTTACATTCCAAATCTGTGGATTTTTGTGGTGTTTTCGTCCAAACTTCAGTTCCAATTGGTTCATAATCATATCATGGTGTTATGTACCAAATTTGATACTTAGATCTGGTCTAAATAGAAAGTTATTGCGATTTTAGTTGCTAAAACCCTCAGATCTGCCGAATAAGCACGGCGGTCGAATAAGTTTGGCCGAATAAGTCTCATTCGCCGAATAGCACCATTCGCCAGTGTCATTCTCCGAATAGCTTCATACTCAACCCACATTCGGCGAATAGCTTCATTCGAATCCTCATTCGCCGAATAGGTTCTTTCGCCCTTATAGTCATACTCAGATCCTCAATCGCCATAATCTGTTCATTCAGGCCCCGACATTCGCCCCAAGCATCTTCATTCGGCCATCAGTCTGCCAATTTTTCTAAGTGTTGAATCTTGTTGTTCTTGTTTAAATGGAGGAGTTAGCATTGTTGGCTAATCAGAATCATCGCATTCAGACTCTACTATTGACTGAAACTGAGACAGGAAATTCCAACAAAGCTCCCAAGCTGCTTTCTTTAGATGATTATCCACACTGGAAATATAGATTTGAGATTCACATCAATGGAGTGGATACTAACTTGTGGATGATGATTGAAGGAGGTTATCTGAGACCTCTGAATGATGATGGAACTCCTATGCTAGTCACACGGATGACTGAGCCTCAAAGGAAGCTTTATGATTATGAGAAGAAGGCTTATGCTATTTTATCTCAGTCCATTGCTACTGATATTTTCCATCAGTTCAGACAGTTTACATCTTCTAAATATCTGTGGGATGCTTTGCAACAGCGTTATGAGGGCAATGATGCTTTGAAGAACATCAAGTCAAAGGCATTGAGGAAGGAATTCAACAGCTTTATGTATGTGGGGAATGAATCATTGGATGATTTGATTGCCAGATTCTACCATCTGTTGAGTGAGTTGTTTAATCATGAAGTCAAGACTACTACTCAGGAGAAGATTCAGTGTTTAGCAGATGCTCTTCCTCCAAAATGGGAATCATTTTTTAAGGTACTTAAGCAGAATGAGATGATGGCACATATGGATATCAATGATTTTATCCAGAAATTGAAGGAGCAAGAAATTGAGAACAAGTGGAAAGCTAAGAGGGTTGCTCAAGTTCAGGATCCTTCGTTGTACTATTCTACACCTACTGTAGAGAAAGTCTCTTCACATGCTCCACTAAAGACTGCTTTTGTTTCTCAGACTACTGAAGCTCCATCTTCCAATCAGATTCATTTCAGTCAGTCATCCTCCTTTTCAAGTTCTTAGAAAGAACATCATCAACCAGTCACAAGTCTAAAGACAGAGAATTTTGATAAAGTTACAGTTGAGATTGCTAAAGAGCATATGGGTCTTTTGTCTACCTTGGTTAGTTCTTATGATGGACTGGTAGCAGGACAGATTGGCAATCCGTATCTGGCAAATGATGACTATTCTCAGATAGATCCAGATGACATGGAAATGATTGACATCATGTGGGCTTTGGCAAGTGCTGTGAGGAGAGCTAAGGAGTTTGTCAAAACGACTGGTAAAGACATTAACTTGAACAAGGAATCTAAGTTTGGTTTTGACATGGCCTCGGTCACATGTTATAATTGTGGGGAGAAAGGTCACTTTGCTAGACAATGCAAACATCCAAAGAAAGCTGGAAACAACAATCCTTTTCATCATCAAAAGTCTTCTACAGCAAATACAGAAAGAAGACTTGTCCCTATTGATTCTCCTGCTCAAACTAGTTCCTCAAATGCAGGCAAAGCTTTGATGGTACAGCAGGATGAAGGTGAAAATTGGGATTTCAGATTCAATTCTGAACAAGGGGGACAAGATAAAGCATGTGTTGCTGAGATCCAGAAGTTAGATGATCAACATGAAGAGAGTACTTCTGAAGGAGCACAACTCAAGATAGAAGAAACATCTGGATCAGAGTCTGAAAGCTTGTCTTATTCTGACACTCAATCTGATTCTGATGCTGATATTGGAGATTCTCTTACTCAGTTTGCTTTGATGGTAAACTCATCTACTACTCCTGCTGCAACTTCACAGTCTGATCAGGTATCTGATGATTGTTCATCTTCTTGTTCTAGTTGTTTTAATTGTGTTGACCTTAAAAGCAAGGTCCTTTCCTATCAAAATCACAATGCTGCTTTGATCAGTGATCTCAACCAGTGTATTGATGCTAACAAAGTTTTAAAAGCTAATGAAAAAGATTTTCAAGCTAAAATTGAACTTTTAAACAGACAACTTCATGAGGCTGAGATTGCTGTTCTTAACAAGCAAGATGCTATAACTTCTTATCTCAATACCATTAATGAGGTAAAGAAGAAGTTATCAATAGTTGAGTGTGATTATGAGACCCTAGGACAAAAGCTCAAGAGCTATGAGAGTGCATCTTATATCATTGAGCACATGATCAGCAAAGGAGCTGATCATAAGGGTAAGGGAACAGTGAGTTATCAAAGATGTCCTCCACCAATCTTAAACAGCTTTGTCAATTCACCAAATGACAAAGATGTTAAAGGTTTTCAAGTTATAACTCCATTAGTAATTGATCCGATTGGGATGATTACTGATGAGGGTTCCTCTTTGTCAAAGGAATCTTCGGTGGATGGACTTGTAGAGGATTGGGTCTCCGATTCTGAGGATGAATCTGATGATTCATCTGATTGTGTTTCTGCTCAGAATCCACTCTCTGTTATCAAGAAAGGTGACCCAATCTCATCCTCAAAAATTTATCAAGCCTTAGGTTTTCTGAAAGCTTCAAAAGAAAATGAAGCTTGTGTATCTAACAAGATTGACAATCTTGTTCCTAATGGGAAAAAGGGTTTGGGTTTTAATCAGAACAAGCCTAAAACAAACGTGTTTAAACCACAAAGGCAGTCCTTTTCTGAATTAAAACATTTTCATAAACAAGGAGAAAAAGTTTGCTTTGAGTGTGGTGCACCTGGGCACTTTGTTAGATCTTGCCCACAGTTGATCAGACCAAAGGTTGCACCACCCAGAAAACAAAATCAGATTTTTATCAAAGCTGTCAAATCTGAATTTAAGTCAACTCAAGCAAAACCCAAACAACCAAATCAGGTTAAATCTTTGGACAAGGGTAAAGGGAAACTGGTGGACTTGAAAGTTCCCAAGATGGTAAATGCTGATCAAGTTAAATCATCATCAGTAAAAATGCAGTCTGGAAAGTAAAGTCTGAGACTTCAGTTCCACCCACTTCAGACAAGGCTGTTTCAAATGGTAAATGGATCGATGTTTTGATCCGAGACTCATTGGATCAACCCAAGACTGTAAAGGCTTGGGTTCCCAAATTGAACTAATTGTTTTATCTTTGTGCAAAATGCCCCAACAGCTGCTCTAAACAGCTCTTGGATTGTCGATAGTGGGGCTTCAAGGCATATGACTGGAAATATCTCTCTGCTCACAAACGTTCAATCTGTTCATGGGGGGTATGTAGCTTTTGCCGGTGACAAAGGTGGTTTTATCACGGGAGAGGGAATTGTATCAAATGGGCAAGTTTCATTTGACAAAGTCAGATATGTCAAGCAATTGGAGAATAATCTTCTTTCTGTATCACAGATTTGTGATAAAAACTACAAGGTTCTTTTTGATGACTCCAAATGCTACATTCTAAAGCAAGGTATTGTTATCCCTAAAGATTGGATCTTGATGTCTGCCCCCAGGAAGCAAGACTTGTATGTACTCAATATGGCCATAGCTTCAACTACATCCTCCACAGCTTCATGTTTTATGTCAAAAGCAACGGAGAAAGATTCAATTCTTTGGCATAAGAGGATGGGTCATTTGAGTATGCGCAAGATGAATCACCTGGTACACAACAATCTGGTTGAAGGGGTTAGTCTGAAGAATTTCAAGCTATCTGATGTCTGTGTATCCTGCAAAAGGGCAAGCAAGTCAAGCAGTCTCACAAACCAAAGAAGTATCACTCAATCACTGTTCCACTTGAGCTGCTCCATATGGATCTTTTTGGTCCTGTTAACCACAAGAGTATAGCTGGGGATCAATATTGTCTTGTCATCACTGATGAATATTCCAAATACTCTTGGGTTTTCTTTCTAAAGGAGAAATCTGAAACGTTTGACTGCATTCAAGTGTTGGTTACCAAACTTGAATCACTTTATAAGCTCAAGATTCGCATACTCAGAACCGACAATGGGTCAGAGTTCAAAAATCACAACATGGAGAATTTTTGTAATGAACGAGGTATTGTTCAACAATTTAGTGCTCCATGTGTTCTCCAAATGAACGGTGTTGCTGAGCGAAAGAACAGGACTTTGATTGAGGCTGCTAGGACTATGCTTGCAGATTCGTCTCTTCCGGTTCAATTCTAGAATGAAGCTGTAGCAAACGCTTGTTACACTCTGAATCGAGTGTTGATAGTGAAGAGACATGGGAAGACTTGCTTCGAATTGCTCCATAACAGAAAGCCAAATCTTAAGTATCTTGAGCCATTTGGTGCACCATGCACTATGCTTAAGAAACATGAGCAAGGCAAGTTTAATGAAAAGGTGGAAGAAGGGTATTTTCTTGGGTACAACACTCCAAATAAAAGAGTTTATAACAGATCAACACAAAATGTGTGAAGAGTGGTACCATGTTGATGTTCAGAAATATTCTATGTCCCCACCTGGGAAGGGTCTTGATTGGATGTTCAACTATTCTGATCTATTTGACTCCTTCAATATGTCTCCCATGTATACTGATGAAGATGTTGCTGTTCAGATGATGTATGATGCACAAAATGCACCTGATGAACCAGTGCAACCTTCATTCACTTCAATTCCTCCAGGACAGACACATGATGACAGCTCAGACACAGACGACAACCCAATTCCTCCAGCTGCCGCTGAACCAAATGTTGACAATCTTGTACCAGGTCTTGAGGATCTGAATCTGAACAATCTTGATCCACAGGTTGAAGTTCCTGCTCAGCCTGTTGGAAGAATTAATCGGATTCATCCTCAAGAAAACATTATTGGAAGTCCATTAGATGGGGTTAAGACAAGAAACCAACTTTCTTCAGGGGGACTTGCAGACATTCTTGATTTTGCAGATGTAAGCTTTTGTGCCCATTCATGTTTCATCTCCCAAGTTGAGCCACGTACTGTCACTGAAGCTCTCAAGGAAGAATCTTGGGTTGATGCAATGCAAGAAGAACTCCTACAATTCAAGAAGTTAGGTGTCTGGCAATTTGTTGACAAACCAAAAGGTGTGAAAGTCATAGGCACCAGATGGGTTCTTCGTTGCAAGAAGGATGATCATGGGATCATTGTGCGAAACAAGGCATGTCTGGTTGTTCAAGGATTCAGACAAGTTGAAGGTTTGGACTATAATGAAGTATTTGCACCGGTTGCTCGACTTGAAGCAATTCACATTTTCTTGGCTTATGCATCCTTCAAGAAGTTTAAAGTTTATCAAATGGATGTCAAGAGTGCATTTCTTCATGGTGTGATAAGTGAAACAGTGTATGTCAGTCAACCTCCCGGGTTTGAGGATCCATTGCATCGAGACCAAGTCTATAAGTTAGACAAGGCCTTATATGAATTGCATCAAGCGCCGCGAGCATGGTATGAGACACTGTCTACTCACCTTCTGAACAACGGGTTCAGAAGAGGTGTCATTGACTGTACATTGTTCATTCGAGAAAAAGATGGTGACTTACTCTTGGTGCAAGTCTATGTGGACGACATCATCTTCGGTTCCACAAATGATAGTCTGTGCAAGGATTTTGAGAAGGTTATGAAAGAGAAATTTGAGATGAGCTCAATGGGAGAGATGAAATTCTTTCTAGGTTTACAGGTGGATCAGTCTGAGGCAGGGATCTTCATTCATCAAACCAAATACGTTGGTGATATACTGAGCCGGTTCAGTATGTCTGATGCAAAGCCTGCTGGTACCCCACTGGCTGTCAATCACGGGATTACACCAGATGAAAAGGGGGAGTTAATCGATGCCACTCTGTACTGAGGAATGATTGGTTCTCTTATGTATCTTACTGCTTCTCGGCCAGACATCATGTTTGCCACATGCTTGTGTGCACGTTATCAATCAAAACCAAGAGTGTCTCATCTGATTGCTGTGAAAAGGATTATGCGTTATCTGAAGGGTACACCGGATCTTGGTTTATGGTACCCTAATGATGATAATTTTGAACTTACTGCATACAGTGACTCGGATTATGGTGGCTGCAAGAGAGATTTCAAGTCAACATCAGCGGGATGTCAGTTCTTTGGAACCCGATTAGTTACCTGGCAGTGCAAGAAGCAGACGTCGGTGTCTACTTCAACCTGTGAAGCTGAATACATTGCTGCTGCTAGTTGTTGTTCTCAGATCATCTGGATCCAACAGCAACTCAGGGACTATAGGTTACATTTTTCTAACACTCCTATATATGTTGATAACACTGCTGCCATAGCTGTCACTAAAAATCCTGTTCAACACTTGAAAACAAAACACATCGACATTAAATATCACTTCATACGTGATTGTTTTGAAAAGAAATTAATCGATGTTGTTAAAATTCACACTGATCACCAGAAAGCCGATCTTTTCACAAAAGCTTTTGATAAACCCAGATTTTTATATCTGTTATCGGCTAATGGTGTTTTCCAAAAGGATGAAGTCCTACCTTCATCTGAATCTAACAAATGATCATTGTTTTTCTTAGTTATTTCTGTTATTTTTTTTAATTCAGTATTCCTGTTATTTCATTATTCTAAGCAAAAATACAAAAAGATTTTTTGTTTTAGGTTTTTAGGGGGAGAAAAAAGTATGCAATTTGAAAAACCAAAAACATTAAAAATTTGAAAAACTCAAAAACATTAAAAGATTATGAAAAATGAGAAAGTCTTCTTTAAGAAAGTAATACATTAATCTATCATGTCATAGAAGCTAGAGTAAATGTGAAAGCTGAAAACACATGAGAATTATAATGTGATGTACTGATAGGCCGATTTTACAAAATGAATAGGCAATTTATGATGACTTTGAAAGTTTGATTTGTGGGATCTGTTTTAGAAAACAAGTTGAGTGAGAAATAGTTTTTGACTTAAATCAAGCATACACCGGTCATCATAGAATCAAATGAGGTTTCAAACATAAACAAGCTGGTATTAAGCTTGAAGAGAAACAAAAACAAGCTGGTATTAAGCTTGAAGAAAAATTAAAGCAAGCTGGTATTAAGCTTGAGAAATACTTAAACAAAATAAGTTCGATTCCATATACGTGCCATATTGCTGGGACGAACCTAGCTGAAGCCGTCCATTTGGATAGAACAAGAAAAATACAAAAAGATAATAAAATTGGAATCTTATAGAATTTATGATGACTGGTATTAAGATATGCTGAAATGAGTTATAAACTGATTTTGATCTTTAAATGGTAAAATGAAATGGGTAACGCAATCAGAAAACATGAGTGATCATAAATCTTGTTTAGGAGTTATGTAAAGTCAGGCTTAAGATTGGACAAATATATCAGTAATCATGATTATAGGACAAGTGTGTTTGAAGTGAAACATTCAGTGATGCTGATATAATATGATTAGGTGTGTGTGTTAATTTCTCAATAGACTTCTCACAAAAACATGTGTTTCTTTGTATTTAGTTGCTAGTTGAACAGTCGTATTTTGTTTCAGAAAATTACAAAAAGATTTTACATGTTCAACTTCAGTTTAGATGATCATTTGTAGGTTCAGATGTCTGTCTTTTCTGAATCCTGAACCAACCAGACATATCTTCATAAATGGCATCTGTTTTACGGATCAAAATGTTAAATCTTGAAATTGGTTGTGTTTTGTGTTGAGTATGTCTCATTCGACCGAATGAAACTCATTCGGCGAATGAAACATTCAGCAAATGACCGTTGATCGAAAGAAGAGATTCGCCAAGTCATTCGGCGAATGACTTAAGATTTGAATTTCTTTCGGCGAATGACTTCGAGAAGGAAGAGGTCATTCGTTGGTCTCATTTGGCGAATGACTCAACCTATATAAGCCTTCAATCAGCGAACTACCTCATTCTCCCCTCGTCATTCGATCGCCACTGTGTGAAACTTCATTCGCCGAAAAACCTTCTCTCTTCGGTCGATTTTTTTCTCGTGATTTCTACTCACCCAGCCACTGATAATCTTGTTTATTATCATCTCAGGTACATTGGGATCAAATATCGTAAAATTCTGACCGTGAAATCATCAAAAACCGAACAAATTTTAGGGTTTTAGTTTCATTTCGCCCTTGCAATAAATGGTCAAAATGGACTTAAAACCTCATTCGACCTATTTTAAATGTGTTAATCGGTCATTTCTGATTGTGAATATGTGGTTTTTGCGAATTGATTTGAAGATTTTGAAAAGAGGGGTTTGAACTTGAACTGACAGCCGAATGTCGTCATTCGACGAATGACTCATTCGACGAATAGCCAAGATAGCTAATGACTCATTCGGCGAATGACTCATTCGACGAATAGCTCATTCGACGAATGGCTAATTCGGCACATAGCTCATTCGGCGAATGAGATTTGTTTGGCAAATGTAGTTCATTCGGCGAATGACTCATTCGACCAAAGTGTTCATTCGTCCAAATTCACTTCATTCGGCATATCAGTTTAAACTGATTCTGTGTTCTGGTTTTTAATCTGATTTCAGTATTTTAAGCTATTGAACTGTTCTAACATGTATTTATCTGATGTTCAGAATGGCTGGATACAAGTCAGTGACGAAGAACAACATTTGTGCTTACTTGGATCTCAACACACCCAACGCCCGACATTTCACCGAGATAATCACATTTTTGAGGCGCTCAAGGATATTCACTGCTATTTCTACCTTGCATGTGCCATACCACTCACATCAGCAGGATTTCTGGGCCTCTGCTGATATCGATTATGAGGCTGAACCTACTGTCATCAGAGGAAAGGTTCTTGGGCACGATGTTGTTATATCAGCCGAGCACATCAGGAGAGTTTGTGGTTTCCAGGATTCACCTGATCAGCCATATTTGTTAGATCGCTACTGAGTTCGCGGCTGCTTTATGAGGTGTAAGTACGAGGGCGATCTAGGAGCGGGGATCCTCCACAAGGCATATATGTCTCCGCAGTTCAAGTATCTTGCCCATGTTCTGATTCACTGTCTCGGGTTGAGGAGAGGTGGATTCGACGTAATGCGGGAGACTATACAGTGTGCCTTTGTTGCATTGGTCCTTAACAGGCCATTCAACTTCTCTGAGATGATCTTCACTCATATGAAGGAGAATGTGGCACTGAAGGGAGACAAGAAGTTCTTGATGTATCCCAGGTTTATGCAGCAGTTGATTGATGCTCAGTTGCCCGATTTACCCAAGATCGATGCTGATATCATCAGGCTGGAACACATGAATGACACTACTCTCAACAGAGTAATGTCATACAGAGGGAAAGACAGGAAGCCAACTCTATGGTCATTGTTTGGTCATCTTTCGAGGCCTGATTACATTGCTCCACCTGGTCGGAGATGGAGACATGATGACTCAGACTCTGAGGTGGAGGACATAGTTGTGCCTGGTGATGATGGGGATGATAGTGATGATGGTGATAGTGGAGCTGGTGCAGGTGGTGATGGTGCAAGTGCTAGTATTATTGTGAGTACTGTTGCTGGTGATGTTATTACTACTGCTGATGTTAGCCTAGTTGAGGCTGTTAGTGTGACTGTTGGTGTAGGTGTGAGTACTTCCATGGCAGATGATGAAGATGTATAAGTTGATTCACTGTTGGAGTTGGACTTCATGGCTAATACTACCTCCTTAGTGACTACTCCTCTTGATACTACTGGCACAACATCTGCTGCTGATGGAGATGAGTCAGAGGACTCAAGTGATGATGAGGGTGAAGCTGGTGCTGATGATGAAGCTGATGGTTCTGATTCAGAAGATACACCAGATGAGGAGTTTGAGAGTGTTTGGGTTAGTGGCAGGCTGATAAAGAGGAAGAGGAAAAGGAGTGAAGCTGAGATGGAGGAGATTACTGATCCTTCATTTATTCCCGAGTTTGAGATTTCTCCACCTCCTCGTTCCTCTGCTCCTATCACTGCAGCTGTATCTGTTGCGGCTGTTCAGTTTACATCTTCTCCAGCTGGCAGCAGGAAGAGATCGAGGTTCCTCTTTCAGAGGAGGTCAGAACTGACAACAGCTGCTACAACTACTGTTACATCAGTAGCAGCTGTCTCAGTTTCTTCACTGACCAGGTCAAGGGCTATTCCAGTACGTACTACTATTGCCCCTCTGACCACCTCTATGGCCCAGGCTCCCATATTTACTGCTGCCTCTGCTGGTCCCTCCATTTCACGAGCTGACACGTTCTTACCTACTGTTTTAGTGGGGGATAAGCTGAGCACACTAAACAGTATGGTACTTAGATTGATGGAGAGGAGCCTTGAACAGGAAAAGAAGAACAAGGAGCAGGAATTGATCATTGCTCAGCTTACTCAGCGAGTAAATGAGCAAGATACCTTACTTCTTCAGGCTGCCGATCAGAGAGCTGATCTTCGGGCTCGTTCTGCTCAGCAAGAGGAGCAGTTGCTGAAATATATTGATGAGCATCATCAGTTGGCATTGACTGTCACTGATTTCAGTGACCGGATCCTGTCTCTAGAGACGGAGAATGCTAGGCTAGCTGATCAGCTTGATAGCCTCAAGGATAGCACTCCCAGGATCGAAGGCACTGTCGTTCACTCCGATGATTCATATTCTGAGAAAGAAAAGGAAGAGGAAAATGAGGAAGAAGAGGAAGAAGAGGAAGAAGAAGAAGAAGAATCTGATGAGGAGAAAGTTGACTATGAAGATTATGATAAAGATGATGATCAGGACGGATCAGGAAGTGGGTCTTCTGATTCATCAAGTTCTGATGATGATGATGATGATGATCAAGCCCCTTCTACATCTGAGATTCGGTCCAAAAGTGCAAATGACAAGAAGAAAAAGGCTCCTCCTCCATCTCCTCCCGCACAGACAGTTGAACCAGATGCTACTGAGGAAGTAGATGCTGTACCTGTGAGACGTCAACTGGACGAGACTCTTACTATGATTCTTGACGCTCAAGGCATTATACAACACTTAGTTAGCTACGACAAGGAGGAGGGAGAGATTATACATTGCTTATCAAAGGAGCAAATTGCTGAGTTATTCAGGTTAAATCCTGATGAGGTTATCACTGAGGATACCTCTGTTCCTGTTACTGATGAGCCTACCCCAGAGACATTTGATGATGTAGATGAGGTCATCCTAGAAGATATTACGGATGAAGAATACCCAAAGTATACATCAGCTGAGGACGAGCTGCCAACTTTCACTGATCAGTTTGATCAAGCCACTGAAGATCAACTGATCCGATACTTAGAAGAACAAGTTGAGGTTAGCAAAGCCGAAGCAGATGATCAAAAGAAAAGAAAAGAGGAATGGAAGGCCTACTGGGAGGTCCTGAAGAGGGAAAGCACGATAAAGATGCCAGCTACGCACAAGAAAGTATACAGGACCAAAGGCTACAAGGCTGGAGGTCAAATCTTAAGCTGGGCATACTTTCATGATCTTGGATGCTATGCTGTGAAAAGAGAAAGAGGCATTGACTATTTCAAGCATCCTCACGATTTTAAGACGTTGCCAAGTTTTGAAGTCAATCAGTTAGCACGTCTGAGGATGCTATATGCTGAAGATTCTGGAATGTCAGCCTGGTTCTCTCGACAAATTCAGTATGAGTACAGGAAGAAATGGGTGAACTTCCAACCACAACAGCCTGAAAGATACTATCTGCCTGAGATTGACGGTCAGTCAAGGAAGCACAAAGTTCTCCTGAAGTGGCTACCTCCAAGAGTTTTGAAGAAGATTCTGTTAAGGAAGATGCGACAAGACTTTATGGAGGGCTTTCGATGGTGGTATTATGATGGACGGACTGGAGAGGCAGTGATTGTTCTGTGCAAGGATAAGAAGTGGGAGACAGTATGGATTTTTGAGCCGATGTGGTTGACTAACTTGTCCCACAAAGATGTCCTAGCACTTTATCGTCATCAGATTTTCTTCGATGTACATGACATGGTACAGGCACTACAGTTCATGAGGGTGATCCGTCTCTGCAGTATATTCAAGATTCATGCTGGAGCTGACTGGAAAGCCATTTCTAAAAAGTATTTCAAGAAAGACACTTCCAAGGAATGAATTAGGTCCAAGGGGGAGTTTGTAGATGCATTATATGTCCCTAGTTCAATTTTGTTTTAACCATCATGTAAAGTTCAAGTTATATTAATGGAAGTTGTCTTTATATGTTGATCTTAATGTTTAATGTTGATTATATGTTTGTTTGATCTGATTTAGTAATGTTTTATGTTTAATTATATGTTCTGACCATTCGGGCGAATGACTCCAACGAATGAAGTCATTCGCCGAATGAATGCACTAGCGAATGACAGGCGATCGAATGAGTCATTCGCCGAATGTCTCATTCGAATGACATGTCCATTCGACAGAGTCATTCGCCGAATGAGCTGCTTCGGCCACTCATTCGGCCGAATGACTACAGCCTATAAATACAAGTTCAAATCATTTCAACCCTAACTTTTCCGAGTCCTCATTCTTCCTAGTGCACTCCAGTGTCAAACCCTTGAAGTTTTGAGCGATTCTTGCCGTCCAACTTCGATTCTCAACCCGTGGTGATCGATTCTCACTCGCACGTTGATTCTACTGACTCGATTCACCACGGTTGCTGTTGATTTCGATTGGAAAACCCTGGAATAGGATTCCGCACTATTCCAGAGGCTGTCAAGCAGATTTCCCTTGGAACCGGATTGTTTCCGAGCTCCAACGAGGTCCTACAGTGAGACATTGGGATTGGCCTGAAATCTTGCACACAACCAAGTTGCAAACATTATATCAGGCCTGCTTGCTGTGAGATACATCAAGGAACCTATCATTGCTCTGTATTGATGTTGATCAACATCCTCCCCCTCAAGATCAGGGCTAAGTGATGTTGTCTTGGACATTGGAGTTCCCAGAGCTTTGTAATCAGTAAGCTTGAATCTTTCAAGAATGTCCTTGACATACTTTGATTGACTAACAAAAATTCCTGTAGGAGTTTGTTTCACCTGTAGTCCAAGAAAGAAAGTGAGTTCTCCCATTGAACTCATTTCAAACTTGGACTTCATCAAAGATTCAAATTCCTTGCAGAGAGATTCATTAGTAGAATCAAAGATAATATCATCAACATAGATCTGTATTAGCATGATATGTTGATTGGACTTCTTGAAGAACAGAGTTTTGTCAATTGTTCCTCTCTTGAAGTTGTTAGCCAATAGAAAAGAAGATAAAGTTTCATACCATTTTCTGGGAGCTTGATGCTGCCCATACAGAGCTTTATCAAGCTTACAAACATGATCAGGAAACTTTGGATCTTCAAATCCAGGAGGCTGACACACATACACCTCCTCATGTATACCCTTGAACCACTAACCTAGCCTTGTTCTTGATGACAACACCTTTGTCATCCTTCTTGTTTCTGAAAACCTATTTTGTTCCAATGGCATACTTTCCCTTAGGTAAAGGGAAAATCTTCCAAACTCCCTGCCTCTCAAATTGAAGAAGTTCCTCCTGCATGGCTTCTACCCAGCTGTTATCTTTCAGTGCCTCAGCAACTTTCTTTGGTTCTATTTGGGATAGAAAGCAAGAGAACAAACAAATGTTTGCTTCATGCATAGAGCTTCTTGTTCTTACTCCTTCTTCAACATTAGCAATAATGTTCTCAACTGGATGGGTGTTATGGATGCGAGTTCTAGGAATCACATCCAGTTGAGAATCCAAATCCAGATTTCCTAAGTCAAGGTTAGGAAGTACTACCTCAAGCTGGATTTCTGGCAGATTTTGTGGATTCTGAGTTTGGACTGTGGTCGGATGACTTTCACTGAGAGAAGAGGTTCCCAGAGTGTTTAATTCAGTTGAGGGACTCACATCTTCTTCTTGACTCATTGGATCTGAAGTAGAGTCACTTAAAGGAACAATATGAGATGTGATTACTGTCTCAAACTGTGAGACATCATTATGTGCTGAAGTGGATTCTGCCAAGATTTGTCTTGAAGCTATTGGCAGTTCAACACGAAAGTCTTCTTCTCTTGTGGACTAGGAGGAGTCTGTGGTAGTTGACTGTGACTCTGGAACATACTCTTTCATAAGATTAAATGCAGATGTAAAGATATCAAGATCAAACAACCAATCAGGACCAGTTCCAGGCTTATTGATAGTATGTTCATTGAACTGAACATTTGCAGACTCTTCAATAATTATGGAAGCTTTGATGTATACTCTATATGCTTTTGCATGTGAAGAGTACCCAACAAAGTAGCCCTCCGCTGATTTCTCAGCAAACTTGGCTAAATGATCTTTAGTATTCAAGATGGTGCACTGACATCCAAATGGTTTGAGAAATCAAATGAATGGTTTTCTCTTATGCCAAATTTCATAAGGAGTCATACCATGTGTCTTAACTACCAATACTCTATTTTGCACATAACAGGCAGTGTTGACTGCTTCTGCCCAAAAAGTTATTGGAAGTTTGGCATCAGACAACATGGTTCTTGCAGCCTCAATTAGTGTCCTATTCCTTCTCTCAGCAACACCATTTTGTTGTGGAGTCCTAGGAGCACTAAATTGTCTTGTGATACCTTTAGATTCACAAAAAGAAATTAAAACATGATTCTTGAATTCTGTTCCTTGATCTGATCTGATTATTTTTACATGGTGGTCACTTTTATTCTCCACCCTTAGTATGAATGACTTTAGGGTCTCAACAGTTTCATCCTTGGTACTTAAGAAAAATACCCAGGTATACCGAGAGAAATCATCAGTGACCACCAAGCAATATGACTTTCTACCAAGACTTTTAACACTTGTGGGGCCAAACAAGTCCATGTGAAGTAAATGCAGGACTGTTGTGATTGAATTTATCTCTTTGGCATGATGAGATGTTTTATGTTGTTTACCTTTTAAGCATGCAACACATTTATCAACACAAATGAATTCCTTTTTTGGTAAACCAGTTACTATGTTATTTTTGACAAGTTTATTCATATTTTTAAGGTTTACATGACAAAGTCTCTTATGCCAAAGAGATGATTCATCAAGTGAAGTTTTTGAGATAAAGCAACTTATATTACTAAGTGGTGCAGCTGTGCTCATGTCTAGCATGTACATGTTGTTTCTTCTTGGAGCCCTGAGCAGGATTTGATCATTTGGAACTACAAATCTTGGCTTCAGAACAATGCATTCATGCTCAGTGAACAACATGTTGTGCTTTTGATCACACACCTGTGATACACTCAGTAAATTGTAATTTAGTTCTTTTACAAAATGCACATTCTCAAAGCTTACATTGCCATTTGTGATTGTGCACCTACCTATGATGTAACCTCCCACTGGATCACTTCCAAATGCAAAAGACCCTCCAAAGAATGGCTCATATTTGTGCAGATGAGTCCTGTTGCATGTCATGTGCTTGGAACAGCCACTGTCAACTATCCACAAGTTGCTCTTTGATTCCTGCTGTCCCTGCACATGACCAGAATTGAATTAGTTCCTGATGGGAACCCAAGCCCATGTGGTCTTGGGTTTTCCATTTGCATCATGGTAAGTAAATTTCTTTGACATCATCCTAGGTGGGACAGATGATGTGCTTGCTTATGATGGGAAGGGTGGCTGAACATTTGGTTCAGTTGATTCTTTATTCTTCCATATTTGCTTTACTTTGGAAGTTGTCGGAAGAGATTGTTTCCTTTGACAACCATCGAAAGCACCTTTAGTCTTCCCTTCCGATGACTTGGTTTTTGTTGATAAGCGGGACTTTTCTTCCGAGGTTCTTCTTCCGAAAGAATAAGATTTCCTTGGTTTATAGAAAGCCTTCTTTGCATGTGCTTCCGATGCCTTATTTTCGGAAGCCCTCTGGTTTTGTTTCTTTCGACTATCAGAAGTGCTTTCTTCCGATGCTTTCGTTGCTGAGTTTCTTCCTTGTTCTTCCGAAGAAACAGATGACTTGCTCCAGCTCTTCTTTCTTCCTCTTCCTTTTGTTTCAGAAAATATTCTGCTTCTTGGATTATAGAAGCAATCAGCAGCAAAATGATTCTTCTCAACACACATCAGACACATAGTCTAATTGTTGAGAGATTGTCGATGTTGGTCCTTGTTGAAGAAGATTGAGCTTTGGTTCCCAGAAGTTGATTGCTTGGGTGTTCCAACAGGCTTGTTGGCTTGGTGATTTACCTGTTTTCCTGAAAAATTGGCTTTGATCTACCCCTTTTGGACTTGTCAGATGGACAAGTAACATAGTCATCTGAGGAGGTACTCCCAGTTTGTATATTCTTAGCTTTGATAAAAACTGATGAATGTTTCTTAGTTTTCTTATTTCTTTTCTTAGTTTTCAAAGCTGGTTTTTCTGTTTCTGGGTTAATGGGAGTATCATCCTCATCTGAGCATGCTGAGCTACTTGGGTTCAGATCAGAGAGGTTATCATTTTGAGCCACCTTGTGTATATCCAACTCATTATCATACACAAGGTTGGTCACTGGTTTACACCCGATCTCCACCATAGGAGAATAGGCAGATGGAGGCTCAACTTTGTTATAACCCAAGCCAGCCCCCATCTTCTTTACCAGTTCAGTTGTGTTACACATTTTGAAAAGTTTTTCATACTTTTCACCTTGGCTTAAAAATTTGTCTCTATAAGACTTAGCCAATACAAGTTCTGTCTTGGCAGTTGTTAGTTTTTGTAAAAGATTGTTAATCTGACACTATTTGTTTGTGTCTTCATGTTTCAAACTAGAAATGGTCTTTCCCATTTCTTCAATCTTTTCTTTGTAATTTCTTTCAGATTCAAAGAAATTTGCCTTGACAACTCGTAAAGACTCAAGCTCATTACAGAGTTAAGAATTTATTCTTTTAAAAACATTTAACTTCTTTGAAGATTCAGGTGTGCACATATCACCAGTTACCTTAAATGAAGAAGTTGAGTCATTTGCCATCAAAGCACTGTCGGAAATGGAAGCATCCTCAGCTTGGAAGCTCCAATATGCAAAGTCTTGCTCTGCAATGTTTGCACTGTTTGATGAGCTTGATGGTCTTTGATGTGGTTGTCCAGATGTTGATGGTTGAGTGCCTGTGGACTTGCACTCCCTAGCAAAATGCCCTAGCTGTTGGCAGTTGAAGCATTTGAGCTTAGACTTGTCAAGCCCAAACCCAGTCTTCATGTTGTGCTTTTTGAACTGCCTTCCAGTTCTTTGGTAGAACTTCTTTGCTCTATAGGAGATCATGGCCATCTGATAATTGATGTCCATCTCCTCAAGATCATCTGCAGGAATGCCATCTAAGTCTTCCTGGCATAGGTGAAAGTAATTGGTTTCCTCAGCCATGAAAGGTCCTTGCCCAAAGGTCAAGAGTGGAGTTGGATTAGAGAAAGGATTTGTGTGTGTAGTTGATGGAGTTGGTGTTTCAGGAAAGGTGACAATGGGTGTGGAAGTAGGATGGTAGATGGGTTGATAACTCTGGTAAGAAGGATTGTTGATGGGCGCATAAAGTGCTGCTGAACCGGAAGTAATATGAGTGGGCTTAGGTTCCTGAGCATCTATTTCCATCTGGTAAGCACTGAGTATACCAAACAGTTCACTTAGCTTTAGAGTCCTTAGATTTTATGTCCTCCGGATGGCAACAGAGTAGATGTTCCAAGCTTGAGGAAGTGATCTAAGAAACTTTTTGATCACATCCTGGTTCTCCATTTTGACACCTGCAGCTACTAACTCATCAACAAGCTGAACATACTGAGATATTGAGAAGTCATCTTCTCATTGTTTTGTTGACAGAAATTCTCGAACTTCTGTTTCAGCATGTCCTTCTTATTGTCTTTGACATCTTCAGATCCTTCATACATTTGCTGTAGAGAGTTCCACAACTCTTGAGCAGATTTGCATTTCTTGAATGCATGTATGATTGAGTTAGGGATGGCCATCTGGATGAGCCACAAAGCCTTCGAGTCCACCTCCATTCTCTTGTAGTCTTCATCTGAATAGAGAGCTGGATCTTTTGGCACAGGTGCTCCACCGACGCCAGCAGCAGGAACAGTTGGAATGAAAGGCCCTTCAAGAACTGACTTCCAGAGTTTGAAGTCTTGGTTTCTGATGAATCCTTCCATCCTGACTTTCCAAGTGTCATAGTCTTCTGGAGTGAACATTGGTGGCTTGTTGTGAGTACCATTTTCTGTGTCATGTTTGTTAAGTGTAGCCATTTGAACAAACACACAGAATATGAGTTTTGAAGTAGTAAGATTTTAGAAGAAATAGAACTAGTAACTTAAGGATGATTAATCACTTAAGTTCAAGAGCCAAAGCTCTAATATCACTTGTTGGATCGGGTTGTTTACTCTAAACAATACTTCACAAGTATTTCTATCTTTCAATCTAAAAGATGTGGAATTTCTGTTAAAAGGATCTCACAAACACTCAAAGGCAAAAAATTAATCTTTGAACAATAAGTAAGAACACAGAACAAATTTCAAGCTCAAAGATATATTTCTCTCAAAGTATTCAAGTGTTACGAAACAAGCACACACTACATGTTTACAATGAGAGGTTATATAGCTAAGGCTACAACCGTATACTCGTAGGAATACAAGTTGGGTATACTAGACAATACATAAAGTAAAGCTTATTCTAGTATCTAAAGTGTCTTAACAGGCTAAGACACTTAATTACAATCATTACTAAAATAGACATTGACTTTACAAAAGACTAGCTAAATACAAAAGGCATTTAATGTTGTTGATCTTCAAGGCTTCAGATGTTCTTTTGCATTTAATGCAGCTGAGGAGAAGTAAGGTGTTGTGTCTGACTCTCGGTATGTTATCTTTGTTGTTCTCATACCAGCATGTCTGTTGTCAGCACCTTTATGTACCATAAAAGGTAATCAGCTACAGTCTTTTTGTCAGAGTGTACTCTTCGGAAGTCTTTCTCTTAGGAAGATGTTGAGGAGAATCTTCGGAAGCCTTTGTTCTTCAGAAGCTTTATGTCTTCGGAAGCTCTGAAGCTTTAAATATGTTAAGTGTTGGCCTTCCGAAGTAGGTTGTCTTGTACAACCTTCAGTAGGAGTGAGTTACCCTTCGGAAGCAATGCTGCTTCCGAAGAGTAACTCCTTCCTTCTGAAGGCTGTTTGTCTCTGTAGAGTCTGGTACTTAGACAAAATTGAAGTTTGGTGAGCATCAGCCTTTATTAGTCTTTACACAAACCATGCTCAAAATTCATTTATAAATTTAAAAACAAGTTAAATGTATTCACATGGAAATTTTGGTTGGCTGTGTGACAACTTAGAACTTCTCATGATTATTTTGGCAGCATTTCTGCTTAATCTATCCTTATCACTAGTTTGCAAAGATGATTCCTGACACGTTTATTTTCTGTTCCTAATATAGATCATAGATTCGACGTGGTATTTGTATACATAGGGTCGGATCTTAACCCTAACCCTATACAAAATCTTAAATTTTTAAGTTAATCTAAAAGTTTGAAACACATACATGAACGTACGTAAATTCTTAATCTTGAGAAACTTAGAAGAATTTGTGTCAAAAGTTTCTGTTTCGTTTTCTATTAAATCAAACAAACTTACATATATTTTGCACCTGTCGGTTTAATTGCTCTATTGTTGTCAAATTATTATTATTATGAAAATGACTCATCTTTCTGAGTTATACGTGGACCTTGTTTATTTTCTTCATTACCCTGTATAACATTTGAGAAACTTAATCATTGCAGTGACCCACGATTTTTTATTTTTTTAGTTACCCTCTTAAAATTTTCTTTTAATTTTTAATATTTTTTTTACTTCTTTATTTTAACTTTTTATAATAATTAGTCTTTCCTTTTTCTTTTTTTTAATTATTTTTTTTCTATTAAATTTTTATGGCTCATCTCTAATTTACACAAGTTTACGACAGCTACACTTAAATGTTTTACATCGGGACGACAATCATTGTGACATGTTTTTATATTAGACTTGTTTTATATCTGTTTGATATATTGTATCTTGTATACGTTATGATATTTTGAATTGTAGCGGAATTCCCGCTGCAACGCACAAGTTCTTTTCTTACTACGTTTGCAAGTTTTTTTATTAGCATATGTTTAATTTTATTTCTTTCTTTTATATAAACTATACCAAAACTTTTGGTATGTATCTCTAATCTACACATGTTTATGGCGACTATACTTTAGGGTTTACGTAAGAGTAATAACTGATGTGTTTTTACATATACGTTTTGATATACGTGGTTGTATTTACGTTTTAATATTCTGAATCGTGACGGAATTTTCGCAGCAACGCGCGAAAAGACCAACTAGTTGAAACAAATATCAATTTGTTCCTCCTAGCACACGTGCACTCTTATTACCCTCATTATTATTATTGTTGTTTTTTATTTTTTTTCATTTTGTTGGAGCAACATCATACGTATACATATATAATTATAATAATTGTTATATTATTATAATTAATTAAGCTCAAATTTTGTTTTACTCTTATAACTTTTAAAATATAATGTTTTATAAAATTTTAAAAATACTGTTTAGATCAGCTCATTTTTCTCTACGTTTTGACCTAAGTTTGGTTAAAAACGGATCATGGTCAAATATATAATATATTTTATTATTATTATTATTATTATTATTATTATTATTATTATTATTATTATTATCGTTATTATTATTATTATTATTATTATTATTATTATTATTATTATTATTTAAACAACCTTTGACTAAACTTAACGATTGTTTAGAGATCAATTATTTCTAATAGTCGTTTTATCCAACCTGTTTGTTTAAACGATCGCCAAAAATTTTGAGCGTTTATTTTTATACTCGCGAATAATTATATTTATGAAATAAATTATTTTATATTATTAGACAAGACCTTACGTTTTAATTGATCGTTTTTATTTTTATATTTTTGACTAATAATATTTGAATTATAAACGAGAGTATTTTTTTTATTTTCTCAAAACAGGATGTTACACGTTACTTATGAGACAGGAATCTCTCCTGTTCACGGTCGATATGGGATTGACTAGGATGTTACAAATACTCCCTATTTAGGAAATGTTTCACAGCACTCCCTACTTTAAACTTAGTTTTTTTCGGCACTCCAATCCTAACGGAAGTGTAAATCCGTTAACACTTTTGATGATTATCCCTAATTCTACATAAACCCTAGTTTTGAACCCCGATCCAAATCAATCAAATTACCATCTGATGACCAAATTAACCATAGGGCTTTCGTTCTACACCTGAAAACGAGGCTAATGTTTTCAAGAATTATATGGATCGGATTCGAATTGCTTTAGTTCATTTATAAATGTAGTCGCGACTGTTTCTTGGATTCAAAATCGATAGGAAGGATGATGTATGATCAAATTAACCATTAGTGTGACAATTACATTTGAAAAATTACGTCATCATCAATGAAAGCACATATCTTCGTGTTTGAAATCCACGGTGATTTAGCGATTATGATTATTACAGGTTGAAAGTATGCGAGAAATGGTGAACGTGGGAGAAAACCGTGTGCGAAACGAAGTTCCGGATTCTCCGAAATTGAAAAACGAAGAAAAATCTCTAAGTATTGAATTTTTGGGTCTTCGCGGTACGCGAAGACCATTCTGAGGGTCCTTGGCGGTACGCGAATGATCAAAATATCTGAAATCACTCCGGATTGGCGGTACGCCAAGCTCCCTTTTGCCCCTCTTGGCGGTACGCGATGAGTAAGGCGGTGGAATGGATCAGAATTTTTATCAGAATTAATGCAGAATTTTACATTTTATTCATTCTCTCGAACACATACGCATACCAGATGACTAAACTAGAATTTTCACCATCAAATCTTAGTTTTGAAGCTGCCAGAACCTACGGATCGTACCAAGGAACATATCTACAAGTGCTAATCGTTGTTTTGTGACTGAAACTCCGTCTGATTAAGTAACGGTTCTTTTTGTGACAATGTATGTGATTAGTTTGATTAATCCTTGAAATGCAAGGTTAAATTCTAGTGTTTCAAACTAATAACAATCAATAAGATAATCATTGGAATAACTATCTGGTATTTATGATAACAGTCAGATTAGTATGTTGAACATGGTTATTCAATCTATTCCAATGTCACATTATGATGTTTCATGATATTTGGGTAATCAATAACAAGGATTGATCGTTGCTAAGCCATAAATCCATCTAAAAATGTTTCAGTAATATAATAAACAACAATATCTATTTGGTTAATCTGAGATTATTCTGATTAATCAAACGTGTCATCAACCTTGTAACAGGAACCTGAATCAGTATAGGTTCCTACATTATCATACATTGTATGATATGACCTTAAATTAATTAATTAAAAACCTAATATCGGTTTGATGACTTTCAAGGCAATGTCTTTGACATTGAACGATCATAAAGATCTAATGAGTAATTAAAACATAAATAATTCATTAAACATAAACTAATGCAGAATCATCCTATTATTATCAGTTTGTGCGATATTCTGCTATCAGTGAGATTTCAGGTGAGTTTCGTACAACCCCTTTTCTTTTTAATGTTTTATAAACACCAGTGTATAACTATGGAACTTTTCTTGATCAGATATATGTATCACTGTTATGGATGTTATTTCATGTGATTTGTTGAGAACTTGTGGATTTCATGAGATTTTTCCTGTAGAACAGAACTCTATCACTGAACTTAAAAGTCCTCATTTCTTGAACTTTTGAAGTGGATCGAGGAAATGGAAACCAAACTCAAAATCAGCCAGTGTCTGGCGGAGCATAAGGTGTCTGGTGCTGCTTGTTCTCTGAAAGACTCAGCTCTAACCTGGTGGAATACCCAGGAAAAATCTCTGGGCTCAGCTACAGTCGATTCGATAGGCTGGAACGATTTCAAAACTCTAATTATGTCAGAGTACTGCCCAATCACTAAAATCCAAAAACTCCAGGAGGAATTCTGGAATCATTCTATGGTCGGTGCTGATTGTTTAGCTTATACCGATCGTTTTCATGAACTCACTTGTTTACTTCCCAATATGTTTCCTACGGAAGAAGCTTTGATTGAGAAGTACATCAAAGGGCTGGTTCCCCAGATTCGGGGAATGGTGACTGCAGCTGAACCAATAACTCTTAAACGTACAATTCTGTTAACCACTAAGTTTACCAATGAGGCGGTAAGGAGTGGTACTTTGCCCACGAAAACTCAGACGGCAGTGGGCCGTAGTGAGGCCGGTACCTCGAACGTTTCAAAGGGTACCAAACAAAAGTGGTTTGGAAAGACCAAAAGGAAAGTTCCGGTTGAGACCATTCCGAAAAAACCAACAGTGAAGAATTATGGTGCAACTGTTCCTGATAGGAATGCTTACACTGGGTAGGCACCCAAATGCAGCAAGTGTCCATATCATCACACATGATCGTGTCCTATTTGCTTGAACTGTAATCGAGTAGGACACTACGCTAGATACTATAACTTTCCTACTCGTCAACCAAACCAAGCACCACGACAAACCACTCAAACAAACCGGTCGTGCTTCAAGTGTGGAAGTCCCGACCATTTCATGAGAAACTGTCCGAACAATAACACCAATCCGGGAAATGAAGCTAGGGAGAGCTTTTCAGATTGGTGCAACCGAGGAAAGGCATGATGCGAACATTTTCACTGGTACGTTTCTTCTTAATAACCTGTACGCATCAGTTTTGTTTGATAGAGAGGCAGATAAGAGTTTTATCTCTCCTGAAATTACATCATTACTTTCATTGCCTACGGTAGAGTTAGAAAATCCTTATGTCATTGAAATTGCTAATTGCAAGTTAATTAAAACTAACAATGTTATTCAAGGATGTTCCTTGAATCTGAATGATCACATTTTCAATATCAATCTACTTCCCATTGAGCTTGGAAGCTTTGATGTCGTTGTCGGTATGGACTGGCTTTCTGAAAACCAAGCGGAAGTTGTGTGTCAAAACAAGGTGATTCGTATCCCATTACCTGACGGTAATACACTGATATTTCAAGGAGAACGAGCCGGTAGAAAACTTGGTATCATATCTTGTATGCAAACTCATAAATGCTTACGGAAAGGTTGTCAGGCCTTTCTAGCACATGTGATGGAGAACTGTTCTTCACAAAAATGTATAGAAGATATATCAGTAGTCAAAGATTTTCCTGAAGTTTTTCCTGAGGATATATCAGGATTACCCTCAGTGAGACAAGTTGAATTTCGTATTGACTTGATTCCAGGTGAAGCACCTGTAGCAAAAGCTTCTTATCGTTTAGCACCCTCAGAGATGCAAGAGCTTTCAGGTCAACTACAGGAATTATTAGACAAGGGTTTTATTAGACCTAGTTTCTCACCATGGGGAGCACCAATTCTTTTTGTGAAAAAGAAGGATGGTTCATTCAGGATGTGTATCGACTACAGTGAACTCAATAAATTGACAATCAAAAACCGTTATCCATTGCCACGTATAGATGATCTGTTTGATCAACTACAAGGTGCTACTTTTTCTCAAAAATCGATTTAAGATCCAGATATCATCAGTTACGAATTCATGATGATGATGTTCCTAAAACTACTTTCAGAACTCGATATGGACATTACGAATTTCTAGTAATGCCGTTTGGATTAACAAATGCACTTGTAGTTTTCATGGATCTGATGAATCAAGTATGTAGGCCTTATTTCGATAAGTTTGTGATTGTGCTTATTGATGACAATCTCATTTATTCTCAAAACCAACAGGAACATGCTCAACACTTGAAACTGATCTTAGAACTTTTGACACGTGAGAAACTATATGCCAAATTCACCAAGTGTGAGTTTTGGTTACGAGAAGTTCAATTTCTGGGGCACGTAGTGAATGAGAACGGTATTCAAGTGGATCCTAGTAAGATTAAAGCTGTGAAACAATGGGAGACATCACGAACCCCAACTGAAATACGTCAATTTTAGGACTGGCAGGTTATTATCGCCGATTTATTAAGAACTTTTCAAAAATAGCCTTGCCACTAACAACGTTGACACAGAAAAATCAATTGTTTACATGGGGTTCCCAACAGGAGGAGGCATTCCAACTGTTGAAACACAAACTCTGCAATGCACCTATACTTGCATTACCGGAAGGAACTGATAATTTTACTGTGTACTTTGATGCTTCTTGTCAAGGTCTTGGGTGCGTTTTAATGCACAACGACAAGGTATTTGCTTGCGCTTCTCAACAGTTGAAAATACATGAGAAGAATTATACCACTCATGATCTAGAACTTGGTGCAGTGGTGTTTGCACTCAACATTTGGAGACATTATCTATATGGAACCAAGTGTGTTGTATACACTGATCACAAAAGTATTCAACACATTCTAGATCATAAAATGTTAAATATGCTACAAAGGCGATGGGTAGAACTTTTGAACGACTATGACCGTGAAATTCGTTATCACCCAGGTAAAGCGAATGCCGTGGCTGATGCCTTGAGTCACAAGGAACAAGTCAAACCTTTACGTATGAAAGCATTAGGTATGACTATTCAAACCAGTCTAATTCCTCAAATTAGAGAAGCTCAGCAACAAGCTTTACAAGGAACAAACTACCCTGCGGAGGAACTAAGAGGATTAGAAAAGCAACTTGAAACCAAAACTGATGGAGTACTGTATTTCAAAAGCCAAATTTGGGTTCCTTTATTCGGTAACTCTAGAACAATCATCTTGGATGAGACGCACAAATCCAGGTATTCTATTCATCCGGGTGCCGATAAGATGTATAAAGATTTTAAAGATTTTTACCGGTGGCCTGGAATGATGAAACACATAGCCGAATACGTGGACAGATGCTTAACCGTCTCAAAGTTGAGGCTAAACATCAACGACCTTCTGGGTTATTACAACAACCGGAGATTCCCATGTGGAAATGGGATCAGATCTCTATGGATTTCATTACTAAACTACCCAGAACATCACGTAATCATGACTCTATATGGGTTATCGTTGATCGCCTTACTAAATCTGCGCATTTCTTACCCATCCGAGAAGATTACTCCATGGATCGACTAGCTAAACTCTAAGTCAATTAGATTGTATCTCGACATGGAGTACCAATCTCTATCATTTCTAACAGAGATAGTCGATTTATGTCACGATTCTGGCAAACTCTGTAGAATGCTCTGGGCACACAAATCAACATGAGCACAGCTTATCATCCGCAAACAGACTGGCAAACTGAACGAACAAATCAAACTCTTGAAGACATGCTCAGAAGCTGGTGATTGATTTTTGAGGTAGCTGGGATATTCATCTTCCACTTGTTGAATTCTCATACCATAACAGCTACCATACCAGTATTCAATGCGCTCTATTTGAAGCACTTTATGGACGCAAATGTAGATCACCTGTCTGTTGGTCAAAGGTAGGTGAAATTCAGATCATAGGCCCAAAATTCATTCATGAAACTACAGATAAGATCGCACTTATTCAAGAACGAATTAAAGCTGCTTGCGATCGTCAAAAGAATTATGCTGATAATCGTCGTAGACCTCTAATAAGTGATCGAGTAATGTTGAAAGTTTCACCTTGGAAGGGCATTTTCAGATTTGGGAAGCGAGGTAAACTCTCACCAAGATTTGTAGAACCATTCAAAATTTTAGAACGAATTGGATCTGTAGCCTATAGACTTGAATTACCTCCAAAACATAGTAACATTCATTATGTTTTTCATGAATCAAATCTGAAGAAATGCTTAACTGATGAATCATTGATCATACCTCATGAAGAGATTCAGATTGATGAAAAATTTCAATTTAGTGAAAAACCAGTTGAGTTGATGGATCGAGAAGTTAAAGTACTGAAATGCAGTCGCATACCAATCGTTAAAGTTCAATGGAACTCACAACGTGGACCCGAGTATACATGGAAACATGAAGACCGAATGAAAGAAAAATATCCACATCTGTTCTCATAAACAATTTTCATCAGATAAGTCTCACTTAATTTCGGAACGAAATTTCTCTAACAGGAGGAGACTGTGACAATTACGTTTGAAGAATTACGTCATCATCAATGAAAGCACATATCGTCGTGCTTGAAATCCACCTTGATTTAGCGATTGTGATTATTACAGGTTGAAAGTATGCGAGAAATGGTGAACGTGGGAGAAAACCGTGTGCGAAACTGAGTTCCAGATTTTCCGAAATCAAAAAACGAAAAAAAATCTCTAAGTATTGAACTCTAGGGGTCTTCGCGGTACGCCAAGACCATTCTGAGGGTCCTTCACGGTACACGAAGGATCAAAAGATCTGAAATCACTCCGGATTTCATGGCGGTACGTCAAGCTCCTTTTTGCCCCTCTTCGTGGTACGCGATGAGTAAGGCGGTGGAATGGATCATAATTTTTATCAGAATTCACGCAGAATTTTACATTATATTCATTCTCTCGAACACATACGCATACCAGACAGCTAAACTCGAATTTTCACCATCAAATCTTAGTATTGAAGCTGCCGAAACCTACGGATCGTACCAAGGAACATATCTACAAGTGCTGATCGTTGTTTTGTGACTGAAACTCCGTTTGATTAGGTAACGGTTCTTTTTAACCTACTAGCTTGATAATGGTTGATTAGATCTTGTTTTTGAACGTAATGCTATAGTTAGGATTGTTGATTATTGCCTAGATGATGGCTAGAATGATTATGAACGAAGAACTTGATATGTTAACGGGTAAATCCTTGTTTTGATCCGTTTTAATGTCCGGTTTTCATGAAACTACAACAATGATTATAATGGTTTAAACTATTTGATTGTGACAATGTATGTGATTAGTTTGATCAATCCTTCAAATGCAAGGTTAAATTCTAGTGTTTCAAACTAATCACAATCATTAAGATAATCATTGGAATAATTATCTGGTATTTATACTATCTGGTATTTATAATAACAGTCAGATTAGTATGTTAAACATGGTTAATCAACCTATTCCAATGTCACATTATGATGTTTCATGATATTTGGGTAATCAATAACAAGGATTGATCGTTCCTAAGCCATAAATCCATCTAGAAATTGTTTTAGTAATATAATCAACAACAGTATCTATTTGGTTACTCTTAGATTATTCTAATTAATCAAACGTGTCATCAACCTTGTATTAGGAACCTGAATCAGTATAGGTTCCTACATTATCATACATTGTATGATATGACATTAAATTAATTAATTAAAAACCTAATATCGGTTTGATGACTTTCAAGGCAATGTCTTTGACATTGAACGTTAAGAAAGATCTAATGAGTAAGTTAAAACATAAAAAACTCATTAAACATAAACTAATGCAGAATCATCCTATTATTACCAGTTTGTGCGATATTCTTCTATCAATGAAATTTCAGGTGAGTTTCGTACAACCCCTTTTCTTTTTAATGTTTTATAAACACCAGGGTATAACTATGGAACTTTTCTTGATCATATGATATGTATCACTGTTATCGGTGTTATTTCATGTGATTTGTTGAGAACTTGTGGATTTCATGGGATTTTTCCTGTAGAACAGAACTCTATCATAGAACTTAAAAGTCCTCATTTCTTAAAATGTATCTAGTGAACCTATGTGGGGCCGAACAGGAAACAATGATTGTACTTTTGGTTGTCAACCAATTTGCTAGGAGATTGCAACTACCCTTGCTGTGAATGCTTGTTACCTGTTTTTAGAACTTCTTAAGGTTGTGATAGACATTAAGACAATGAGGCATTAAGATGTTACCGACGGGTAGTATCTTATAGAACAGAACGGAGTAGTCTGAAAGGAACTAGATACGGGTCCTATGTTTATCTTGAACTGTATATATTGAGAACTTGCATATCATATCATATGGTTTAACTTGAACATTACTAGCTCCCCAGCTTTGTGCTGACCTTTATAAACTTAAAACTTTTGTAGGGAGACAGTGACCATCGGTGAGACTGCACTTTTGAACACTTGTAGTTAAATAAATCATATTGTGTAATAAACTCAGTGTATAAATTGTAAGTTTGATTGTGATTACAAAACCCTTGTAATGTATTTACTTTAAGTTAATCTGTGTGTCGTGATACCAGATCAAGTAAGTCACACCTCATCTCTGAGACATCACCACTATGCTTCCGCAACCTTATCGGAGTGACGAATGACATCACCTCAGGTGACGAGAGGTGGGGGTGTGACAATCAGGCTTTCATTTTAGACCAAAAAATGAGGCTAATGGTCTCAAGAATTACCTGGTTGAGATTCGAATTGCTTGAGTTCATGTATAAAGTAGTCGCGACTGTTTCTTGGTTTCAAAATCGATAGGAAGGATGGTGTTTGAAACAGCCGAAAAAAATTAACTGTTCGAGTTCGTATTATCCGGAATTGTAAAAGCAAGAAAATTAGGTAAATATTAAGTTCCAGAATCCTTCACGGTATGCCAAGATCGTTTTGGGTACTCTTGGTTGTACGCGATGAGCGCAAAATATCTAAGATTCTCCGGATTTCTTCGCGGTACGCCATGCCCTTTCAGGCCCTCTTGGAGGTACGCGAAGAAGGGTTAGCGGCTATAAGTTGCTAGAATCATCAGATTTTCATGAAAGAAACTATGTTTCTTCTTCCTTCGAACTACCAGCTCTTAAACCACGATCTAATCGAATTTTCACCATCAGAACTCTTTTGAAAAGCTTTGGAATCATCAGGTTTGGGCTAGGAATTATCCCTACAACTCCGGATCATCAGTTTCGACCAAAAATCCATCTGGACAGGTAATGATTCGATTTTCTTCTACTAGTTTGATAATGTATGGATTAGATCTAATATTTGAACGTAATTCAATGGTTAACGCTGTTGATTAATAACACTAAACAAAAACGAACATCCAGGTTTGTTGACATGACCAAGAACCTCCTAAAATGTATGAAACCAGTCAAGAGAATCTCAATGCATGTGAATGGATGAATGAATTGTATGTTATGTGTGAATATTAATATAATCTAAGGGTTGTGTGTATGCTTGGAAATGAGAAAGGAAGCAAATAAAGTTCATGTAATGTTTTATGCATATATGGGTGATATGAGTGGTTATGGGGTTTGATGTAGATTACCAAAAAGGTGGTGCGATTGAGAGGAAAGTAAATTGGTATTATGCGAATAAGAGTAAGGTGAAGTGTAGATGTCGAGCATGGGTGTGAGTGGTTAGGAAAAATCAATCACGTAAAGACACAGTTTAACTTAACCACTAGTCCTATTAGTTCTATATAAGAGTGCTCGAATTATATGTTAAAAGTGATAATGTTATACAGGTTGTAAATAATTTCTAAAGTCGAGACTAGTCTGAAGTTTATTGTGAATCGAGCTTTGGACCTAAGGTGAATTCTAGTAGCCCACTTCTAATTAATTCATGTTAAAACGTTTTAATAATATTTTTGGGCTGATATGCATGTTAGAATGTATTGACGAGAACTGTTTATGCTTACGATGGTTTAAATAATTTAAACCATGTTATGTGTGATTGATTGATAATTTAAACCATGTTATGTCTTGTACCGGTATAAGACTGTTAACCTCGGGTTGATAGTTGAGGAAGTATTGTGTTTACTCAAGCCTGTCGACTGTGTGTCGTCAGTTGATGAAAGTCTTGTGCTTGCACAAGCCTGTTGACTTCGGGTCAGCAGTTGAGGAAGTCTTGTGTTTATACAAGCCTGTCGATTATGGGTCGTCAGTTGAGGAAGTCTTGTGCATGCAAAAGCCTGTTGACTTCGGGTCAGCTAATGAGGAAGTCTTGTGTTTACACAAGTCTATTGACTTCGGGTCAGCAGTTGAGAAAGTCTTGTGCTTGCACAAGCCTGTTGACTACGGGTCAACAGTTGATGGTGAAGTTTTCTTCACGGTGTGATTAATGTATTGATGACATGTGTGTTATGCTTTTGAATGTGTTATGTGTTATGATATGAATGCATAAAGATATCTAAAAATTAACTTAGAACTCACCAGCATAAAGCTAACTTTTTTTACATGCATCTCAAGTTGAATAGTTTGGAAAAGATAGCAGGATGGCTCATGGCATACGTTGAAGACTACCCTGGCATAGACTTGTGACAATTGCATTTGAGAATTACGTCATCAATGACCGAGAGCACATTTAGTCGTGCTTGAAATCCACATTGACTTGATGATTGTGATTATTACAGGTTGAAAGTATGCGAGAAATGGTGAACATAGGAGAAAATCGTGCGCGAAACGGAGTTCCGGATTCTCCAGAATCGCAAAATGAAGAAAATTACAAAAATATCAAAATTAGTGATGCTAGGCGGTACGCCTAGTCCCAGCCACTCACGCTAGGAGGTAAGGACGAATGGAAAAAAATATCTGAGATCCCGTGGTTCCACGCGCTACTGACTTATTAGATCTTGTTTTTGAACGTAATGGTATAGTTAGGGTTGTTGATTATTGCCTAGATGATGGCTAGGAATGATTATAAACGAAGAACTCGATGTGTTAACGGGTAAATCCTTGTTTTGATACGTTGTAATGCCCGGTTTTCATGAAACTATAACCATGATTATAATGATTTAAACCATTTGATTGTGACAATGTATGTGATTAGTTTGATTAATCGTTGAAATATAAGGTTAAATCCAAGTGTTTCAAATTAATCACAATCAGTAACATATTCATTGGAATGATTATATGATTTTTATGATAGCAGTCAGATTAGCACATTAAACATGTTCATTAAACATATTCTAATGTCACATTGTGATGTTTCATGATATCAAGATTATCAATAACAAGGATTGATCATTTCTAAGCCATAAATCCATCTAGAAACTGTTTTAGTACTATAATCAACAACAGTAACTATTTGGTTAATCTAAAATTATTTTGATTAATCAAACGTGTCATCAACCTTGTATAAGGAACCTGAATCAGTATAGGTTCCTACATTATCATACATTGTATGATATGACACTAAATTAACTAATTAAAAACCTAATATCGGTTTGATGACTTTCACTACAATGTCTTGGACATTGGATGTTCAGGAAGATCTAATCAGTAAGTTAAAATATAAAGAATTCATTAAACATAAACTAATGCAGAAATTAGCTATTATCATCAGTTTGCGTGTGATTTCACTATCTCGAGACTTCAGGTGAGTTTCGTATAACCCCTTTTCTTTTTAATGTTTTATAAACACCGGGGTATTACTGTGGAACTCTTCTTGATCATATGATATGTATCACTGTTATCTGTGTGATTACATGTGATTTGTTGAGAACTTGTGGATTTCATGGGATTTTTGTGACAATTCGATATTTTCGGATTAACTCCGTTAACTGAAATTATCAAGAAATGTTATGAAATGTCACAAAACCAAACTAAAAGGATTCTAATTGAACAAAACAAGTTTATAATTTGCTAATTTATAAATTAGGGTTAAGATTTAAATTAAAGTGCAAATTTTGACTTTATGGTCAAAATTCAAGTTTAAGAGTTAATTGGGATTCGAATTGGATTCTATAATCAACTACAATTGAGCTAACCTATCCTAAAACACCCCATTAATGGTTACATATGGTTATAAGCATCTAAACTATAGGGATTAGTGTAAGAATCAAACAAAGATTGTAATGTTGACTTTAAAGAGTCAAAATTCGAGTGGTTCTATCAATAAAATTCGAAATTCATGTTAATAGGCAATTATAATCAAATTAAACTCAAGGTAACCCTGTTAAAATCATCACTTTAATGATTGACAATAGTTACTATCGGTTAATTTCACCATAATGGTCGAATTAATGTGATTAAAACCATACAATGTTGAAACCGTCCCATTAGCTATCAATTCCACGTTAATCGATCAAAACACTCACAATTGAACTCTCTAACACTCCAATCGGTACTTTTAGAGTCACTTCCAAGCAACCAATCGATTCCAGAAGCTCGGGAAGAAGGATTAAGATCAAGGGGTGCCGAAACTAGGGCTTACAATCGAATCTCATAAATTCGACATCAAACGAGGTAAGAAATCACTTCTACACACTCTAAAGTAGCCGATTAAGCATAAACCTATGTTAATTTCGGGTTCTAACAACGAATTGATAGAGCCCGATTACTAGGGTTCATCGTTGGAGTTGTTTTGGGGGATTAGATTAAAACGCGTGATTTAATCAAATTAAATCATGCTACGAGTTTCATAAGATACCGATTAACGAAAAGCATGTGTCAATTTCTGAAAACAACAACAAATTGAATGGTTTCGAATAGCTAGGGTTCATATCAAGAACCATTTGGGGTTTTCATCATAAGTGAGTTTTATATTCAAATTAAAATATATATATAGTTCCAGAGGATGCCGACTAAGCAACACCACTTATCAATTTTGTGTTCCAATAACGAATTGTGCATGATCGAATTCTAGGGTTTATGATGAAAAGTCGTTTGGGGGTTTCGAAGCTACTGGGCTTGTCACTCGAATTAAGATGCTTAGAAAGCTGTGAAATTCATCATCTAATGAAAACCCTATGGATTTAAAATCTAACCTAATCGAATTTGATGAATTCGAATCAAAAAGATGGGTTTTAGGTTCGAATCCGATTGGGACTATAAAACCGTGTGATTTCGATAATAGAGATCACATAAACTCACATTCTTACTCGTTTGAATCCATAGAGCAATAACCCCATGATTACAAGGTCGATTAGATTCGAATTTTGGGTTAATTGAAGCTTTGTTGGTTCGGCTAAGGGTAAATCAAAGGGGAACCGGTTCGGTTGTGTTTAAAACCAACTGAAACGAATCCATTAACAAATGTTGAAGCAGAGCGGTTGGTAAGATACTTGGGTTTAGATGGGAGGGTCACGGGTTCGATCCTGGGATCCCACCTGTTTTTGGAATTAAAATCATTTTTGGGTTTTAGGCCATAACTTCTTCGTTTGAACTCCGATTTGATCGATTCGAGTTGCGTTGGAACCGTAACGAGAATACGAACACTTTGAAATAATAAGATTTATATTTTAACCCGAAAACGAAATCGCGTATAATTACGCTTATTTAAATAAAATCGTATACGGACTATATGATTTTATTAAACGAATTTAAAGTCACGTGTACTTAATTGTGCACGTTTCTAACGAGTCTAACATACGTGTGTTGACACGTATGTGATTTCAAGCACAAAACGATATCCCGAATAACACAACGTATTGTTTAAAACACAGGTTCTTCGTAGAGGATTATCTACGCGACTGCACGAGTGTTTGATCATTCTGTTCACTATCAAAGGTGCGTACACGGCCCCTTTCTTATTTTAACTGTTTTGGGGGAGAAAACATATGCAACAAACACTTTTAGATACATATCACTTGCATGAGTTAGCTGTTTACATTGAGTGCAAACACAGCATTACAAGTCCTTACATTTCGAACCGTTTAGTTTGCCGTAGTGCAAAGCGTGGTAGTTGGAAATAGATCTATTAGGTTTGACAAACCTCACTTGGTAGATGGGATCTACGCAAGTGTTTGACTAGCCAATCACATTACTATTGTTTATGCTAGACAATAGTGGCAAGGCAAAACATGCGTTAGCATGCAACAGTCAGCTTCGGTGTCGACCACTTATGTAAATAGTATAAATGACTAGCTATCATGACTATGCATGTGTGATTATGTTATCTGTAAACATTTTATTCAAACTGTAGTTTCAAACATTTGTGAATGCTTAAATCTGTGTAATGCACCAACCTTTGTGTTGACTTGATTTACATGTTTTCTCAGGACGCTAAGGTACACAAGCAAGCAGGCATGGACTAGGAGATCGAGTCGCATGCATGTTTTACATTTCTGTTATTTGGATTTGAACATTTGAAACTTTGTTTTGTAATTTACAGTTTTCAAACTGTCATGGATCTTTATGTTTTGAAAACGTTTCCGCAACGCTAGAACTTTGATATTACAGTTTTAGACCAAAGTATGTTTTGAAAAATCATATAGAGGTCTTCGTTATGTCTAATGATCTGAGATCCTGGTTTGTCACGTCCCAAACGGTATGATTCCGTTAGTTGAAAATTGGGGGTGTGACAGATTGGTATCAGAGACGTTGGTTATAGCGAACTAGGTTTGCATTTGTAGACTTAGACTATAACTGTTAGACATTAGACACGCATACTTACACATATCACTTAGAAATTACATATGGCATTATGTAATAGACTTGCTTACACATTCCATGACACTGCACTTACATATGTTATTATGTAACAGACATGGCATCTTTATCATCAACACCATACATACACATTATTGATTCGGAGGGTGAGGAGCCGGTAGCTCCAGTACCACCATCATCACCAGCACCACCTATCCCATCTCCTCCACCATCTGAGAGGGATGATTCAGACCCTGAGGAGGATCCGGATGAGGATCCGGAGGAGGAGCTTAAGGAGGAACCAGCTGAGGATACTCAGGAGATTCCTGCTGAGGGACCTTCTACTCATCCACCACCTGCATTGGATGTTCCTGAGCCTAAGAGGCAACGGACTGATTCAGAGGAGATTGCCCAACTACGTCAGGACTTGTACGGGGCAAATGATAGGATTGAGTACAATGTTCGGGAACTCTGGGATGCGAATGAAAGACACGATAACCTTTACAACTTGGTTAATGGGATGCGAAATGAGATCATCCAGTTGACTGATCTTCTCCAAGATTCTGAGAACCGAGCTGAGATTCTGGAAGGCAGACTTGTAGCTTTGGAAGACTTGGTGGCCTCGGAGAATGAAGAAGAGGATGAAGAGGAGGAAGGGGAGGAACCAGCACCAGCTGTTGATTCTGATCCTGAATCCACTATTGATGACCCAGAGGACTGATCTAGTTGAACTTATTAGGGGCGGGTTGTGTCCCTACATTAGATGTTTGGAAAACTTATGTTTTGATTTTGAAATTATTGTACTCAAATCAGATTATTATCTATTGAAAACTATTACTTATTGCCAACAGTTGTGCTGATTTCTACATTACATGTTTGAGGTTTGTTGTATTGTTTACACGTTTCACATTGGACTTTGATAACACTCTAACATTTCTTTTAACTAGGAAGATAATGGCCGGTGAGAACATTCACATGACAGTTGCAGAGCTCAACGAGCTGATCAATAACAGAGTCGCAGAGGCAATCGCGAACTACGCTCAGACACACACTACAGGGCCACAAGGTCCAACAGGGGGATTGGTGAATCCACCAGTGTGCACGTTCAAGATGTTCTTGGACTGCAAACCTCATAATTTCAAAGGATCGGAAGGGGCCATCAGACTCCTTCGATGGATTGAGAAAGCAGAATCAGTATTTGAAATGTGCAACTGTCCAGACGAAAACAAAGTCAAGTATGCTACGGGTACGTTGGAGGGTCCAGCATTGACTTGGTGGAACTCGAATGTTCAAACTCTGGGATTGGGTGAGGCCAATGCCTTAACTTGGAATGGATTCAAGACTTTACTGCAGGAGGAGTACTGTCCTCGCAGTGAGATGCAGAAACTGGAGGAGGAGTATTGGCACCTCAAGATGGAGGGGTCAAACATCGAGGAGTACACGACTCGGTCACATGAACTGGCCAGACTTCTACCTCACATGGCTACTCCAGTAAGCAAGTGGATAGAAAGGTACATCGGAGGATTGGTGCCTCAGATCCAAGGATTGGTCACTTCTGTAAATCCCACAACGATTCAACAAGCTGTTCGACTGGCGCATCAATTGACTGATCAGGCAGTGCTACAAGGAACTCTGCCTAAACGGACATCAGCTACTAAGGTGGGAGGCCACAAGAGGAAGTGGGAAGGTAACAACTCCAAGAATTTCAATCAACAATCGTTTCAGCAGAACCGGAAGCAAGATTCAAACAAGTCTTACCACAATTCGAACAGTGGCCAGCAGTCATCATCATCAGGGGGTATATTGGTAAACACCCAAAGTGCAACAGGTGTGGATTTCATCATGCTGGGAATCAGTGTGATAAGTTTAAGTGTCAAAGGTGTGGTAAAACAGGGCATGCAGCTAAGGATTGTCGCGGAGAGCTGCAAAACAATTCCAACAATCAAAATAACAATCAGAACAACGCACCGAAGGGTTGTTTTGAGTGTGGTAAGATGGGGCACTTCAAAAAGGATTGCCCACAACTAAAGAAAGGCAGGACTAATGAGGCAAATGGCAACGGCAACGGAAATGGCAATGGCACCAACAACAACAACAATAACAACAACAATGGTGCTAGGGGCAGGGTGTTTGTGATTGGAGGGCGTCAGGCACGGGAGGATCCCAACATTGTCACGGGTACGTTCCTCTTAAATAATCACTATGCCTCTATGCTATTTGACACTGGTGCAGACCGGAGTTTTGTGTCTAGTTCATTGTCTAAGTTGCTAAATGTTAGTCCCACTGCCTTAGAAAATCCATACACTGTAGAATTAGCTGATGGCAAGTTAATTGTAGTAGAACATATCCTTAAGGGATGTATCCTTGATTTGATGGGTCAAACATTAGAAATTGATCTTATGCCTATCACTTTAGGCAGTTTTGATGTAGTCATTGGCATGGACTGGTTGTCCAAACACCAGCCTGAAATAGTATGCCATGAAAAGATCGTTCGTATACCTCTTCCGCATGGAGAGACGTTGTATGTACAAGGCGAAAAGACCAGTACGCCACTGCGTCTCATATCTTGTATGAAAGCACACAAATGTCTGCGTAAAGGTCATACAGCAGTTAAAGCACTTATAACTGAGAAGCCGGTAGCTGAGAAGAAGATTGAAGACATCCCAGTGGTTTGTGAATTTCCGGAAGTATTTCCAGAAGACCTACCGGGATTACCGCCTATCAGGCAGGTGGAATTTCGAATCGACCTTACACCAGACGCAGCACCGATAGCTAGGGCGCCTTATCGACTTGCACCTTCTGAGATGCAAGAGTTATCTACACAACTGCAAGAGTTGTTAGATAAGGGCTTTATACGACCTAGTTTTTCACCGTGGGGAGCTCCAGTCTTATTTGTCAAGAAGAAGGACGGGACTTTCCGTATGTGTATCGATTACCGGGAACTTAACAAGGTTACTATCAAAAACCGGTATCCGTTACCTCGAATTGACGATCTGTTTGATCAATTGCAAGGTTCGAGTTACTACTCGAAGATTGATCTCAGATCGGGTTATCATCAACTCAGAGTCCAAGAAGAAGATATTCCAAAGACAGCATTCAGAACGCGCTATGGCCATTATGAGTTCTTGGTCATGCCATTTGGGTTGACAAACGCTCCAGCTGTATTCATGGATCTCATGAATCGTGTTTGTAAACCTTATCTTGATAAGTTTGTCATTGTTTTCATTGATGACATTCTCATCTACTCTCAGACTGAGGAGGAGCACGCTGAACATCTTCGATTACTGTTGGAATTATTGAAACAAGAACAACTGTACGCGAAATTCTCGAAATGTGACTTTTGGATGCGAGAAGTTCAATTCCTGGGTCATATAGTTAATGAAAAGGGTATACACGTAGATCCAGCAAAAATTGAGGCGATTAGGAATTGGGAAGCGCCAAAGACCCCTACCGAGGTACGACAATTCCTTGGTTTGGCGGGTTATTATCGACGATTCATTGAGGGTTTCTCAAAGATTGCTCAACCACTTACAGCTCTTACGCACAAAGGAACGAAGTATAACTGGACGGATAAACAGGAAGCTGCATTCCAGTTATTGAAACAGAAACTCTGCAGTGCACCGATTCTGTCCTTACCAGAAGGGACGGAAGACTTTGTGGTGTATTGTGATGCATCTGCACAGGGCTTGGGATGTGTGTTGATGTAACGTGATAAAGTGATTGCTTATGCTTCAAGGCAACTACGACCACACGAAAAGAATTACACTACTCATGACTTGGAATTAGGAGCAGTGGTTTTTGCTTTGAAGATTTGGAGGCATTACCTGTATGGAACTAAGTGTACCATTTACACTGATCATAAGAGTTTGCAACATATCTTTGATCAGAAGGAGCTTAATATGAGACAGCGACGGTGGGTTGAGTTGTTGAACGACTACGAATGCGCGATTAAGTATCACCCGGGAAAAGCTAATGTGGTAGCTGATGCTTTAAGCAGAAAAGACACATCAACAAGACGGGTTCGCGCACTTATGGTGGCGATACATACTGACTTACCTGACAAGGTACGCAGTGCTCAGCTCGAAGCCTTAGAAAAAGATAATTTGGTACATGAATCCTTACGGGGAATGGAAACACAATTGGATGTCAAGTCTGATGGAATTCGTTATTTCATTAATCGACTGTGGATACCTTTGTATGGAGGTTTAAGGGAACTCGTGATGGATGAAGCGCACAAGTCTAGATATTCAGTCCATCCGGGATCAGATAAGATGTATCATGACTTGAAGGCACTGTATTGGTGGCCTCACATGAAAGCCGACATTGCTAGGTACGTTAGCAAATGTTTGACTTGTTCAAAAGTCAAAGTTGAATATCAGAAACCATCTGGTTTGCTGCAACAACCAGAAATACCAATGTGGAAATGGGAACAGATTTCGATGGACTTCATTACTTAGTTACCCCGTACACCGAGTGGTTGTGATACGATATGGGTAATTGTCGATCGATTAACGAAATCTGCACATTTCTTAGCAATCAAGGAAACCGACAAGATGGAGAAACTGACTCGCATTTACATCAAAGAAGTGGTAGCACGGCATGGCGTGCCAATCTCTATCATATCAGATCGGGATGCTCGATTTACTTTCAACTTTTGGAAATCACTTCATAAGTCCTTGGGAACTCGTTTAGACATGAGTACCGCCTATCATCCGCAGACAGACGGTCAGAGTGAACGTACGATTCAAACGCTCGAGGATATGTTACGAGCTTGTGTCATTGATTTTGGTGATAGCTGGGAAAATCATTTACCGTTAGTGGAATTCTCTTACAACAACAGTTATCATACAAGCATTCAGGCAGCACCGTTTGAAGCTTTGTATGGTCGTAAATGTCGTTCACCAGTTTGCTGGGCTGAAATTGGTGACAGTCAAATAACAGGTCCTGAACTAGTGCACGAGACGAGAGAGAAGATAGTTCAAATCCGGAACCGTATGGCAGCGGCTCGGGATCGACAGAAGAGTTATGCTGACAAACGTCGTAAGCCGTTGGAATTTCAAGTAGGAGACCGAGTTCTTCTAAAGATATCACCTTGGAAAGGTGTGATACGATTCGGCAAGCGCGGGAAGCTTAGCCCTCGTTACGTAGGACCTTTTGAAATTCTGAAAAGGATTGGTCCGGTTGCGTATCAACTTAAATTACCGGATGAACTTAGTGGAGTTCATGATGTCTTTCACGTATCGAATTTGAAGAAATGTCTTTCTAATGAGACATTGATTGTGCCACTGGAAGAAATACAAGTGGACGAACAGTTACGATTCATTGAAGAACCAGCTGAAACCATGGACCGAGAGGTCAAACAACTTAAACAAAGCAAAATTCCGATAGTCAAAGTCCGGTGGAATTCAAGACGTGGTCCTGAATTCACATGGGAAAGAGAAGATCAAATGATGAAGAAGTATCCTCATCTGTTCAAAACAGCAACTGCAAACACTGTGAAGACACGTTAAATTTCGGGACGAAATTTTCTTCAACAAGGGGATGACGTGATGCTTCACACATCAATATTTCAGATTTCAAATTGTAAGCACAAACACTTTATTCAATTGATTTTGTTACAAACATTTGTGCTACATTACATTTTATGTGCTACATTTCATATGTTACATGTTATGGTAGTACATACATGACTAGTTACACACATTTTACTATGTACGAGGTTGCATAGTACAAACAGTTACAAACACTCACTATGTGCGAGGTTACACAGCACAGTATGATCAAACACAAACATTCACAGTTAGGTGTACTAACTGTTGTGCACGCAAACAGTTACATAGAACGATCACACTTAGGTGTGATGTTACAAACATCGAACTTTGTGTGTGAGCACACACAAGCACACAGAATGATCAGACATCACACTAACGTTTACAATTTAAACTCACAAGTAGTGTCCTAACTACTTCTAACATTTCACAATTTTCGGGACGAAAATTCCTTCAACAAGGGGATGATGTGACAATTCGATATTTTCGGATTAACTCCGTTAACTGAAATTATCAAGAAATGTTATGAAATGTCACAAAACCAAACTAAAAGGATTCTAATTGAACAAAACAAGTTTATAATTTGCTAATTTATAAATTAGGGTTAAGATTTAAATTAAAGTGCAAATTTTGACTTTATGGTCAAAATTCAAGTTTAAGAGTTAATTGGGATTCGAATTGGATTCTATAATCAACTACAATTGAGCTAACCTATCCAAAAACACCCCTTTAATGGTTACATATGGTTATAAGCATCTAAACTAAAGGGTTTAGTGTAAGAATCAAACAAAGATTGTAATGTTGACTTTAAAGAGTCAAAATTCGAGTGGTTCTATCAATAAAATTCGAAATTCATGTTAATAGGCAATTATAATCAAATTAAACTCAAGGTAACCCTGTTAAAATCATCACTTTAATGATTGACAACAGTTACTATCGGTTAATTTCACCATAATGGTCGAATTAATGTGATTAAAACCTTACAATGTTGAAACCGTCCCATTAGCTATCAATTCCACGTTAATCGATCAAAACACTCACAATTGAACTCTCTGACACTCCAATCGGTACTTTTAGAGTCACTTCCAAGCAACCAATCGATTCTAGAAGCTCGGGAAGAAGGATTAAGATCAAGGGGTGCCGAAACTAGGGCTTACAATCGAATCTCATAAATTCGACATCAAACGAGGTAAGAAATCACTTCTACACACTCTAAAGTAGCCGATTAAGCATAAACCTATGTTAATTTCGGGTTCTAACAACGAATTGATAGAGCCCGATTACTAGGGTTCATCGTTGGAGTTGTTTTGGGGGATTAGATTAAAACGCATGATTTAATCAAATTAAATCATGCTACGAGTTTCATAAGATACCGATTAACGAAAAGCATGTGTCAATTTCTGAAAACAACAACAAATTGAATGGTTTCAAATAGCTAGGGTTCATATCAAGAACCATTTGGGGTTTTCATCATAAGTGAGTTTTATATTCAAATTAAAATATATATATAGTTCCAGAGGATGCCGACTAAGCAACACCACTTATCAATTTTGTGTTCCAATAACGAATTGTGCATGATCGGATTCTAGGGTTTATGATGAAAAGTCGTTTGGGGGTTTCAAAGCTACTGGGCTTGTTACTCGAATTAAGATGCTCAGAAAGCTGCGAAATTCATCATCTAATGAAAACCCTATGGATTTAAAATCTAACCTAATCGAATTTGATGAATTCGAATCAAAAAGATGGGTTTTAGGTTCGAATCCGATTGGGACTATAAAACCGTGTGATTTCGATAATAGAGATCACATAAACTCACATTCTTACTCGTTTGAATCCATAGAGCAATAACCCCATGATTACAAGGTCGATTAGATTCGAATTTTGGGTTAATTGAAGCTTGGTTGGTTCGGCTAAGGGTAAATCAAAGGGGAACCGGTTCGGTTGTGTTTAAAACCAACTGAAACGAATCCATTAACAAATGTTGAAGCAGAGCGGTTGGTAAGATACTTGGGTTTAGATGGGAGGGTCACGGGTTCGAACCTGGGATCCCACCTGTTTTTGGAATTAAAATCATTTTTGGGTTTTAGGCCATAACTTCTTCGTTTGAACTCCGATTTGATCGATTCGAGTTGCGTTGGTACCGTAACGAGAATACGAACACTTTGAAATAATAAGATTTATATTTTAACCCGAAAACGAAATCGCGTATAATTACGCTTATTTAAATTAAATCGTATACGGACTATATGATTTTATTAAACGAATTTAAAGTCACGTGTAGTTAATTGTGCACGTTTCTAACGAGTCTAACATACGTGTGTTGACACGTATGTGATTTCAAGCACAAAACGATATCCCGAATAACACAACGTATTGTTTAAAACACAGGTTCTTCGTAGAGGATTATCTACGCGACTGCACGAGTGTTTGATCATTCTGTTCACTATCAAAGGTGCGTACACGGCCCCTTTCTTATTTTAACTGTTTTGGGGGAGAAAACATATGCAACAAACACTTTTAGATACATATCACTTGCATGAGTTAGCTATTTACATTGAGTGCAAACACAGCATTACAAGTCCTTACATTTCGAACCGTTTAGTTTGCCGTAGTGCAAAGCGTGGTAGTTGGAAATAGATCTATTAGGTTTGACAAACCTCACTTGGTAGATGGGATCTACGCAAGTGTTTGACTAACCAATCACATTACTATTGTTTATGCTAGACAATAGTGGCAAGGCAAAACATGCGTTAGCATGCAACAGTCAGCTTCGGTGTCGACCACTTATGTAAATAGTATAAATGACTAGCTATCATGACTATGCATGTGTGATTATGTTATCTGCAAACATTTTATTCAAACTGTAGTTTCAAACATTTGTGAATGCTTAAATCTGTGTAATGCACCAACCTTTGTGTTGACTTGATTTACATGTTTTCTCAGGACGCTAAGGTACACAAGCAAGCAGGCATGGACTAGGAGATCGAGTCGCATGCATGTTTTACATTTCTGTTATTTGGATTTGAACATTTGAAACTTTGTTTTGTAATTTACAGTTTTCAAACTGTCATGTATCTTTATGTTTTGAAAACGTTTCCGCAACGCTAGAACTTTGATATTACAGTTTTAGACCAAAGTATGTTTTGAAAAATCATATAGAGGTCTTCGTTATGTCTAATGATCTGAGATCCTGGTTTGTCACGTCCTAAACGGTATGATTCCGTTAGTTGAAAATTGGGGGTGTGACAATTTTGCCCTTAGAACAGAACTCTATCACAGAACTTAAAAGTCCTCATTCCTTAAACTGTATCTAGTGAACCCATGCGGGGCCGAACTGGGAACATTGATAGTACTATCGGCTGACAACCCATTCACTGGTAGGTTTGCTTCTCCCCTTGTGTGAATGTCTGTTGCCTGTTTTTAGAACTTCTTAATGTTGTGATAGACATTAAGATAATGAGGCATTAAGGTGTTACCGACGGGTAGTATCTTATAGAACAAGAACGAAGTAGTCAGAAAGGAACTAGATACGGGTCCCATGGTTATCTTGAACTGTATATATTGAGAACTTGTATATCATATCATCTCATATGGTTTAACTTGAACTTCACGAACTCACCAGCGTTGTGCTGATCTTTTTAAACTTAAAACTTTTGCAGGGAGACAGTGACCAACGGTGAGAAGGCACTTTCAATCACTTGTAATTAAATAAGTCGGATTGTATAATAAATACAGTTTGTAAATTTTAAGTTGGTTGTAATTACGAAACCCTTGGTTTGTATTTACTTTAAGTTAATCTGTGTGTTGTTATATCAGATCAAGTAAGTCACACCTCATCTCTAAGACATCATCACTATGCTTTCGCAACCTTATCAGAGTGACAAATGACATCATCTTAGGTGATGAGAGGTGGGGGTGTGACAGGGTGGTATCAGAGCCACAGGTTATAGAATTTAGGTGGACTTAGAGACATAGACTATAACCATAGGCTCGTATAGTGACACTGAGACCACCTAATATAACTAATGAACAAAACTTGTTTGAATTGAGCCAGAATAATTAGGTGGTACGAATTTCAGTTATGAGTGGCCAGCATAACTAAAATTCGCAACACGTGTGCGTTCTAGTAAAATTTCATACAAGCAGGACGAGTAGTTGCTTTAAGATAAGAAGAGATATCATGTCATGGTTGTGTTGAATATCATTATTCAATATTCATTTCATGGTACTGATCTGGAAATTTTATGTGTACAATGATGGCTAATCCAGGTGAACGCCATATATACCAGCAATTTCCTTATGTGATCCTCGACGATACACCTAGCTCCAGTTCTAGTTCAGACTTAGATCCATATGAGGCATCATCAGCTACATCTCACGCAGTACCACAGGTGCCGCCTACACCACCACCACAGGTACAACACACTCCACCTAGACATCCTCATGTATCGGATAAGGATACATCTGTGGGCAGGAGAGGTAGTTCACCTCCATAGAGAGTCCCAGTATTCGATGGACTCAAACGTATGCGGGTTAGGCCCGCAAGACGACAGGTCTTCCTTCTAGACGCCAGTTGGTGCCTAGAGATGTGTCGGACACCATACACGAGGTAGGGGAGTCCTCTCATGAGGCGGAGCTTAGAGTGCATCTTCGCCAGGTGACTCTAGATCTGAAAACGACATTCAATGTTGCATACGAAAGTAGAAGACCAAAATTGGGGATCTGAAAACGATGTTCGGAGAAATGAAAAAGGCTCCGGCGAGAGAGACGGGGAGTTTTTAAAGGGTAGTTGCCCCTCTCATGCCACAACTTGATCGGATCATCTTGAGCCGGTGATTTCGTCCCCATTTTTCACTCTAAATCAACAACCCTTCAATGTAAAATAAAACAACAAATATATTTTTTTATGAGATGCGATTCATGCCAATCACTGATTACTATATCGTATTCATCGCATTCACAATCTCTCTCTCTATATACACACACACACACACATGTATATTTGTATGTGTGATCGTGTGTGTATTTATTTTCCTATGCGAAAGTTATGATGTTGGATGATGATGATTGGAGATGGCGATGATATTCATTTCTGTATGGATTGTTTTCCGAGCATCGTAATCGGGCTTAGGGTTAAGTTCGGCCCATATCTTGGCGGGGCAACCCGGATGGTATGTAGCGTGCAACCGATGTTGCAGCCATGGCGGTGTCTGGTACCCTTTGTTTGATCATCAAATTACAGATCTGAGCCTCATCCTCTACAATTGAATCGTCAAATGTCTTGTTATTGTTTTGGTTATTGAATTCATCGGTTTTTATTAGTGTTATCCAACATCAAATGTCTTGAACCAAATGAATAGATTGAAGGATTTTTTTTTCCTATTTTTTTTTAAACAGAAATGTCTCTAACAAATCTGTTTATAATGGGGTTTCAAACTTTTAATTTTACATTTTTATAAAAATAATTAAAATTAACTTTATAGGCTTATTCTTTACTTTCTTTTATCATATAAAAGATATAAAAATAATAATAATATGATATATAACAATTGATTAAACAAAGTGTTTTTTAGACTAGTTATACCCCATGATTTGTTTGTATTAAAGGTATTATATTTGAGTCTTCTTGGAAACAATTGTTTCTAGGGTTTTTCAGCATGAATTTCTTATTAAATGGTTGGTTCAAGTTGCTCGTTTGTCCAGTGATGTTTGATTTAGAAGTTAAAAAAAGTGTTTTCATGATTAATACTTTATTAATCATCACTCTGGTATGTTAAATACGAAAAGTCTAATGTGTATGTATTCTTTAAAGAAGATGGTGATGGTGATGGTGATGATTCAAAAGAGAAATTCAGCAAACGGAAACTCTAATTTGAAGTAGAAATCCATTGTCTAGCTTTCCACAACATCTATAATCTAGAGCGAAGATTGGATTGGTAAGTTCTATCCCTACTTATTTGGGTTTATGTGAGGATTTTATGTATGGATGTGTTATAATATGAGTTTCTGATTGTTTGAATGAATTAGAATAATCACATGCATGAGTGAGAATTGAAAAGGAATAATCACAATATCTTACTTGAATTGTAGGTTAGAGATAATTATGTGGGTTTTATGAATAGTCAAATTTGTTTATCAATGTTCTTGTTATCTACATTGATGAATATATTCTCACATGTATTAGAGTATTTGATAATATGTCTAAGAGAATGAACATGAATGAAATTTGGTAATCTGGTGATGAATGAGATACATGAATGTTGGAAAACACTTAGATGATGAACTTGACATAATACAATGAGAAATTTAAGTGAATACGATTTGAGTAAAAGCTATGTTTCTAAGTATGATTAAATGACAAGAAAAAGAGATAGACCAGGGGGATTCGGTGTAGCCCGGTTTATGCTGGTAAGAAACATTGACATACCAGGGAAGGCCTTGAATAATATGAAGCTTTAGGCTAGAAGATTTCTGCAAATGTGGCAAAGTTTGGATAGAACAAGAAACTCGTCTCAAAGTGACTACATAGAACATCAACAAGAAGAAAGTATATGCTGATCAAGCGAAAAAGGGCAACACCCATCACCTGGGCAATGGATAAATCTCTTTCATAGAGTTCTAAATGGGGGAGTCCCAAAATAGAGGAAATGAAATCACTATTATAATGGGTTATGACACAAATACTTGCAAATCATGTAGTAAATTCTTTGTGATTGATGAAACTAAAGATGTCATTGCACATTGCAACATATATCCAACATAAAAGACAAACCGGCAAGCTTGGTTTCGCGTAAAATACCCGGTGATTTAGTCTCGCTCGGTTTCGCGTAAAATATCGGTTTCTGGTGTTTTATAACGAAACGAGACGGTTTATAAAATAAGATTTATAGATTTGTTTTAAGTGGTTATTCCTAATAAATTAACTAATATCTTTTATTTATTTTAAATTTTCAAAAATATTAGATTTATTGCTTACAATCGAATCGTACGGTCATCGCGCGTATTCGTTCGAATCGTCACCCGTACGAACATGACGATAACTATACTTTCCAATTATGGATGTTATTCAGGACGTTAAACCTTAAGATATATTCGTACAGATCGTCACCTATACGAATAATCTGTCGATTTAGCATTCACGTAACAACATCCGTGTGTTTTGTTCTATAAAGCCTCACATATGTTTATACGTAATAAAATCCTAACACATAATCACGTGATGGTTCTGTGTTGCCAGATAATATATCTGACTGATGAACCCTGTTTTCTGAGTTTCGTTTCCTGAAATGATTCTGAATTCACTGATTTGTAAATGAAATTATAATGATCTATGATGTGAATGTGAAATTTACTGAAATGCATATAGTGTGTACCTGATTACTGTTCACGGCGCTTTAGAGATCACTGTTCTGGTGACTTTTCCGGCACTGATGTTACAGTCTCCCCTTGTTAGAGAAATTTCATCCCGAAATTTAAGAGTTGTTATCGGGTACAGTTTCCTCTTCAAACAGTTGGGGATACTTTGAATTCATGTGATCTTCACGTTCCCAAGTAAACTCAGGTCCGCGCTTTGAGTTACATCGAACCTTTACAATCGGAATACGGCTTCACCTTCGTTGTTTAACTTTTCGATCCATAATCTCCAAAGGTTCCTCAATGAAGTGTAGCTGTTCATCGACTTGAATTTCTTCGATCGGAGTGATGAGTGACTCGTCAGCAAGGTATTTCTTTAAGTTCGAGACGTGGAACACATCATGTATACCACTGAGTTCATCTGGTAATCTCAGTCGATACGTGACAGGACCAATACGATCGATGATCTCGAACAGTCCCACGTATCGTGGTGCTAATTTGCCTTTCTTCCCAAAGCGTACTACACCCTTCCATGGGGATACCTTCAACATGACACGGTCTCCCACTTGGAATTCCAACAGCTTGCGCCGTTTGTCGGCATAGGTCTTTTGTCGGCTTCTTGTCACTTGTAGTCTTTGTTGAATCCGTGCAATCTTGTCAGTAGTCTCTTGTATAAGTTCTGGCCCAGTTATGCGATTATCTCCCACTTCGGTCCAACAGATCGGTGATAGACATTTCCGGCCGTAAAGAGGCTCGAATGGTGCACATTCGATACTGCTGTGGTAAATGTTATTGTAGGAGAATTCGATCAGTGGCAAATGAGAATCCCAATTCCCACCGAAATCCAACACACAGGTTCTTAACATATCTTCCAGGGTTTGAATAGTACGTTCGCTTTGACCGTCCGTTTGTGGATGGTAAGCCGTACTCAGATTTAACTTCGTCTCTAGAGATTTCTATAATGATTGCCAAAACCTTGATGTGAATCTGCTGTCTCTATCAGAAATAACAGACAATGGCACACCATGACGTACCACTATCTCATTAATGTACAATCTCGCCAGTCTATCCATCGTGAAGGTCTCATGCATTGGAAAAGAAGTGAGCAGATTTTGTCAAACGGTCGATGATCACCCAAATCGTATCATGTCCGGGGTAGCTTGGTAATGAAATCCATAGCTATTTGTTCCCACTTTCAGAGCGGAATCTTAGGCTGTTCCAGTAAACCAGACGGCTTCTGGTGTTCCGCCTTCACCTTAGCACACGTAAGACATCGACCGACGTACTCGGCTATGTCTTTCTTCATTCCAGGCCACCAATAAAATCCACGCAAGTCTTGGTACATTTTATCAACGCCTGGATGAACGGAGTATTTAGTCTTGTGTGCTTCATCGAAGATAAGTTTTCTCAATTCATCTACCGCTGGAATCCATATATGATCCTGGTAATAGATCATCCCATCAGGCTTAGTTTCAAGGTGTTTCTCTGCTCCGCAGTCAAGTTCTTTCTTCAGATTTCCTCGATCAACTGATTTTTGTTGAGCTTGACTAATCTTGTCTCGTAAGGGTTTGACTCCCTCCTTCCGGCTCAAGGCATCAGCTACAACGTTTTCCTTTCCCAGATGGTACTTGATCACGCAATCGTAATCATTCAGAAGTTCAACCCAACCACTCTGTTGCATGTTGAGTTCCTTCTGATCAAAAATGTGTTGCAGACTCTTGTGATCGGTAAATATGGTACACTTGGTGCCATATAAGTAATGTCTCCAAATCTTCAAGGCGAAGATTACAGCTCCCAGTTCAAGATCATGAGTAGTGTAGTTCTTCTAATGAATCTTTAACTATCTCGATGCATAAGCGATAACGTTGTCCCGTTGCATCAGTACGCAACCAAGTCCCTGATGGGAGGCGTCACAATAAACAACAAAGTCATCACAGCCTTCTGGGAGAGATAGGATTGGAGCATCACATAATTTATGTTTCAGTGTCTGAAAAGCATCTTCTTGTATCTGCTCCCAGACAAACGGTTCACTTTTCTGAGTTAACTTAGTGAGAGGCAAAGCTATCTTAGAAAAGTTTGAGATAAACCTTCTATAATAACCCGCCAATCCCAGAAAAGACCGTATCTCCGTCGGTGTCTTCGGAGTGTCCCAATTCTTTATCGCCTCGATCTTGGCAGGATCAACGTGTATTCCCTCGTTGTTGACCACATGACCCAGAAATTTAACTTCTCTTAGCCAAAATTCACACTTAGAGAATTTGGCATAATGTTTCTGTTCCTTCAACAGCTCCAAGATCTTCCTGAGATGTTGCTCATGATCTGCTTTATTCTTAGAGTAAATCAGTATGTCGTCAATAAAGACAATAACAAACTGATCCAGATACAGCTTGCACACTCGTTTCATGAGATCCATGAAGACCGCTGGTGCTTTTGTCAATCCAAAAGGCATCACCATGAATTCGTAATGCCCGTTTCTAGTTCGGAACGCCGTATTCGGTATGTCTTCGTCTTGAACTCTGAGCATATGATATCCAGACCATCTTAGAGAAATACTGAGCTCCTTGCAGTTGGTCAAACAAATCATCAATCCTCGGCAACGGATACCGATTCTTGATGGTTAGCTTGTTCAGCTCTCGGTAGTCTATGCACATTCGAAACGATCTGTCTTTCTTCTTTACGAACAGAACCGGAGCTCCCCAAGGCGAGTAGCTCGGTCTGATGAAACCCTTGTCAAGTAGCTCCTGTAACTGGTTTGACAATTCCTGCATCTCTGAAGGTGCTAACCTGTAAGGAGACTTAGCAACAGGAGTTGTTCTAGGAACTAAGTCAATACGAAACTCTACCGGCCGCGTAGATGGCAAACCTGGTAGGTCTTCAGGAAATACTTCTGGATATACTTTCACTACGGGTACATCTTGAATCTTTTTCTTGTCCATCTCCTTTTCCACCACATGAGCCAGGAACGCCACACACTGCTTCTGTAGACACTTACGCGCCTTTATGCAAGAAATGATTTTGACACTTCGTTTTGCTTGATCCCCTTTAACTTCCAATACGCGACCGTTCGGCAATGGAACTCGAAGCAGCTTTTCAGAACAGATGACTTCCACTCGATTAGAAGAAAGCCAATCCATTCCAACAATGATGTCGAAACTACCCAACTCCATCGGTATCAAATCGATTGTGAATGTATGACCATTAAGTGTCAATGGGCAATTCCTATAGACTGTACTAACTGTGATATGTTTCCCGTTAGCTACTTCTATGATGTAAGGGGAATCTAACTGTTCCTTTATAGAATCTAATTGGCATGCAAAATCGGCAGAGACAAAACTCTGATCCGCACCAGTGTCAAATAGAACAGATGCATAAAAGTCATTTAAAAGAAACGTACCAGTGACCACATTCGGGTCCTGGCGTGCAGCTGGTGATCCTATAGCAAAGGCCCTTCCTCGGGGTGCTGGAACCGCCTGTTGTGCCTTCTTCGAGCAGTTCCTTGCAAAGTGGCCCTGTTCGCCATAGTTATAGCATCCACCGTTGTTCTGATTGTTGGGTGGAGGGAGAGCTAAAGTAGCATTATTGACTGCTTGATTTGGTGCCATTCGATAGTATTGGACCCAATGGCCCTTTCGTCCACATACTGTACATTGTTTGCAGGGAGTATCAGCAATATGATGATATTGACACTTAGGGGCCGTTTGGTTGTGTCTGAATGATTAAGTGCTGAATGGTTAAGATGTCTGAATGATTAAGAGGGTCTGAATGGTTAAGTGCTGAACCAGTTAAGTGCGTTTGTTTAAACATCTGAATAAAACAACAAAAAAATCCCCTTTCTCTCAAAAACCCTACTTTCCCGTCGGCCACCCGACCCCATCGTCGAGCACCGCTGTCAAGTTGTCTACCCCTTCGGCCTTCACCACCGCGAGCACCATCACGAGGTCGCGTCCCATCTTCATCGATTTTAGGGTTTCGTTCGCGTCGGTCGCCGCCTCCGTCGCCACCTCCGTCGTCGTCCCTTGTGGTATGAACCATCGAGAGGCAGTGGTCGATTGTTCGAAGCATCGCCGATGGTGATGGCTGGATCGAAGGAGTCGTCGATGGTGAAGCTGCAATGGTGGCGCGATGGTGGTGGTGGAGCTGCAGTGGTGGCACGATGGTGGTGGTGGAGCTGCAGTGGTGGTGTGATGGTGGTGGCTGGATCGGAGGAGTCATCGATGGTGGTGGCTAGATCCATGTTCGAACGACTCAGACGTGTGGTGGCTGGATCTCTCCTCCATTCACCATTCAGATCCATTCAGACTTGGTCTGAAGTCTGAATGATTCAGACCCTCATTCAGACATTGGAACCCATTCAGATGTGTGATTTTTCCTCGAAACAAACGGTCTGAATCTGAATGATTCAGATTCAGACCCATTCAGACCCATTCAGATCCAAACAAACAGCCCCTTAGTGCATAAAGGATATGCACCAGTGTAGGGTTTTCTGTTTGGGTTCTAAGGTGCAGCTTCTACTTGTTGGAGAGGTGTAGCCATCGTGTAGTTCTTGATGACCTTTTGTTTCTTCTTGGGATGATGATGGGGTTTCTTTGAAGACTCCTCTTTGCGTTTGCCAGAGTCAGCCTCTTTCTTCAAAGTTCCAGAGGCTACCATCAGGTCAATAAGTTTCCCTGATAGACTAACAACCGACTCCAGTGTGACAAGATTTGCAACAACCACTAATCCTTGTATGCAGAAAGGTAGCCCACATACATACCTGTCAATCCGTTTCTCCAGAGTCGGTACCATATCTGGCACCAAAGCAACTAACTCGTGATAATGAGTAGTATATCCCATGTGATCTGCCCCTTTCATCACATGGTTAGACAGTTCGACCTCCGGTCTCTGCAGCTCGTTCTTTGGGCAAAATTCAGTCCTCAACAATGTCTTGAACTCCTCCCATGGCATCGCCATTGCTTCATCTCTTCCCCTGGCATTGATATGTGAGTTTCACCAGGTCAACGCTCGCTTGTTGAACGTTCCAGCAGAGTAGCGAACCTTGTGATGTTCTGTACAAACGCAGAGGTCCAGAGTAGTTTCAACCTTCTCGATCCATTGGATTAATCCAATGGCTCCTTCAGTCCCGCTAAAACTAGGAGGCTTACATCCTACAAATGACTTGTAGGAGTAGTGAGATGAACCACCAGTATTCCCACTGGCTTCCCCAGACAAGTTTCCAGTATTGTTGCTGTCATTCCAGATACGGTTGAGCATATCCGGTATTACTTCTTTCAGCTGGTTTGTCAGCTGGCTGCTCAGAAATGTCGCCAGGGCGATGGTCGCAGGATCCAGTAGCTGAGTCGTTCTTGGACCGGTAGGTGGGTTAAGTGGAAGAGGAGGAGGCGGTGGAGGAGATGTAGGTGAATCAGCTGGTGAGGGCGTAGATGAATGTGGAGCTAAGTCTTGTGGCGGTGGAGGTAACGAGGGAGTCTGTCTTCTCGGCGGCATTCTGATCATAACCAATAAAGGTATCAGTTAGTGCAATGATCGAATACAGAAGACAATATGCAAGTAGAATCCTAAATCCTGTGTCCTCTACATGTAGGGTCCCTAGGTTATAGTCTAGGCCAAACCATTTAAATAAGTGACCTATATTTCTCTATAACCATGGCTCTGATACGAATCTGTCACACCCCGAGCCGGCGAGGGTTGGATTGGATTCCCCGTCAGGCGTAAGGTTTCCGGGGCGCGATATCGTGAGTGATAATCGAAATGATCAGATTGTTTACATTGCACATGATATATAAATATAACTGATAAACTGCTAAATAAAAGTAGAATTATAAAGTTAAATCACATCAGTTTAGTTCATAATTTAACAATTTAAATCTACTGTTAACATCATAAATCTTCTATCTTGTATCCGCACAAGATATACAAAATAATATGTATAATGATGTTTTCCAAATGTATGCAGGTCCAAAAATGCTAGGTCCTCTAACTGAATCCTAGCTCAAAAGCATGAACTGCTTAGTTAACCTGTTCGTCACCTAAGAAGGCATGCAAAAATAAAGTCAACACATGGTTGGTGAGTTCATATAGTTAAACTTTTGAAAAGTAGTTCTGCAAAACCCTTCTTCGGTAACAACCCTAACCTCAGTAACATCACCTGTATCATCCAGCTCGGTATGCTTATATATAGGGCATACCCCTGAGTCGAGCCTACAACCCGCCCAGACACCGTCCCACCACATACTAAGCCACATAGGACATTGATGTTACTGATAATAAATCATTTTACCTACCCTTATATTTCATCTTTGTCAGAATTGAAAACATGTACATAAAACCTTTCTTTAACACTCGGATATAACCTTAATCTCATTAACATCACATGAAATATCCAGATCGGTATGCTTATATATAGGGCATACCCCTGAGTCGAGCCTACAACCCGCCCAGACGCCATCCCACCACATACTAACCCACATATGTCATTGTTGTTAATGATAATTAAGCATTTTACCCCTACCTTTTACACAATAGTTATTCAGTTCTTCATGTCATTGTTCCTGTAAATACACCATGAAATCTCTGTTGATTTCTTAAGTTCATCATGTAAACATGATCAACCAAGAAATTTGTAGAAACAATTTAAAAAATGCTTAAATAAGTAATTAAATAAACATTTAATAAAATCTAAGATCTAATGATTGGGCCTGGTCATACTCGAGTAGACTAGTCTAGCAATCTAAGTTCTTAGTAGTGGAGGAAAATCTGTAAATATCATCAAGCATGTGACCTATACTCAATCAGTCTTGCAAGGACATCTTTTGAGACATAGGATTTTATTGACCGTTGACCGCTACTGACCATACATGACCGTTCTTGACTGTTATTGACCGTTCACATGTGGTGAAAGGTTCTTAGTGGTGGGTTCGGCCAAAGGTTCTTCCTTGTAGGGGTTTGGCCTTTGTGGTGAAAGGTTGGCCCTGTGTGGTAGGTAGACAACAACAGGTTCGTTGCAGGGTTTCAACAGGTTCGGCGCAGGATAGCCACAGGTTTGCCAAGGAGAAAGCTAGGTTCGGCTAATCCTTTGCTCAACTCCGCAGGTTCGGTCGACTTCATTCATTCACGAACCTGCATCACCACTTCCATTTTCGATCCCCACCTGTTTCAAACCAGTTTCTAGAGCTTCCTACGTGCTAAACATGGTTTATTTCAAGATTACTAATTGCTCAAAACCGATTAAAACTATAATGACTATAAGGATCAAGAAACACACACTAGAACCGAAATATAACTAGGATTTACCTCAAAATCAGTGGATCAAATCTTGAACTCCTTGTACTTTCTTGATCTAAGTGAAGAAATGAGCGTTTTGAGCCAAGGATCACATGAATCGGGTGAGAAATGATCTAGATATTGTAGAGAGAAGTTGGGTTCTAGAGAGAGTTAGAGAGAGAGAGAGAGTCACGAATTGTGGAAGAAATGTGAGGTTGGTGGTGGTTGGTCAAACATTAATGACCTCATTTAATGTTACCAAAATACCCGGTGTTTCGGTCTCGCTCGGTTTAGCGTAAAATATAGGTTTCTCGTGTTTTTATAACGAAACGAGACGGTTTATAAAATAAGATTTATAGATTTATTTCTCGTACAGATCGTCACATATACGAATAATCCGTCGATTTAGCATTCACGTAACAACATCCGTGTGTTTTGTTCTATAAAGCCTCACATACGTTTATACGTAATAAAATCCTAACACATAATCACGTGATGGTTATGTGTTGCCAGATAATATATCTGACTGATGAACCCTGTTTTCTAAGTTTCGTTTCCCTAAAATGATTCTGAATTCACTGATTCGTAAATGAAATGATAATGATTTACAATGTGAATGTGAAATTTACTGAAATGCATAAAGTGTGTACCTGATTACTATTCACGACACTGTAGAGATCACTGTTCCGGCGACTTTTCCGGCACTAATGTTACAGTCTTTAAGGTCTAAAGCAGCTCTGATTATTTCTATAAGTGTAGGGAATATTTCTGAGAACCAAGTCTTCAGAAGTCTTTGTATTCGGAAGCTGTTTTGCATTCGGAAGCATTTGTCTTTGGAAGACTTTGTCTTCCTTGGATGGTCTCAAAGAAGAAGGCTATCTTCCAAAGGTGCTTGGTCTTATGAGGAACTTAGGTTCCTTCTGAAGACCATTTACTTCCGAAAGATAGCGTTGTTCTTCCGATACATGTATTGAACTTCAGGGAGTAGAGGCAAGGACTCAGATAGTTTTGGAGAGCACCAGCCTTTATGATCTTATAGTCTCCCCCTAGGCTGATGCTTCCAAAACCCTTATCTTTCTCCCCTTAGGACCTGTGCCCTTGCCTTAGCCCATTTGACGGCTATTCTTCCATCAGAGCCATTGTCAGGATTGCTGAGAGGGAGCATTTCAAGATCATAAACAAATGGGTTAGCAATAAGCATGAGCCTAAGGAGATCTAGCACCATTATGCCTCCATTGGATTTTGTAAGGGTAAACATCTTCTGCTGTGCATTGAAGGTCCATCCAACTATTGGAATGTATGATCTTATGTGCTCTGGATCTCGTTTGGGCTTTGAATCAGACTCAGAGTCGGAGGAGCTTACAATCCTTTTGCTTCTTCTGGCCATGGTTTTTCTTCTCTTTTTCTTTGTTTGTATTGTGACCAAAGCTAGGTACGTTCCTCTGATCTCTGGTCTCCTGTGCTTTTCCATCTCCCTCAGCAGTTGTTGCTGCCTCAGTTTCTACTGCTGTGGCTTCTTCATCTTCCTCTGTTGCTGCATCCTTAGTAGCAGCTGTTTCTTCATATTTCCTCTCATCCTCCCTTGTTGATATCTCAAGATCAGGAGCTGTGGTTGTTTTCTATGTGGCTCCTCTTTTTATTTGATCACAGAAGATATAGGCATGTTATCATAAGAGGGACTGGATGGAAGGGAGAGAGGCTCTTGCTTTGGAAAGATGGCCTCGGAAGCAGCTTCATACATCACCTCCTCTCATTCTCTGATTGCAGGACCATAGTGGAGTGTGTCAAAAATTATTCTTCTTCCAAAGCTAAGATTTAGATTCTCCCTCTGAGCTTGGATCTGCTCCATTAAAGGCAACTCTCCCTTGGCGATCTTCTTTTTGATATCTCTTATATGCATGTCCATGGTAGAGTTGTGACAATCTGACATTCCGGATTAACTCCGTTAACCCAAGACTAACCGAAATGATACGAAATCAAACAAAAACAAACTACAAGGGTTATAATGGAACAAAACAAGTTATAAACACCAAAATTACAAGGATTAAGTTTGTAATTAGGTTAGAGTACAAAATTTTGACTTTTGAAGTAAAAATTCAGCTAAAGTCTAAGTAAAAAATCGAAATTGGCTCCTAACACAAGTTACAAATGAATTAAACCTTTCATAACAGTCGCATTGATGATTACCATCATCAATTCAGTGATTATTGTGATCATAATCATCGAATTAAACCAATTAAAGCTCATAAAGTCGAAACCGTTATAGATGCATATCAAATCCGTATTACTCGACCATAATTCGTCAAATTGGACTCTCTAATCATCTAGTCGGCATATGTAGAGGGATAAGAACACATCAATTTGATCCTTGAAGTCTTGAACAGAAGATTTGGTCCGAGAAGCAACCGAACCCCAACCTTTTAGTCAAACTACTACAATCAGACATCAAATCAGGTAAAGAATTACTCGTACACAACCTAAATGGGCCGACTAAGCATAGCCCTATGCTTAGTTCATGTACAAACATCAAATTGTATGAATCCTAAGTCTAGGGTTCATCATCTATAACGATTTGGGGGGTTTCGTACAAACGAATTCAAAAAACTAATTCAATTATATACACAGTTTCCTATTAACATGGTAAACGAAATCCCCGTATCAAATTTATATAACAATAACGAATTGACCAAGTTCAAATTCTAGGGTTCTTGAAATAAACGATTTTGAGGATTTTGATCGAGATGGGTTCAAAAATCAAATTAAATGGTACTATGAGTTTCAGAAAACCTTGAATAAGAATAACCCTATGTTAATATGATGTTACAACAACGAATTAAACGATTTTTAATTCTAGGGTTCATAACATAAACCGTTTTGGGGGTTTTAATCTAAATGAATGAGGTATTCAAATTAAATTATGTGTAAAGGTTTGAAATTTATTGCTAAACGAAATCCCTATGGATTTTGAGCTTTACATTAACGAATTTAACAAATTTGGGTTAAAGATTTGGGATTTAGGTTCGAATTCTATCAATGTGTAAAAACCATATGATTTTGATTGAAAATTTTCAATTAAATACACATATAAACTCGCCTAAATCTGTAGAAACAAAACCCCATGGTCCGGAGATCGATTGGGTTCGAATTGCGGGTCAATTGGGAACCATATGGTTCGGTTATGGTTAAACAAAGGGAACCAGGCATCTCAAAGCTTAAAACAATTCATTTCTGAATTCTAATGCAATTGACTAGTTGGGTCAGATGGTAAGATGGGCTTGTTGTGTCCAGGAGGTCATAGGTTCGAACCTGTGCCCCACTGGTTTTTGATGTTTTAATCATAAATCATTCATTCTAACTCCGATTTGACCCGTTCAAGTTGCGTTGGAACCGAAATGGAATCCCGAACAAATTATAATGATAAAATTTACATTTTGACTCGAAACCATAATCGCGTATAATTACGCGTGTTTAAACGAAATCGTGTATACTATATGATTTTAACAAACAAATTCGAAACCACGCGTACTTTTGTATGAACGTTTCAAACAACTTAAAATACGTATGTTGACACGTGTGTGACCACAAACACGATTTGGAAATTCTGAATAACACAACGTTATTGTTACAACAAAGATTCTTCGTAGAAGTTAATCTACGTGATTTCGCGAACGTTTGATCATTCTACTAGCATACTAAGGTGCGTACACAACCCCTTTTCTTATTTTAACTGTTTTGGGGTAGAAAACATGTGCAAACAAACATTTTAGATACATATCACTTGCATGAGTTAGCTATTTACGATAAGTGCGAACATAGCATTACAAGTCCTTACATATCGAACCGTTTAGTTTGCCGTAGTGTAAAGCGTGGTAGTTGAAGATAGATCTATTGGGTTTGACAAACCTCACTTTGTAGATTGTAGGTCTACGCAAGTGTTTAACTAGCCAATTCAAACATTACTATTGTTTGTGCTAGACAATAGTGGAAAGACAACCAACATTCAAACAGTCAGCTTCAGTGTCGACCGCTTATGTAAATAGTACAAATGACTAGCTATCATGAATATGCAATGTGTGATTATGTTATCTGCAAACATTACTTTTCAAACAGTTGTTCAAACATTGTGATTACTTATTCAAACCTGTGTATGCACCAACCTTTGTGTTGACTTTATTTGCATGTTTTCTCAGGACACTAAATCACAAGTAAGGACGAGCAGGGACTAGGATGTTGAGTCTCATGCATGCATTTTAATTCAAGTGTTTTGGATTTGATTATTTAAGACTTTGAACTTGTAATTTACATTTCGCAAACTGTTATGTTTTGTTATTGGTTTTCAAACGCTTCCGCAAACGTTGAAACTTTGATATTACAATTTAAACTAAGTTTATGTTTGAAAAGCATATAGAGTCTAATGACTGAGATCTTGGTTAGTCACGCCCTAAACGGTAATATTCCGTTAGTTGAAATTTGGGGGTGTGACAAGAGTTCTTCATTAGGCCAGGCTGCTGCCGAGAAAATCCATAGTTCATCACGAACTTTTTCATCTTTTCTCGGTAGGAAGTCTCCTTTTGTTTTTTGGTGAGAACTGCCACATCTTTAGATGCAGCAGCAGCCTATTCAAGCTGCTCCACCCTATCCAGCTCAAAGGCCATTCTAAGTACGACCAGTTAAGTATCTCATCTGCATCAAATCCCTTCTCCTAGAGGAGACCAGAAAGTCTTAGAATTTCTCCATCCAGGGAAGTATCTGTCAGCCCTTCTTTTGCCTTTGTCCATTTGGTTAACCCAGAGGAGATTGACTCTGTGGCCTCACTAGTTGGTTCATCGGCCAATGGTTCTTCTGAGGAAGTCAGCCCAAGGATGACTGGGCCTTCGGAAGCAGCTGTAGCTTCGGAATTAACCTTAGCATTCACTAACTCCTCCAGTTGACCAACCACTTTGGAAGGCTCCTTTGTAGTGACCTCATAAAACTTAGAAATGGAGAAGAGAGTTTCCTCAGCTCTTGTCCTAATAGGAGACATAGGTTACATGGAGATAGAGATTTCAGCTTGAGTGGAATTTTCCATGGTAACCTCGGCTGAAGTCCCAGAAGGGGACTTAGTCCCAGAAGGGGACTGTTGGATTCTGGGCTCCATGAAGATGTTAGATGTGGGCTCTTGTTGTTTCACCATGGATGCCCATGCTTCTTCTGAAGAGGTGGATGAAGAGCTAGAATAGTGAAAGTGTTTGCTCAAGAACTCATCCTAGTCATTGTCTTAATTAGCAAGGACTGGAGTGGGTTCTGAAGCAGCTTCCTCCTCTCCTTTGGATGGAGATCTTGATTCCATAGGCTGTACCTTCTCCCCCTTTTTGGAAGCATCAAGGGAAATAGAGGACACCTGGCTAGGATCAGGATGAAATGGTTGAAGGATGACTGGGGGCGGCGCTGGAGGTCCAGAATGATGGCTTCCTTTTCCTGGACCTGCAGCCTGAAGGTGGCAACCTCATAATCCAGTTGGGCTACCCTGGCTTGTAATGTGGTGATAGTGGCCTTCAATTCCTATATGGTGATGCCCTCATCCACCTGAATGGAATCATGGGGCGATGGAGTCCTGAGCCTAGCTCCTGCACCTCCACCACCAGATGTGGTTTCTTGGCTCCCTGGATTCCTCTCATTGAGTATGACCTCAAAGAAGTCATCAGCAATATGAGTTGACACAAGGGAGGTCCTATTGCCTATACCACTGTCTTGAAGAACCTGAGAAGGTTCAATAGTAGTGGTAGCCTCCACTGTATTGACCCCTTCAGAACTTTTGGGGTCAACCTCTGTACTGGAAAGCTCTGGGTCAGGAAACCTTGCTTGTAGTTCTGTCACCACTCTCGTTAATGTTTGGGTAGTGGGAGAGAGTGGATCATCCAGAGCCACTAAAGAGGGTCCTTGAGCCTGGGTTAACATATGGGTGGGGGGCCTTGATGGGTTATAATCACCTGGGGACCTAGGAGACAGTCCCTAAAATAAGGGAGATGCTTCAACAGAAGCAGCCTCCATGATTGGGGTATCCCCTTGGATATTCTCAGGTATGTATGGTGACGTAATCTGAGGGCTTTCAGACTGGTGAGGGGCAGCCACTGGTTCTAGAGGAAGAACCAGTGGTGAAACAGTAGGTGTGGCTTGCACTTTGGGTAGAACTGGGCCCCTACCGGTTCTTTTTGCCCTTTTCTTTGTAGGTTCAGAAGAAGGTTCCTGAACAGCTGTAGAGAGCTGCTCAGGGGTTCGTTTGCGTTTGTATGTGTTTTTTATTGGGTGTGGGATAGATGGGGAAGGTGTGGGATCAGCATTTGTTGGTTTTACAAAGTTGTCACCTTCAGGAGTAGGAAGCTTCATGGAGGGAAGAAGAGGATTGAAAGTTTCAGAAAATTGGGCACTCTTCTTCTTCAGCTGAACAAAAACCTTGGCAGTAACCAAGGGGATATTGTAGATGTTTCCAGTCAGAGAGAGGGAGGATCCCAACTCACTAACAAAAATATGCTGCAAAAATCTGGGATACATGCAAAATTTCTTAGGTGACGAAAGATTTTCAGTCAAATTATTGAAAATAAAAGCAGAGAAATTAAAATTTTGATTGGAGATCAAGCCATGAATAGCCGCAACTAAATCAGAGGGGACTTGATCCCAACCACCGGATTTATTAGATAGACAGTGAAGAAAAACATGTATGAGGTACTTGTAATTGTAGGATACTCTACCCTCCAAATAGGTTGTTGAAGGGAGAGGACCTTCATATTTGAATGACCTGAAAGTCATTGCTACCAAATCCCTTGTGAATGAGACCCTTCCACTAGCATGAGTTAGATGAAGATGCCGACTGATGGTCTCCACAAAAATGGAGATGGGATGAGCATCAATGCTAGCCATGAGAGTTCTACCATTGGGAGATGAAGCAATATAGCACGAAGGCCAAAACTGTTGGTGATGAGATTCATACACCACGGGTTTGACGATGAGGGAAAAGTGATAACTGCTCCTTTGAAGAAAGGAGAAGATGGGTGCGAAATCATCATCGAGTTCAGCTGATAATTCCGCAACCAGGTTGTGAGCAGGTTGAAAGGCGAGTGGTTCCATGGCAATCGAAGAGGATTTAGGGTTTAATTTGAGAGTAAACAAGGGAATTGATTTGAAAATGGAACGGTGAGAGAAAATGGAATGAGCGGTAGACCTTTTATACCTTATGATGTTAGCATTTAATGCAGACACACATTTAATTTTTGAGATCCGAAGTGTCAGAGTAAAGGTCTTCCGAGATAGCTGTTGTGCACTGGGGTTCTCACAATTTTCAGAAGGGGCAACTAGGTTCTGAAGATATTGCTATCGGAAGGAGTACATGGGACCAGAAGATGTTCTTCGGAAGACATGCACTTCCGATGCATATTTAAAGTATGTTGAATATATCATCGGAAGCACTTTCTTCTGAAGGATCAGAAAGTTTAATCAGATAAGATTATGCTTCGGAAGGAATATTCTTCTAATGACTATATATTGCTTAGATAAGCAGTTTTATTGAATCAGAAGATGAAGCTTCCGAAGGCAAGTCAATGTATCGGAACATGAGTACCTTAGAAGAATTAGTGTCTTCCGAAGAGTGAATGCTTTCGACTCAAGAGTTAAAAAAAATTACTTCCAAAGACTTAAAATATCTTCTGAAGAGTAATTACTTATCAGAAGATAATATCTTCCGAAGGGTTATTTACATCTTGTTACAAATTCATCTATTCAAAATTGATCATACCTATGGCTGTTATTAAATACCTGAATCTTCATTAATCAAAAGCCTTGGTGAAGAGATCAGCCACATTGTGTTTTGTATCAACTTTGACTAGATGAATTAAATTCTTTTTTGCACAATCTCTGATGAAGTGATGTGACAATCCGATATTTTCGAATTAACCTCGTTAACCCTCGTAGGTTAAATTGTATCTTATGAGGCCCAATTGAATAGAAGTAGCCCCAATTATACTTTAAGAGGCCAAGTTAGGCCCAATGAGGCCAAGGTAGGCCCAATGAGGCCCAAGGTAGGCCCAATTGTATTTAGGAGGCCCAAAAGGATTAATCTAGTCCAACAATGTTCTAAGTAGCCCAATTAGTGACAATTCGGCAATTCGGATTAACCCCGTAGTCTGAAAACATCTGAATTTTGGCAAAAACCGTGTACAATCAAATCTAAGGGATTAGAATTAAGTAAAATATGGTTTAGAATACTTAAATTATAAGGTTTTAACTTGTAAATATTTATAAGTGTCAATTTTGACTTTTACTAGTCAAAATTTCGACTAGAACATCAAAGGAATTCGGAATTCATATCAATAGACCGTTATAATTGAATTAAACTAGTATTAATCATTAACTTAATGATGATTAATATATAGAATACGTTATTAGGTCTCATAATGGTCGAATTTAACTCAAAACGACTCCAAAGGATTGAAACCGTCCCATTAACTACAAATCTCATACTATTCGATCAAAACTATCGCAATTGAGCATTCCTAGATCATAATCGGCACTGTTAGCATCTATTACATATCACAATTCGAACTTAGAAGCTACGAATTAAAGAATCCGATCGGGAGTCGACCGAACTCAAGCCACAAGTTGAACTACATCAATTCGATATCTAACCAAGTAAGTTCTTGTTCCTAAACCTTCTAAAACAGCCGACTAAGAATACCCCTATGCTAATTGTGGGTTCTAACATCGGATTAATCGATTTCAATATCTAGGGTTCATATAAGAAACGGTTTTGGGGGTTTCTTGTTTAAACAGTGTAATAGTCGAATTAACTCACATGGTTAGTTTCATAAGTCGCCGACTAAACTAATCCATGTGTCAATTTCATGAAATCAACAAGAATTGATAGTGTTTGATTACTAGGGTTCTTGAATAAAGATGATTTGGGGGTTTTGATCCAAATGAGTTATAAAATTCAATTAAACCTTTCAGACATGTTCGAAATTCATCTTATATTGAAAACCATGTGTCGATTTCATGAATCAATAACGAATTGTTAGATTTCGATTTTTAGGGTTCATTACAATGTTTGAATTGGGGTTTTCAACTTGAATGTGTCTGTTAAATCAATTAATTAGCACAGAGAGGTTCAAAATTGTTGGTTAAATGAAAACCATGTGGATTTAAGGTCAAACACAATCGAATTTGATGAATTCGAATTAATGAGAATGAGGTTAAGGTTCGAAACTGTTAGGGTCTTAAAACCGTATTATTTTGTCAAAATTGCTAAATTAAAACGATGATTTGATACGTCTGGATTCAAGGAATAATAGCCCCATAGTTTTAGGATTGATGAAATTCGAATCGATGCTCAATTGAGAACCATTTAGTTCGGTGATGGATCACAAAGGGGAAACCGATTAAGTAAAGCTTAAAACAAATATTATGGGTTTTCTGTTGCAAATGCATAGTTGTCTGAGATGGTAAGGTGCTTGTGTTCGGGGTGAGAGGTCACAGGTTCGAACCTGTCCTCTGCCGGTTTTTTGAAAATTTTAACAACTTTTTAGTATTTTGCTCATAACTATCTCATTTCAAATCCGTTTCGATCCGTTCAAATTTCGTTGGAACCAGAATTTCATCCCGAACATGTTAGAATGATAAAATTTATATTCTAACCCGAAAAACGTAATCGCGTATAATTACTTTTGTTTAAATAAAATCATAAACGGATATGTGATTTTATTTAAACGGATTTAAAAACACGCGTACTCACGTATGCACATTTCTAACACTCTAGTATACGTGTGTTGACACGTATGTGATTTCAAGCACAAAACGATATTCCGAATAACACTATGTTATTGTTAAAACACAGATTCTTCGTAGAGGATTTTCTACGCGAGTTCACGAGTGTTTGATCATTCTGCAACAATCAAAGGTGCGTACACGGCCCCTTTCTTATTTTAAACTGTTTTGGGGGAGAAAACATGTGCAACAAACATTTTAGATACATATCACTTGCATGAGTTAGCTGTTTACATTATGTGACAACATAGCATTTAAAAGTCCTTACACTTCGAACCGTTTAGTTTGCCGTAGCGCAAAGCGTGGTAGTTGGAAATAGATCTATTAGGTTTGACAAACCTCACTTGGTAGATGGGATCTATGCAGGTGTTTGACTGACCAAACAATCATTACTATTGTTTGTGCTAGACAATAGTGGCAAGGCAAAACATGCGATAGCATGCACTAGTCAGCTTCGGTGTCGACCACTTATGTAAATAGTATATATGACTAGCTATCATGACTATGCAATGTGTGATTATGTTATCTGCAAACTTATATTCAAACTGTTGTTTCAAACAATTGTGAATGCTAAAACCTGTGTAATGCACCAACATTTGTGTTGACTTGATTTACATGTTTTCTCAGGACGCTAAGGTACACCAGAAAGCAGGCATGGACTAGGAGATCGAGTCGCATGCATGTTTTACATTTTAGTTATTTGAAATTGATCATTTGCAACTTTGCATTGTAGTTTACATTTTACAACTGTTATGTTTGTTATGGTTTTAAAACGCTTCCGCAAATCTTTGAAAGATTTGATGTTACTGTTTTAGACCAAAGTATGTTTTGAAAATTCATATAGAGGTCTTCATTATGTCTAATGATCTGAGATCCTGGTTTGTCACGTTCCCAAACGGTATGATTCCGTTAGTTGAAAATTGGGGGTGTGACAGATTGGTATCAGAGACATTGGTTATAGCGAACTAGGTTTGCATTTGTAGACTTAGACTATGACTGTTAGACATTAGACATGCATACTTACACATATCACTTAGGAAATTACATATGGCATTATGTAATAGACTTGCTTAGACATTCCATGGCACTGCACTTACATATGGTATTATGTAACAGGCATGGCATCTTCATCATACATATACATTGATGATTCGGAGGATGAGGAGCCGGTAGTTCCAGCACCACCATCATCACCAGCACCACCTATCCAATCTCCTCCACCATCTGAGAGAGATGATTCAGACCCGGAGGAGGACCCGGATGAGGATCCGGAGGAGGAGCCAGTTGAGGGTACTCAGGAGATTCCTGCTGAGGGACCTTCTACCCATCCACCACCTGCACTGGATATTCCTGAGCCTAAGAGGCAACGGACTGATTCTGAAGAGATTGCCAAGCTACGTGAGGATTTATACTGGGCAAATGACAGGATCGAATACAATGTGCGGGAACTCTGGGATGCAAACGAAAGACAAGATAACATTGCTCATCTGGTTAATGCGATGCGAGATGAGATCATCCATTTGACTGGTCGTCTCGAAGCTTCTGAGAACCGAGCTGAGATTTTGGAAGGCAGACTTGAAGCCTTGGAAGATTTGGTGGTCTCGGATAATGAGGAGGAGGATGAAGAGAATGAAGAGGAGGAAGGGGAAGAACCAGCACCAGCTGTTGATTCTGATCCTGAATCCACTGTTGAGGATGATTGATTTTCTTTATTTTGTTTAAAATTATTAGGGGCGGGTTGTGTCCCTACATTAGATGTTTGGAAAATTTATGTTTTGATTTCAAAAGTATTGTACTCAAATCAGATTTCTATCTATTGAAAAACTATTATTTATTGCCACCAGTTGTGTTGATTTATATATTACATGTTGTGTTTGTTGTATTATTTACACATGTCACATTGGACTTTGATAACACTCTAACACTTCTTTTAACTAGGAAGATAATGGCTGAGGGGAACGTTCACATGACAGTTGCTGAGCTCAATGAGCTGATTAATAACAGGGTCGCGGAGGCTATCGCGAACTACGCTCAGACACACAATGCAGGGCCACATGGTCCAGCAGGGGGATTGGTGAATCCACAGGCATGCACGTTCAAGATGTTCTTGGACTGTAAGCCACATAATTTCAAAGGATCGGAGGGGGCCATTGGACTTCTTCGATGGATTGAGAAGGCTGAATCAGTGTTTGAAATGTGCAACTGTCCTGATGAGAGCAAAGTAAAGTATGCTACGGGAACATTGGAGGGTCCGGCATTGACTTGGTGGAACTCGAATGTTCAGACTCTGGGATTGGGTGAGGCTAATGCCTTGACTTGGAATGGATTCAAGACTTTACTGCAGGAGGAGTACTGTCCTCGCAGTGAGATGCAGAAATTAGAGGAGGAATATTGGCACCTCAAGATGGAGGGGTCCAACATCGAGGAGTACACGACTCGATCTCATGAATTAGCCAGACTTCTACCTCACATGGCTACTCCCGCAAGCAAGTGGATAGAGAGGTACATCGGGGGATTGGTGCCTCAGATCCAGGGATTGGTCACTTCTGCAAATCCCACCACAACTCGACAAGCTGTTCGACTGGCGCACCAATTGACTGATCAGGCAGTGTTACAGGGGACTCTGCCTAAACGAACAGCAGCTACTAAAGTAGGTGATCATAAAAGGAAGTGGGAGAGCAACAACACCAAGAATTTCAACCAACAGTCGTTTCAGCAGAACCGGAAACAAGACTCAAACAAGTCTTATCACAACTCAAATAGTGGTCAGCAATCATCATCGTCAGGGGGTTATATTGGTAAACATCCAAAGTGCAACAAGTGTGGATTTCATCATGCGGGAAATCAGTGTGATAAAGTTAAGTGCCAACGGTGTGGTAAGGTTGGGCATGCAGCTAAGGATTGCCGCGGAGAGCTGCAAAACAATCACAACAATCAGAATAACAACCAGAACAACGCACAGAAGGGTTGTTTTGAGTGTGGCAAGATGGGGCACTTTAAAAAGGATTGCCCACAACTCAAGAAAGGCGGGGATAACAATGCAAATGTCAACGGCAACGGAAACGGTAACGGCAATGGCACCAATAACAACAACAATAACAACAACAATGGTGCTAGGGGCAGGGCGTTTGTGATTGGAGGACGTCAACCACGGGAGGATCCCAACATTGTTACGGGTTCGTTCCTCTTAAATAATCACTATGCCTCTATGTTATTTGACACTGGTGCCGATCGGAGTTTTATATCTAGTTCACTTGCTAAGTTGCTAAATGTTAGTCCCACTGCCTTAGATAGTCCATACACTGTAGAATTAGCTGATGGTAAGTTAATTGTAAGTGAACAAATCCTTAAGGGATCCATACTTGATTTGATGGGTCAGACATTGGAAATTGACCTTATGCCTATCACTTTAGGCAGTTTTGATGTGGCCATTGGCATGGACTGGTTGTCCAAACATCAGGCTGAAATAGTATGCCATGAAAAGATCGTTCGTATACCTCTTACAAATGGAGAGACATTGTATGTACAAGGTGAGAAGAGCAGTACGCCACTGCGTCTCATATCTTGTATGAAAGCACATAAATGTCTGCGTAAAGGTCATACGGCAGTTATATCACTTATAACTGAAAAGCTGGTAGCTGAGAAGAAGGTTGAAGATATTCCAGTAGTTTGTGAATTTCCGGAGGTATTTCCAGAAGACTTACCGGGATTACCGCCTATCAGACAGGTGGAATTCCGAATCGACCTTACACCAGATGCAGCACCGATAGCCAGGGCGCCTTATCGACTTGCATCGTCAGAGATGCAAGAGCTATCTACACAACTGCAAGAGTTGTTGGACAAGGGTTTCATACGACCTAGTTTTTCACCGTGGGGAGCTCCAGTTTTGTTTGTTAAGAAGAAGGATGGGACTTTCCGTATGTGTATCGATTACCGGGAACTTAACAAGGTTACTATCAAAAACCGGTATCCGTTACCCAGAATTGACGATCTGTTCGATCAGTTGCAAGGTTCGAGTTATTACTCGAAGATTGATCTCAGATCGGGTTATCATCAACTAAGAGTTCAAGAAGAAGATATTCCGAAGACAGCATTCAGGACGCGCTATGGCCATTACGAGTTCTTGGTCATGCCATTTGGGTGACAAATGCTCCAGCAGTATTCATGGATCTCATGAATCGTGTTTGTAAACCTTACCTTGATAAGTTTGTCATTGTTTTCATTGATGACATCCTCATCTATTCTCAAACTGAGGAGGAACACGCTGAACATCTTCGATTGTTGTTGGAATTACTGAAACAGGAACAATTGTACGCTAAGTTCTCGAAATGTGATTTCTGGATGCGAGAAGTACAATTCTTGGGTCATATAGTCAATGAAAAGGGCATACATGTTGATCCAGCAAAGATTGAAGCGATTAAGAATTGGGAAGCACCAAAGACTCCTACCGAGGTACGACAATTTCTTGGTTTGGCGGGTTATTACCGACGATTCATTGAGGGTTTCTCAAAGATCGCTCAACCACTTACAGCTCTTACGCATAAGGGAACGAAGTATAACTGGACGGATAAACAGGAAACTACATTCCAGTTATTGAAACAGAAACTCTGCAGTGCACCGATTCTGTCCTTACCGGAAGGGACGGAAGACTTTGTGGTGTATTGTGATGCATCTGCACAGGGTTTGGGATGTGTATTGATGCAACGTGATAAAGTGATTGCTTATGCTTCAAGGCAGCTACGACCACACGAAAAGAATTACACTACTCATGACTTGGAGTTAGGAGCAGTGGTTTTTCCTTGGAAGATTTGGAGGCATTATCTGTATGGAACTAAGTGTACCATTTACACTGATCATAAGAGTTTGCAACATATCTTTGATCAGAAGGAACTTAACATGAGACAACGACGATGGGTTGAGTTGTTGAACGACTACGAATGTGCGATTAAGTATCACCCGGGAAAAGCTAATGTGGTAGCTGATGCTTTAAGCAGAAAAGACACATCAACAAGACGGGTTCGCGCGCTTATGATGACGATACATACTGACTTACCTGACAAGGTACGCAGTGCTCAGCTCGAGGCCTTAAAAAAGGAAAACTTGGTACAGGAATCCTTGCGAGGAATGGAAGAACAATTGGATGTTAAACCTGATGGAATTCGTTATTTTGTTAATCGACTGTGGATACCTTTGTACGGAGGTTTAAGGGAACTCGTGATGGATGAAGCACACAAGTCCAGATATTCAGTCCATCCGGGATCAGACAAGATGTATCATGATTTGAAGGCACTGTACTGGTGGCCTCACATGAAAGCCGACATTGCTAGGTACGTTAGCAAATGTTTGACTTGTTCGAAAGTCAAAGTTGAATACCAGAAGCCATCTGGTTTACTGCAACAACCAGAGATACCGATGTGGAAGTGGGAACAGATTTCGATGGACTTCATTACTAAGTTTCCCCGTACACCGAGTGGTTGTGATACGATATGGGTAATTGTTGATCGATTAACGAAATCTGCACACTTCTTAGCAATCAAGGAAACCGATAAGATGGAAAAACTGACTCGCATTTACATCAAGGAAGTGGTAGCACGGCATGGCGTGCCAATCTCTATCATATCAGATCGGGATGCCCGATTTACTTCCAACTTTTGGAAATCACTTCATAAGTCATTGGGAACTCGCTTGGATATAAGTACCGCCTATCATCCACAGACCGACGGTCAAAGTGAACGTACGATTCAAACGCTCGAGGATATGTTACGAGCTTGTGTAATTGACTTTGGGGATAGCTGGGAAAACCATTTGTCGTTAGTGGAATTCTCTTACAACAATAGTTATCATACAAGTATTCAAGCAGCACCGTTTGAAGCTTTGTATGGTCGCAAATGTCGTTCACCAGTTTGCTGGGCTGAAATTGGTGACAGTCAAATAACAGGTCCTGAATTAGTGCATGAAACGACAGAGAAGATAGTTCAAATCCGGAACCGTATGGCAGCGGCCCGGGATCGACAGAAGAGTTATGCAGATAAACGTCGTAAGCCATTGGAATTTCAGGTAGGAGACCGAGTTCTTCTAAAGGTATCACCTTGGAAAGGTGTGATACGATTCGGCAAGCGCGGGAAGCTTAGTCCACGTTACGTAGGACCTTTTGAGATTCTGAAAAGGATTGGTCCGGTTGCGTATCAACTCAAATTACCGGATGAACTCAGTGGAGTTCATGATGTCATTCATGTATCGAACTTAAAGAAATGTCTTTCTGATGAGACATTGATTGTACCATTGGAAGAAATACAAGTGGATAAACAGTTACGATTCATTGAAGAACCAGCAAAAATCATGGATCGAGAGGTCAAACAACTTAAGCAAAGCAAGATTCCGATAGTCAAAGTTCAGTGGAATTCAAGACGTGGTCCTGAATTCACAAGGGAACGGGAAGACCAAATGATGAAGAAGTATCCTCATCTGTTCAAAACAGCAACTACCAACACTGAGAGCGCATGTTAAATTTCGAGACGAAATTTCCTTCAACAAGGGGATGACGTACGTGATGTTTCACACATCAACACTACAAATTTCAAACTGTAAGCACAAACACTTTATTCAATTGGTTTTGTTACAAACATTTGTGCTACATTACATTTTATACATTTGATGTGCTACATTTCATATGTTACATGTTATGGTAGTACATGCATGATTGGTTACACACAATTTGCTATGTGCGGGGTTGCATAGTACAAACAGTTACAGACACTCATTATGTGTGAGGTTACACAACACAGTATGATCAAACACAAACAGTCACAGTTAGGTGAACTAACTAGTGTACACACAAACAGTCACATTGAACGATCACACTTAGTTGTGATGTTGCAAGTATTAGATTTTGTGTGTGAGTACACACAAGCACACGGAATGATCAAACCACACTAACACGTACGATTTAAACTCGTAAGTAGTTTCCTAACTACTCCTAACATTTACTAATTTTCGGGACGAAAATTCTTTCAACAAGGGGATGATGTGACAATCCGATATTTTCGAATTAACCTCGTTAACCCTCGTAGGTCAAATTGTATCTTATGAGGCCCAATTGAATAGAAGTAGGCCCAATTATACTTTAAGAGGCCAAGTTAGGCCCAATGAGGCTAAGGTAGGCCCAATGAGGCCCAAGGTAGGCCCAATTGTATTTAGGAGGCCCAAAAGGATTAATCTAGTCCAACAATGTTCTAAGTAGCCCAATTAGTGACAATTCGGCAATTCGGATTAACCCCGTAGTCTGAAAACATCTGAATTTTGGCAAAAACCGTGTACAATCAAATCTAAGGGATTAGAATTAAGTAAAATATGGTTTAGAATACTTAAATTATAAGGTTTTAACTTGTAACTATTTATAAGTGTCAATTTTGACTTTTACTAGTCAAAATTTCGACTAGAACATCAAAGGAATTCGGAATTCATATCAATAGACCGTTATAATTGAATTAAACTAGTATTAATCATTAACTTAATGATGATTAATATATAGAATACGTTATTAGGTCTCATAATGGTCGAATTTAACTCAAAACGACTCCAAAGGATTGAAACCGACCCATTAACTACAAATCTCATACTATTCGATCAAAACTATCGCAATTGAGCATTCCTAGATCATAATCGGCACTGTTAGCATCTATTACATATCACAATTCGATCTTAGAAGCTACGAATTAAAGAATCCGATCGGGGGTCGACCGAACTCAAGCCACAAGTTGAACTACATCAATTCGATATCTAACCAAGTAAGTTCTTGTTCCTAAACCTTCTAAAACAGCCGACTAAGCATACCCCTATGCTAATTGTGGGTTCTAACATCGGATTAATCGATTTCAATATCTAGGGTTCATATAAGAAACGGTTTTGGGGGTTTCTTGTTTAAACAGTGTAATAGTCGAATTAAATCACATGGTTAGTTTCATAAGTCGCCGACTAAACTAATCCATGTGTCAATTTCATGAAATCAACAAGAATTGATAGTGTTCGATTACTAGGGTTCTTGAATAAAGATGATTTGGGGGTTTTGATCCAAATGAGTTATAAAATTCAATTAAACCTTTCAGACATGTTCGAAATTCATCTTATATTGAAAACCATGTGTCGATTTCATGAATCAATAACGAATTGTTAGATTTCAATTTTTAGGGTTCATTACTATGTTTGAATTGGGGTTTTCAACTTGAATGTGTCTGTTAAATCAATTAATAAGCACAGAGAGGTTCGAAATTGTTGGTTAAATGAAAACCATGTGGATTTAAGGTCAAACACAATCGAATTTGATGAATTTGAATTAATGAGAATGAGGTTAAGGTTCGAAACTGTTAGGGTCTTAAAACCGTATTATTTTGTCAAAATTGCTAAATTAAAACGATGATTTGATACGTCTGGATTCAAGGAATAATAGCCCCATAGTTTTAGGATTGATGAAATTCGAATCGATGCTCAATTGAGAACCATTTAGTTCGGTGATGGATCACAAAGGGGAAACCGATTAAGTAAAGCTTAAAACAAATATTATGGGTTTTCTGTTGCAAATGCATAGTTGTCTGAGATGGTAAGGTGCTTGTGTTCGGGGTGAGAGGTCACAGGTTCGAACCTGTCCTCTGCCGGTTTTTTGAAAATTTTAACAACTTTTTAGTATTTTGCTCATAACTATCTCATTTCAAATCCGTTTCGATCCGTTCAAATTTCGTTGGAACCAGAATTTCATCCCGAACATGTTAGAATGATAAAATTTATATTCTAACCCGAAAAACGTAATCGCGTATAATTACGTTTGTTTAAATAAAATCATAAACGGATATGTGATTTTATTTAAACGGATTTAAAAACACGCGTACTCACGTATGCACATTTCTAACACTCTAGTATACGTGTGTTGACACGTATGTGATTTCAAGCATAAAACGATATTCCGAATAGCACTAGGTTATTGTTAAAACACAGATTCTTCGTAGAGGATTTTCTACGCGAGTTCACGAGTGTTTGATCATTCTGCAACAATCAAAGGTGCGTACACGGCCCCTTTCTTATTTTAAACTGTTTTGGGGGAGAAAACATGTGCAACAAACATTTTAGATACATATCACTTGCATGAGTTAGCTGTTTACATTATGTGACAACATAGCATTTAAAAGTCACTTCGAACCGTTTAGTTTGCCGTAGCGCAAAGCGTGGTAGTTGGAAATAGATCTATTAGGTTTGATAAACCTCACTTGGTAGATGGGATCTACGCAGGTGTTTGACTGACCAAACAATCATTACTATTGTTTGTGCTAGACAATAGTGGCAAGGCAAAACATGCGATAGCATGCACTAGTCAGCTTCGGTGTCGACCACTTATGTAAATAGTATATATGACTAGCTATCATGACTATGCAATGTGTGATTATGTTATCTGCAAACTTATATTCAACCTGTTGTTTCAAACAATTGTGAATGCTAAAACCTGTGTAATGCACCAACCTTTGTGTTGACTTGATTTACATGTTTTCTCAGGACGCTAAGGTACACCAGAAAGCAGGCATGGACTAGAAGATCGAGTCGCATGCATGTTTTACATTTTAGTTATTTGAAATTGATCATTTGCAACTTTGCATTGTAATTTACATTTTACAATTGTTATGTTTGTTTTGGTTTTAAAACGCTTCCGCAAATCTTTGAAAGATTTGATGTTACTGTTTTAGACCAAAGTATGTTTTGAAAATTCATATAGAGGTCTTCGTTATGTCTAATGATCTGAGATCCTGGTTTGTCACGTTCCCAAACGGTATGATTCCGTTAGTTGAAAATTGGGGGTGTGACAAGTGATATCTGATGTCAATGTGCTTGGTCTTCAAATGCTTGACAGGATTTTTGGTGGTTGAGATTGCACTGGAGTTGTCAATCTGTATAGGAGTATTACAGAATTCTACTCCATAATCTTTCATTTGATTTTGAATCCAGATTACTAGAGTACAGCAACTAGAGGCAGCAATGTATTTAGCTTCATCAGTAGAAGTAGAGACACATGTTCGCTTATTACATTGCCATGAAACTATTCTGGACCCAAGAAACTGACATCCTCCTGATGCAGACTTCTTGCTAATGTTGCAACCTCCATAATCACTGTCAGTGTAGGCCATGAATTGGAAGTCTGCATTCCTATGATACCACAATCCTAGGCTTGGTGCTACTTTGAGATATCTAAAGATCCTTATCACAGCAAACATATGAGAACTTTTTGGATTAGTCTGAAATCTTGAACACAAACAAATTGCAAACATGATGTCAGGCCTGCTTGCTGTAAGATGCATCAAGGAGCCAATCAGTGCTCTGTATTGGTGCTGATCAACATCCTCCCCCTCAAGATCAGGGCTAGGGATGTTGTCTTGGACATTGGGGTGCCTAAAGCTTTGTAGTCAGTGAAGTTAAACCTTTCAAAAATATCCTTGACATATTTTGATTGATTAATGAAAATCCCTGTATGAGTTTGCTTCACTTGTAGTCCAAGAAAGAAAGTGGGCTCTCCCATTGAGCTTATTTCAAATTTAGACTTCATTAGTGCTTCAAAGTCTTTGCAGAGAGATTCATCAGTAAAACCAAAGATAATATCATCAACATAAATTTGGACCAGCATAATATGTTGATTGGATTTCATGAAGGAAAGAGTCTTGTCAATAGTCCCTCTCTTAAAGTTGTTTGATAGTAGAAATCAGGACAAGATTTCATACCATTTTCTGGGAGCTTGATGCAGCCCATATAGAGCTTTATCAAGCTTATAGACATGGTTAGGAAACTTAGGATCTTCAAATCCAAGTGGTTGACAAACGTATACTTCTTCATCAATTTTTCCATAGAGGAAGGCACTTTTGACATACATTTGAAATACCTTGAAGTCTTTGGCAGCTGCAAATGCTAGAAATATTATTATTTCCTCAATCCTTGAAACTGGAGCAAAAACATCATCATAGTCAATCCCTTCTTCCTATGTGTGCCCTTGTACAACTAGCCGTGTCTTATTTTTGATGACAACACCTTTGTCATCCTTATTACTTCTAAAAACCCATTTGGTTCCAATTGCATATTTACCCTTAGGTAAAGGGCAGATTTTCCACACACCTTGCCTTTCAAATTGTAGGAGTTCCCCCTGCATTGCTTCTACCTAGCTACTGTCTTTCAAGGCCTCAACAAATTTGTTTGGTTCTATTTGGGATGCAAAGCAAGAAAACAAACAAATGTTTGCTTCATGCATGGTGTCACACCCCCGCTAAAGCGGAATCACGAGGGCGAGACGAAATCGGATTACAAATACATTGTTTATAAAGAAACTTACTAAATTGCATTCATAATCCAAATAACATACATAAGAGATTTACAAAGATTCAAATAACATATCGATAATAGTTTTACAAAATGATATGATTCAAAATGATACAACAATATAAGATTTCTCCATGTAGTCTAATTTAAATTAAACAATATCTTCAAAATCTTCTTGTTGTAATATAATCCATGTAGCTAATTTCCTGAAATACATGCTCAAGTATCAACTAAAAATAGTTGGTGAGTCCATAGGTTTATGACTCGATAAAGCATGATTACAAAAAAAAGAAGTTTATAGTAACATACATCCCATAATGTTTAACAATAAAGCATGCATTTTATGATTATGAGTTTAAATGATGTCAAACGTATACTTCACTCAAAATATTATTAATGTACATCATGAATATTAAAGAAGTTTAAACGATAGTAACACGTATACTCAAGTAATCCCTAAAATGCCTATTTTAATTAAACACATATGGATGTAAGTATCTAGCATGTATTCCACCCCAAAGTATTAAGTGAAAGAGGGGCTATGAAACTCACAAGTAGTAGGATGCTAGAAGATAGATAATATTAAGATCTTGCTCCTTGTCACGAACTTCAAACCCCTAAAATAAGGAAAGTATACATTTGTTGAGTTTTACGATGGATTTAATATTTAGTATATATATAAGAGATGCGTTAACCCGATTAATATATTGGGGTTATTGCAAAGTAATGACTTTCCTTAAGTCATAAAAGAAATGATAATACGTTACTCGAACTTGTCATCTTCCAACTTAATAATGATACTAAGCCATAACACAGTTCGCTTTTTAATTTGGCATTTTAATCGACTCTTTATTTTGAGTCGTACCAAATTACGAATGAAACCATGGATGGTTTAATGATAATGACACCACGGATGGTTTAATAATAATAAAGTTTGTAATGCGTATAATCAAGTTTTAATAGTATTAGATATTTTAGGGTATTACTTTGAAGTAATATTAGTGATTGAGGGTTTTAAAGTAAATTTCAAAATATTTTAATATCATTCAATTATTATAATTGAATATAAACAAGTGCATGGTTTTGATTTATAGTTTCTTCAAATATATGTATAAGTAGGCAAATGTTGAAAGTATGTTTTGTATAGTTGTTGATCTTTGATTAAAGACCCATAATTATACCAAACCTTTGTGTTATCAACATTCAAAATAATAAGGCAAATATTGAAGGTATGCTTGAATGTTTGGTAAAGAACAAACATACAAACCTTTTTGTTATCAATATTGCAAGAATCCATGACTTGAAAGTATGTTTGTGTATGGGTTGATCGTAGGTTACTTGTCATAAGACAAGTTATTAGGAAACCTTACAACACACAAACCTTTGTGTTATCAAGCATGGTAACAACTTAAAATTTGGAGGATTAGAAGAAGAAGATGAAGAACATAAGTAATGTAAGAGCATTTAGTTTAAGTGTTTATTACCTTGGAGATCTTGAAAGATCCCAAGAGAGGTGGTTTAGGGAGATAGAATTAGAAATCCAAAGAAGAATGGATTTGGTGCAAAGGATTTAGGAAGGATGTAATGGGGTATTTATAGTTGAGGAAGGGAGAGGGGAGAGGGTGTGTGAGTGTGACAAAGATGTTGGGGGAGACAAGGATGTTGGGGTGTAGGTTAATAGGTTAAAAAGTTAAATGATTATGTTTAATTAGGAATTTTGATTAAATTTTAATTAGGGAAAGAGTTCTTTGAATTTTTATAAAAAAAATGGGTAATAATATTTATAAAATAAAGAACTTTAAAAGAACTTAGTACTAAAATATTTCTAAAATTTATAAAATTTCTTGAAAATGTTTATTGATTCATATTTATTTAAAAGAACTTATTAAATATTTATTTTACATTATGAACAACTTTGAACTTGTTTGATAAATTTTATAATTATTTAAACATTGATTTAAATATTAAAATAGTTATGAATTTATATTTATTAATATACTTAAAATTTTCATAAAATTTATTCTAATATTTGGGATATTTATAAGTAGTTTATAATATAATTTGCGTTATTAAATATTTCCAAATTCTCATAGTTATTCCGTTAATCCTTGATTATTTTCATACGCATTACGATATCTGAAAACCCATGACTGATCATGTTTTTCTTAGTTGTTTAAATACCATCGACTCAACATACATATTAACTTGGTTTTTGTCCGTTAATGACTAAATAATTAAGATCTTAATATGGATTTTACCTGGATTTTTCACGGATGTTACAGTCTCCCCCGGTTAAAACAATTTCGTCCCGAAATTCAGTCTTTATTTACCAAGGTAGGGTCGTTCGTGAATAACTGAGGATACTCTTTCTTCATATGATCCTCTCTTTCCTAGGTGAATTCAGGTCCTCGCTTAGAGTTCCATCTAACTTTAACAATTGGAATGCGGCTTCGCTTTAACGTCTTCATTTCTCGGTCCATGACCTCAATCGGTTGTTCGATGAAGTGGAGTTTGTCGTCAAGTCGGACCTCATTCAATGGAATTATCATTGTTTCGTCTGATAAACATTTCTTCAGATTCGATACATGGAACGTATCATGAACTCTACTAAGTTCTTGCGGTAGTTGGAGCTTGTAGGCTACGGGACCAATTCTATCGAGAATTTCAAAAGGTCCAACGTACCTTGGAGCTAGCTTGTCCTTCTTCCCGAACCGCACCACGCCCTTCCATGGTGATACCTTTAGCATTACCTTATTGCCAATTGCAAATTCCAATGGTTTTCTTCGGTTATCGGCATAGCTTTTCTGACGATCCCTGGCGGCTTTGATTCGGTCTTTGATTCGTGCAATTTTATCCGTCGTTTCTTGAATGATCTCGGGTCCAGTTATTTGACTTTCCCTGATTTCTGCCCAACATACTGGAGATCGACATTTTCATCCGTATAAGGCTTCAAATGGTGCACACTTGATGCTTGTGTGGTAACTGTTGTTATAAGAGAATTCAATTAGTGGGAGATGGTTATCCCAACTTCCACCAAAATCTACCACACAACACCTAAGCATATCTTCCAAGGTTTGGATTGTTCTTTCAGTCTGCCCATCGGTTTGTGGATGATACGCGGTGCTAAGGTCAAGACGAGTTCCGAGTGCCTTTTGCATGGATTGCCAGAATCGGGAGGTAAATCGGCTATCTCTGTCGGAGATGATTGACATGGGCACCCCGTGCCTAGTGATGATTTCGGTAATGTATAGTTTAGCAAGCTTCTCCATCTTAAAATCCTCTCTAATGGGTAAGAAATGAGCAGATTTTGTCAATCGATCAACGATGACCCATATCGAATCATAACCACTAGAGGTACGTGGTAGTTTGGTGATGAAATCCATGGAAATTTGCTCCCATTTCCATTGTGGAATCTTGGGTTGTTGTAGCATACCCGATGGTTTTTGATGTTCAGCCTTAACCTTAGAACAGGTTAGGCACTTTCCGACATATAGAGCGATGTCTTTCTTCATTCCGGGCCACCAATAGTATTCCTTGAGATCTTTATACATTTTGTCGGCGCCCGGATGAACGGAGTATTTGGATTTGTGGGCTTCATGAAAAATGAGCTCTCGGATGTTGTTCAGCTCGGGAACCCACATTCTTTCTTGGAAATACAACACATCATCTTCCTTTAGTTCTAGTCTCTTCTCCGCCCCGCATAGCAGTTCTTCTTTGAGTTCCTTTGCCTTTAGAGCTTCCTTTTGTGCTTCAAGAATTTGGGTTTTGAGAGAGGTTTGTATTGTCATACCCAAGGCGCGTACGTGAACGGGTTTGATCCTCTCTTTTCTACTTAGTGCATCAGCCACCACGTTTGCTTTGTCCGGGATGGTAGCGTATGTCACAATCGTAGTCGTTGAGTAATTCAACCCATCTTCTTTGACGCATATTCAACATTTTTTGATCAAGGATGTGTTGGAGGCTTTTGTGATCGGTGTATATAATACACTTGGTACCGTAGAGGTAGTGTCTCCAGATTTTTAAAGCAAAGATAACGGCTCCTAACTCCAAGTCATGAGTGGTGTAGTTCTTTTCATGCACTTTGAGTTGTCGGGATGCATATGCAATAACTTTGTCTTTTTGCATCAACACGCAACCGAGACCTTGGTGCGATGCATCACAGTATACGACAAAGTTATCAGTGCCGTCGGGGAGTGATAGGATCGGGGCTTGGCATAATTTGTGTTTCAGTAATTGGAAAGCCTCTTCTTGTTCTCTTCCCCAATTGTACTTTTGCTCCTTTTGGGTGAGCATGGTTAATGGTTTGGCTATTTTTGAGAAGTTTTCAATGAATCTACGATAGTATCCGGCCAACCCTAAGAATTGTCGGATTTCTGTCGGGGTTGTCGGTGCTTCCCATTTCTCTACCGCCTCAATCTTGCTTGGGTCGACTTGAATACCCTTATCATTAACCACATGACCAAGGAAGTGAACCTCCTTTAACCAGAACTCGCATTTGGAAAACTTGGCATATAGTTTCTCCTTTGCCAAGAGTTGGAGTACTAGCTTTATGTGTTGCTTATGATCCTCTTCGTTTTGTGAGTATATAAGGATATCGTCGATGAACACGATCACGAACTTATCGAGGTAAGGCTTGCATACACGGTTCATTAGGTCCATAAATACCGCAGGGGCATTGGTGAGTCCGAAAGGCATTACAAAAAATTCGTAGTGCCCGTATCTTGTTCTGAATGCGGTTTTTGGGATGTCGTCTTCGTGGATTCTTAATTGATGATAACCTGACCGAAGGTCTATCTTTGAGAAGTGCCTAGACCCTTGTAATTGGTCGAACAAGTCATCAATCCGAGGAAGGGGATAGCGATTTTTGATGGTTACTTTGTTGAGCTCCCTATAGTCGATGCACATTCGAAAAGATCCATCCTTCTTTTAGACAAATAGAATGGGTGCTCCCCATGGTGAGAAACTCGGTCGGATGAATCCTTGATCAAAGAGTTCTTGTAATTGGCTTGATAACTCTTGCATCTCAGATGGTGCGAGACGGTAGGGTGTCTTTGCTATCGGTGCCGCTCCTGGAATCAGGTCGATACGAAATTCCACTTGTCGAACGGGTGGTAATGCAGGTAGCTCATCGGGGAATACTTCGGGAAAGTCGCGGACTATTGGTATGTCTCCGATCTTCTTCTCTTCTTGGTCTTTGACTTTGATATGGGCAAGGAAGGCTTGACATTCCTTTTTCAGATACTTACGTGCCTTCATAGCAGAAATGAGGTGTAGTTTCCTACTTGCTATTTCTCCTTGAATTTCTAGTGCTCCGCCGTTTGGTAATGGAACCCGAACAATTTTGAGGTGACATTGGATTTCAGCTTGATGTTTGGACAACCAGTCCATTCCGATGACTACATCGAAGCTTCCAAGTTGGATGGGAATGAGGTCTAGATAGAATGAGTGGCCGTCATAACTAAGGACACAGCCCTTGAGGATTTTTCGTGCAGTTAATAGTTTTCCGTTGGCTAATTCTATGGTGTAGATTTCAGTTAAAGGGGTAGATTTTTGGTTTACTACATGCTCAAACTTAGTTGATATGAAACTTTTATCAGCACCCGTGTCAAATAGAATAGATGCAAAGTGATTGTTTACAAGAAACATACCAGTAACGACGTTGTTGTCTTCACGGGCTTCTTGAGCTCCCATGACGAAAGCTCTTCCCCGAGGTGGGTTGTTGACAGTTCCAGATCCTTGGGGTCTTTTGGGACAGACATTGAGCATGTGGTCGGGGCTTCCACATCCATAGCAAGCACGTGGAGTGGGGTTGCTTCGACAGTTATTGGCTTGGTGCCCCGGTTTCCCACACTTGGAGCAGACAAGGCATGCTCCAAAATGGAAGTAGTTGCATTTGGCACACTTAGGTGCATGTTGATTCCTCTTGTCTTGGTTAACTGCCCCATAGTTACGGGCAGTTGTGGGTTTCTTGTTGTTGTTGTTGTGTCTTTTGGAGTGGTTGGACTGGTTGGATTGGTTGGTGTGGTTGGAGGATGTGGGGTTATCAATCTTCCTCTTTTCTCCCGAGTTTTTGTTCTCGAAAGCATTGTTTCTAACCAGATGATCCCTAAGTTGACCAGCCAAGAGGATGGCACCTTTGAGCGTGGTTGGTTTAGAAGCGGTGACCATGCTTCCAATTTGGGGTGCAAGTCCCCAGATGTAACGCTCGATTTTTCGATCTTCCGAGTTCACCATGTGTGGTAGTAAGCTCGAGAGTTCGTGAAAGCGGTCGTTATAGGCCATCAGTTCAGCACCCTTCATGGTAAGGTGCCAGAATTCATTCTCCAGTTTTTGCAATTCGTTGATGGGGCAGTATTCTTCTAGTAATAGGGCCTTGAATTCTTCCCAGCCCATTGATTCTGCCTCTTCAACACCCCGAGCCTGTATTTGGTTGTTCCACCAGTTCAAGGCCTTCCCTTGGAAGGAGTTTGCAGCATAACGAACCTTGTGGGTTTCAAGGCATTCAGAAATACGGAAAACTGCTTGGATCTTATCTATCCATTTTAGCAGTCCTATGGCTCCGTCGTTGCCATAGTAATCCTTCGGTTTACAGGACATGAAATGTTTGTATGTACAGCCCTTTCTTGCATTACTGGTTTCGGGGTCGGTGGTATTGCTATTATTGGTGTTGTGGTTGTTATTGTTGTTTCCTGAGTTCGAGTTTGCTCGAGCAAGTATGCCGGGTATGGCTGCAGCTATTCGAGCTTCCACTAGTTTTTCGATGTCGTTGGGTGTCATTGGAATAGTAGTATCTGTATTGTCAACTGGTCCCTTATCCTTTGGTTTTCGCCCTCTTTTTGTTGGAGCCATTAGCTATGAAGTTAAAAGGAAATGGTTTAGTATTTCATTTAATGTAGTAATTTATTCAATATATACTTGATTTGAGTTTTCGTGTGTGCAAAAGTATGGACCCTACTTTTATCAAACGGGTTTATCCCATTGGACATAACCAATGTTTTGAAACCTTGAGGTTAGGAACCCGTGTTATTTGTTAACTTAAAATAGAATTTGCCAAAACGCTCATGCATTTCAAATGGCGATTACGTGTGCACTCGTAATGGTAGTTTGACTTGCATGATTATTTTGGTTCTTGCTATTTTAGGTTGACATACGAATACGAGTATGAAAATAATCATCTTGGAAATTATATAAATCAATGAAGTTGGCTTCAAAGTGAAGCGGAATGGCAATCCAAAGGGATTGCCGTTGACTTATTAGAGCCGTATAGTTCGTACAACGTTAGGTATAACATGCTTTGGCCTATAGGTTAGAATACTCTCATCGGAAATCCCCAGGAAAGCTAGACTGGTCCCGCAGTATGTCGGGGATTTATGCGAATCGCTTTCCTAGACAGGAGTCCCAACTACCGGCATTCGCCCTTCCAGTTAATACATGTCTGTTTATACAAACTTAGCTCTAACGAGAACAGAATAAAAAATTTTGAGTGTGAGAGTGTCAAACATATTTTTGTCATACATACATATTATGTGTTTTAAATTTTTATATAATAGGAAAAGTAAAGGTCGTAGGATTTAACTAAGGTTTTTATAATCTAAGGCATTCTTAATGGAATACTTAAATTCTAAGGAAATTTCTATCAAACAAGCAAGTAAGCACGTATGGTGATAACAAGTAGTTCAAGTAAGGTAGCACATAAAGTCCATGTAAGTCCTAGGATGAGCTATAAGTTATAGTCTAGGTTTCATGCAACCTAATTCTCTATAACCAATGGCTCTGATACCAATCTGTCACACCCCCGCTAAAGCGGAATCACGAGGGCGAGACGAAATCGGATTACAAATACATTGTTTATAAAGAAACTTACTAAATTGCATTCATAATCCAAATAACATACATAAGAGATTTACAAAGATTCAAATAACATATCGATAATAGTTTTACAAAATGATATGATTCAAAATGATACAACAATATAAGATTTCTCCATGTAGTCTAATTTAAATTAAACAATATCTTCAAAATCTTCTTGTTGTAATATAATCCATGTAGCTAATTTCCTGAAATACATGCTCAAGTATCAACTAAAAATAGTTGGTGAGTCCATAGGTTTATGACTCGATAAAGCATGATTACAAAAAAAAGAAGTTTATAGTAACATACATCCCATAATGTTTAACAATAAAGCATGCATTTTATGATTATGAGTTTAAACGATGTCAAACGTATACTTCACTCAAAATATTATTAATGTACATCATGAATATTAAAGAAGTTTAAACGATAGTAACACGTATACTCAAGTAATCCCTAAAATGCCTATTTTAATTAAACACATATGGATGTAAGTATCTAGCATGTATTCCACCCCAAAGTATTAAGTGAAAGAGGGGCTATGAAACTCACAAGTAGTAGGATGCTAGAAGATAGATAATATTAAGATCTTGCTCCTTGTCACGAACTTCAAACCCCTAAAATAAGGAAAGTATACATTTGTTGAGTTTTACGATGGATTTAATATTTAGTATATATATAAGAGATGCGTTAACCCGATTAATATATTGGGGTTATTGCAAAGTAATGACTTTCCTTAAGTCATAAAAGAAATGATAATACGTTACTCGAACTTGTCATCTTCCAACTTAATAATGATACTAAGCCATAACACAGTTCGCTTTTTAATTTGGCATTTTAATCGACTCTTTATTTTGAGTCGTACCAAATTACGAATGAAACCACGGATGGTTTAATGATAATGACACCACGGATGGTTTAATAATAATAAAGTTTGTAATGCGTATAATCAAGTTTTAATAGTATTAGATATTTTAGGGTATTACTTTGAAGTAATATTAGTGATTGAGGGTTTTAAAGTAAATTTCAAAATATTTTAATATCATTCAATTATTATAATTGAATATAAACAAGTGCATGGTTTTGATTTATAGTTTCTTCAAATATATGTATAAGTAGGCAAATGTTGAAAGTATGTTTTGTATAGTTGTTGATCTTTGATTAAAGACCCATAATTATACCAAACCTTTGTGTTATCAACATTCAAAATAATAAGGCAAATATTGAAGGTATGCTTGAATGTTTGGTAAAGAACAAACATACAAACCTTTTTGTTATCAATATTGCAAGAATCCATGACTTGAAAGTATGTTTGTGTATGGGTTGATCGTAGGTTACTTGTCATAAGACAAGTTATTAGGAAACCTTACAACACACAAACCTTTGTGTTATCAAGCATGGTAACAACTTAAAATTTGGAGGATTAGAAGAAGAAGATGAAGAACATAAGTAATGTAAGAGCATTTAGTTTAAGTGTTTATTACCTTGGAGATCTTGAAAGATCCCAAGAGAGGTGGTTTAGGGAGATAGAATTAGAAATCCAAAGAAGAATGGATTTGGTGCAAAGGATTTAGGAAGGATGTAATGGGGTATTTATAGTTGAGGAAGGGAGAGGGGAGAGGGTGTGTGAGTGTGACAAAGATGTTGGGGGAGACAAGGATGTTGGGGTGTAGGTTAATAGGTTAAAAAGTTAAATGATTATGTTTAATTAGGAATTTTGATTAAATTTTAATTAGGGAAAGAGTTCTTTGAATTTTTATAAAAAAAATGGGTAATAATATTTATAAAATAAAGAACTTTAAAAGAACTTAGTACTAAAATATTTCTAAAATTTATAAAATTTCTTGAAAATGTTTATTGATTCATATTTATTTAAAAGAACTTATTAAATATTTATTTTACATTATGAACAACTTTGAACTTGTTTGATAAATTTTATAATTATTTAAACATTGATTTAAATATTAAAATAGTTATGAATTTATATTTATTAATATACTCAAAATTTTCATAAAATTTATTCTAATATTTGGGATATTTATAAGTAGTTTATAATATAATTTGCGTTATTAAATATTTCCAAATTCTCATAGTTATTCCGTTAATCCTTGATTATTTTCATACGCATTACGATATCTGAAAACCCATGACTGATCATGTTTTTCTTAGTTGTTTAAATACCATCGACTCAACATACATATTAACTTGGTTTTTGTCCGTTAATGACTAAATAATTAAGATCTTAATATGGATTTTACCTGGATTTTTCACGGATGTTACACATGGAACTCCTTGTTCTTACGCCATCTTCAACACTGCCAATGATATTCTCAGCTGGATGAGTGTTATGAATGTGGGTTCTTGGAATCACATCCATCTTGGAACTCAAATGCAAGTTGCTTGGCTCAAGGTTTGGAAGTACAACCTCAAGCTGGATTTCTGGTAGATCTTGGATTCTGTGATGTTGGAATGTTGTTGGTTGATTTTTCCTGGGAAGAAAAGCTCCCAATGTGTTTACTTCATCAGAAGGGCTCCCAACTTCCTCTTGACTCATTTGTTATTGTGCCTCTACCTATGATATATCCATCCACGGATCACTTTTAAAAGCAACAGACCCTCCAAAAAATGGTTCATATTTGTGCAGGTAGGTCTTGTTGCATGTCATGTGCGGGGAGCAGCCACTGTCAACAATCCACAAGTTGCCTTTTGAGTCTTGTTGTCCCTGCACATGGTTAGAAGAGAATTAGTTCCTGATGGGAACCCAAGCCCATGTGGTCTTGGGTTTTCCATTTCCATCATTATAGGAAAATTTCTTTAAAATAATCTTTAGTGGAACAGATTATGAGCCTGTTGGTTGAACGGAAGGTTGAGTAGATTCCTTTCTTTTCCAGACTCTCTTGACCTTTGGAACTGTAGGAGGAATTTTCTTTTTCTGGCTGCCATCAGAACCAACTTTTGCCTTCTCTTCCGATAGTTTTGATTTTTTCTGGAGGTGGGGTCTTTCCTCTAATTTTCTTCTTCTGAAGTAGTGTGACTTCTTGGTTTTTTCTGAAGAAATTTTGACATGTGCTTCCGATGTTCCTTTTGTTTTGGAAGAATTCTTGCTCTTTCTTTTCATGTTGTCGGAAGTACCTGCTCCGACGACTTCTTATGTTGCTTGACTGATCTTTTGCTTTTGGAAGAAGATTTTTCTTCCAAAGAAAAAGATGATTTGCTCCAAGATTTCCTGTTGTTTTCTTTTACTTTTGGTCTTGAAAGTGTTCTGCTTCTAGGATTGAAGAAGCAATCGGCAGCAAAATGACTTGTATCCCCACACATAAGACACACAGTTTGAACTTGGTTTGATTTTTGAAACTTCTCTCTTTTGAAGGAAACTGAGTTGTGCTTCACTGAACTTGATTGTTCTAACTTGGGAGGTCCAACATGACTTTTTTTTGGGTGGTCTACTTGGACCTTGGATACACTGGCTTTTCTATGTCTTGATTTAGCCCTATGTGACTTGTGAGATGGACAAGTGACATATTCATTTGAAGATGTGCTCCAGGTTTGTACGTATTTAGCCTTAACAAAAGATGGTGTGGTTTTCTTGTTTCTTTTCTTTTGTTTATTAACATAGTTTAGTTTTTCAAACTTATCAGGAGTGTCATCTTTAGATGAATAAGTTGATTGAGCAGGTCTAAATTCAGGCAAATCATTTATTTGTTGAATTTTGTGTATATCTAGAACCTAATCATACACAAGCTAGCTTCAGGTTTGCATCGAACCTCCACCATTGGAGTATAGGCAGACAGAGGTTCCATTTTGTTGTAACCCACCCCAGTGCCCTTCTTCTTTACCAGCTCAGGGATCTCTGTCATTTTGAGAAGTTTCTCAAACTTCTCACCTTGACTAAGAAATTTGTCTTTGTATGCCTTAGCCAATACAAGTTCTGTTTTGGCAGTTTTTAGTCTTTCAAAAAGATTGTTTATTTGACACTGCTTATTAATTTCATCATGTTTTAAACTGGAGATAGTCTTTTCTAACTCCTCAATCTTTTCTTTGTAATTTCTTTCAGTTTCAAAGAAATTTGCCTAAATAACTTGTATTGACTCAAGCTCATCACAGATTTGAGCATTAAAATGTTTGTAAACATTTAATTTTCTAAACATTCAGGGGTACACATGTCATCTATTACTTTGAATGTAGAGGTGGAGTCATTTGCCATCAAAGAATTGTTTGAGGTAAATGCTTCCTCAGCTTGAAATCTCCAAGTCAGAAAAATCATGCTGTTATGCAATGTTTGCACTGTTGGAGGAGCTTGGTGCTTTGTGATTTGGCTGACCTGAAGTTGATGGCTGAGAACTTGGAGGTTTGCACTCTCTTGAAAAGTGCCCTAACTGTTGACAGTTAAAGCATTTGAGTTTAGACTTACCCAGACCAAACCCAGTTTTCATGTTATGATTTTTGAACTATCTTCCAGTTCTCCGGTAAAACTTCTTTTCTCTGTATGAAATCATGGCCATCTGGTAGTTAATGTCCATTTCTTCCGGGTCATCTGCATGGATCCCGTCTAGATCCTCCTGACACAAATGAAAATAATTTGTTTCTTTGACCATAAATGCTCGCTTGCCTAGGTGAGCAGTGGAGTTGAGCATGCAAATGGGTTTGAATGAGATGTTGATGGATTTGGTGTTTCTGGGAAGGTGATAATGGGTGTGGAGTTTGAATTATATGGGCTCATAGTTTTGACATGGAGGGTTGTGGATGTTGGCATATAAAGCAGCTGAACATGAGGGAATCAAGGTTGGTTTAGGTTCTTGGGCATCAATATCCATTTGGTATGCACTAAGTATACAAAATAATTCTCCCAGCTTCAAAGTTCTAAGATTTTATGTTCTACGAATAGCAATAGAGTAGATATTCTAGGCATGTGGAAGTGATCTTAGAACTTTTCTGATGACATCTTGATTCTCTATCTTCATCCGTGCAGCAGTTAACTCATCAACTAATTGAACATACTTTAAATATTGAGAAGCCATCTTCTCGTTGTTCTCTTGGAAAAAGTTATCAAACTTTTGCTTCAGCATGTCCTTTTTATTCTCCTTCACATCTTCATACCCTTCATACATCTGTTGCAAAGAGTTCCACAGCTCTTTGGCAGACTTGCATTTCTTGAATGCATGTATGATAGAGTTTGGGATTGCCATCAGAATCAGCCACAGTGCTTTAGAGTACACTTCCATCTTTTTGTAATCTTCGTCTGAGTACAAAGAAGGGCCTTTTGGCACGGGTGCTCCACCCGTTCCTGCAGCAGCAATGGTTGGAATGAATGGTCCCTCAAGAACTGACTTCTAGAGTTTGAATTCCTAGTTCCTGATGAAACCTTCCATCCTAACCTTCCATGTATCATAGTCATCAGGCGTGAACATGGGAGGTTTGTTGAGAGTACTATTCTCAGTATCGTGCTTACTAATGTTTGTCATTTTGACATAGAGGTAGCTTTAAAACAAAGAGTAATAGTAGATGAACAACTGGTAACTTAACAATGGTTAGTTGCTTAAGTTAGAGAGCCAAGACTGTAATACCACTTGTTGGATTGGGTTATGTAACTTACACAACACTTTCACAAGGTATCTTTTACTAAGTTGATAGATGCGGAAATTCTATCAACTTGATTTGCAAAAACAGATTGAAACAAATACAGAAAGCAATTATAAATTCAGGGTTAAAGTATATTGCATTCAACTGTTGAGATTACAAGTCTTAGCTCAAGCACAAGCACACACTTACTAAGTTACAGATGAAGGGTTATATACTAAAACCTATAGATGTATCCTCGTAGGTGACAAAATACTAGAAACAAATTAATACTAAAACTAGTATCTGTTATGTTCTTGACAGGCCAAGCCATATTAATTACAATTAATACATAAGACTCCATTAACTTTTACAATAAATGCCTACACTACAAAAGACATTAAATCCTTGATATCTCTGTAGTTCTCACAAATCTCCTTTGTTGCTAACTATCATATGAATGTCTTCTTTGTTGGTCTTCAAGGAATAAAGCAGATCTGATTATTTCTATAAGTGTAGGGAATCTTTGTCAGAACCAAGTCTTCAAAAGTCTTTGTATTCGGAAACTGTTATGCATTCGGAAGCAGTTGTCTTCGGAAGACTTTGTCTTCCTTGGAAGGTCTCAAAGAACAAGGCTATCTTCCGAAGGTGCTTGGTCTTCTGAGGAACGTAGGTTCCTTCCGAAGACCGTTTACTTTTTAAAGATAGCGTTGTTCCTCCGAGACAAGTATTGGACTTCAGGGAGTAGAGACAAGGACTTAGATAGTTTTGGAGAGCACCAGCCTTCATGATCTTACACATAATGATACCCAAATTTATTATATTTCGTATAAACTGAATTACAATTCATCACATTGTATTAATCAATGCATATGTGTTAAAATTATTTTAAATAAATTATAATATAAAAAGGAATTGAAGAAACAGTCCGAAGAATTAATTCAAATTATTACAATTAAAAGACAATAAAAAAAACCAAAATACTCTTCATCGTCAAATTTAATCACCATATTGAATTTGAAAAGCCATATTTTGGCATTCAGATTACATTGCCAAAGAAATTGGTTGGTGCACAATCATTGATATTGGAATAACCCACCATTTCTTAACATCACCAATTCTTGAAATCACTATCATAAAATATACAATTATATTACAATTTTGCTTACTTGCAAACAACCAAAAGGAAACCACGATACCAACAAGTGCAACGGAAAGAGAGATCAAGATTGAAGAAAAAAAACACACCCACAACGTTCTCTTCAATTATGATCATCTTGTCATCATTCATATTCCTATCGTGGTTACGATCCTTTCTTCGACCAACCGTATAACGGTTCCACTTTATAAGGTAAGGTTTAAATTAGTTACAATCGAGTTTGTTAAAAATATTTTGTTTAGATTATCTTTGGTTTATAAACGGAATGTGTTATACGTTCGGGTGATTTCATAAATGGAAGAAAAAGAAACATTAACAAAACTAATTGAAAATAAGGTTCATATAATACTTTGGGTGTTCATATAAGTATATATGTGTGCGTATAAAGGTGGGGTTAAACCTACTTTAGTATCTAATACAATGACCTGAAGAAGGATAAAGATGGATCTAACAAAACCTATTTTAAAATTAAAAATGATTGTTGGGTTAACAATTTAAGTATAGATCAAACTTGTTAAGTCTCTTCACGGTCATAAAAAAGGCCGCGAGTTCGGCTCCTTTCCGGCACAAAAGTTTTCCTTTTGAGCCCCATTAGATTTAATTATGGTAAACCATAGTTGATGAAAACAAAAGAAAACATATTGGTAACAACCCGATGAGGCTAGACCAAGGCATAATTTATTTATAATTCATATAAACCATATTTACTAGAAGGTTAAAGTACAAAAAAATAATAAAACATTATGAAAGAATTAAACTTATGTATATTCTTCGTAAAAGTTGTAATTATAAACTTTACAACAATATTTTAACAAATACTATCAATCAAATAAAATTATTTTATAAACATATTCTAAATATTTTATTTTCAAAAGAATATATTATTTTGTTGAAATATTTATAGAATACTAATTAAACTATTATTCAAAAAAAACATATACGTATTCTTCTTAGAATATATTTGGAGAAATTTATAATAATATTTTATGAAAAATATTATCAAGTTTAAAATATAAAGACATTATTGTTTACAAAATAATATAATATATTGTTTGGAATATGAATCAAACTATTATTCAAATTCTATAAATACAAAAGACTAGCAAATATTCTATAGATTAATAATAAAGAAACTTATAATAATATTACATTTAAAAATTATTAAAATACTATCAAAATTTAATAACATCAAGAAATCCATATGTTTAAGAATGTTATTTAGTAACATACTAAGCTCTACTCTTTATAATTAAACAACTATTTAGGATGGTGTTGAAATGTAATACCTTCACAACTATTTTGTGATATTGCTTGGATCGCTATGGAACATGTGAACATGTGAGTTTTCTTATACTCCCTGTGACAATCCGACTTTTTGGATTAACCCTGTTAACTAAGAATAGTTATATCACAGGCCCAATAAGTCATGTAAGACCCAGTAAGGCCCAGTAAGGCCAAAGAGGGCCCAGTAAGGCCAAAGAAGGCCCAGTAAGGCCAAGGTAGGCCAACGAGGCCCAATAGTAGTTATGAGGCCCAATTGAATAGGAAGTAAGCCCAATCACAAACCTGAGGCCCAAGGGAGGCCCAATTACAAATTCAAGGCTCAAGGTAGGCCCAATTATATTTTGTGAGACCCAAGTGGACAGAAAGTAGGCCCAATGAGCCTAAGGTAGGCCCAATTGGCCCAAATGGATTAATTGAGCCCAATAGTATTCCAATTGAACCAATTAATGATAATTCGGGGTTTTTGATTTAACTTTTTTAATCAAAATGTTATATTATTGATCCAGAATAGTCTATAAGGATTAAGAAGTATTAAAAAACAGGTTCTAAGTGTTTAATTTCAAGGATTAAAGTTATAAGTTAGAAGTAAAGGTTAATTTTGACTTGAAAAGTCAAAATTCTATGAGTTAGCAACTTAAAATTCGAAATTCCTATTAATTCATTATAATCAATCGAAATTAACATGCATAACTGTCATGTTAATGATGATTATCAATTATCATCAGTTATAGAACCATTAACTCCTCGAATTTAAACCAAGAACCACTCAAAAGTTGAAACCGTCGTATGTGGTATTAGGACTCGCATAATTCGACTTCAATATCACAAATTGAGCATTGATAAACTTCATTCGGCACCCTCAGTAGCTTTTACACACGAGAATTCAAGAATCAGAAGCTTCGAGTTGAAGGATTGGATTTCGTAGAAGCCGAACCTAGGGCTAGAAGGGATCTCTTTCAATTCATCAGCAAAACAAGTAAGTTATTGTTCCTACATCTTCTAACATGGCCGATTAAGAATAACCACATTTCAATTTCATTAAAAGTTCACGAATTGATCAAGTTCCATCATTAGGGTTCATGCTATGAACGGTTTTGGGGTTGTTGATTAAACCGGTTTAAAAATCAAATTAAATGGCATGGGTAGTTCCAGAAAGTCCCGATTAAGGTTAATGATGTGTCAATTTCATAATGGAACTACGAATTGTTAGATTTCGAATTTTAGGGTTCTTAAGTGAAACGGTTTTAGGGATTTTGATCCAAATGAGGTTAAGAATGAAATTAATGGTTACTAATAGTTTCATAAACCTCCGATCAAACTAAACCATGTATTAATTTTATTATGTTACAGCGAATTGTGTGAGAACGATTTCTAAGGTTTTAACATAATATGTTTTGGGGGTTTCAACTCAATCGAATCTGAAAACGAAATTAAAGAGCACAGATAGTTTCGAAATCATGGTTTTACTAAAAACCCTATGATTTTGCAAATTAACATTAGCTAATCGAACGGATTTGAGTTGGGGTTTGAGAACTCAAGTTCGAACATGTTGAGACCAGATTTATTGGGTTATTATGTTTAATTTTTCAAATTAAAACCATCTAAGGAGTCGGTTGGATGATTAGAACAAAAGCCCCAAGGTCGGGGGATCAATCGGGTTCGAAATCGGGACCAATTGGACCATATTTGCTTCGGCTATATTATCAAAAGGGAAACCGGTTTGATGAGTAGTTAAAACAATTTATTCTGGAATCCTTGTGCGATACCCTAGCGGGCTGGAATGGTTAGATGTGTGTGTGTGGAGTGGGGGGTCGCAGGTTCGATCCCGGGTTCCACCATTTTTGAGTAATTAAAACCATTTTAGTATTTTTGTCATAACTTTCGCGTACGAACTCCGTTTTAACCCGTTCGAATTGCGTTGGAACCAGAATTTCATCCCGAACCAATTGGAATGATAAAAATGGTATTTTAATCCGAAAACGAAATCGCGTATAATTACGTTTATTTAAATAAAATCGTATGTGATTTTATTTAAACGATTTCAAAGACACGCGTACTTACGTATGCGTATTCCTAACACTCTAACATACGTGTGTTGACACGTATGTGATTTCAAGCACAAAACGATATTCCGAATAACTTTAGGTTATTGTTTAAACACAGATTCTTCGTAAAGGATCTTTTACGCGAGTTCACGAGTATTTGATCATTCTGCAACTATCAAAGGTGCGTACACGGCCCCTTTCTTATTTCAAACTGTTTTGGGGGAGAAAACTTGTGCAACAAACTATTTTTAGATACATATCACTTGCATGAGTTAGCTGTTTACATTTTGTGACAACATAGCAATTTGAAAGTCCTTACACACCTCGAACCGTTTAGTTTGTTGTAACGCAAAGCGTGGTAGTTGGAAATAGATCTATTAGGTTTGACAAACCTCACCTGGTAGATGGGATCTACGCAGGTGTTTGACTGACCAAACACACATTACTATTGTTGTGCTAGACAATAGTGGCAAGGCAAAAACATGCTATAGCATGGCAACTCGTCAGCTTCGGTGTCGACCACTTATGTAAATAGTTTATATGACTAGCTATCATGACTATGCATGTGTGATTATGTTATCTACAACTTGATATTCAAACTGTTGTTTTGAACATTGTGAACACTTAAAACCTGTGTTATGCACCAACCTTTGTGTTGACTTGATTTACATGTTTTCTCAGGACGCTAAGGCGCGCAATAAAGACTGGCATGGACTAGGAGATAGAGTCGCATGCATGTTTATCATTTATTGTTTAAATTACACATTTGAGGATTTTGTTTTGTAATTTACATTTTACAACTGTTATTGGTTTTATAACGTTTCCGCAAATTTTGAAAACTCTGATGTTATGTTTTAAAGACCAAAGTATGTTTTGAAATTCATATAGAGGTCTTCGTTATGTCTAATGATCTGAGATCCTGGTTTGTCACGTTCCCAAACGGTATGATTCCGTTGGTTGGAAATTGGGGGTGTGACAGATTGGTATCAGAGACATTGGTTATAGCGAACTAGGTTTGCATTTGTAGACTTAGACTATGACTGTTAGACATTAGACACATATGTTTACACATATTACTTAGAAATTACATATGACATTATGTAATTGACTTGTTTACACATTCCATGGCACTGCACTTACATATGGTATTATGTAACAGGCATGGCATCATCATCAGTACCTTACATTTACATTGATGATTCTGAGGACGAGGAACCGATGGTTCCAGCACCACCATCACCACCACCACCACCTATTCCATCTCCACCATCATATGAGAGGGATGACTCAGATCCGGAGGAGGATCCAGACGAGGATCCAGAGGAGGATCCAGATGAGGACCCGGATGAGGATCCGGAGGAGGAGCCAGTGGAGGGCACTCAGCAGATCCCTGCTGAGGGACCTTCTACACATCCACCACCAGTATTGGATATTCCTGAGCCTAAAAGGCAAAGGACGGACGCTGAGGAGATCGCCAAACTGCGCGAGGATTTGTATGAGGCAGAAGACAGGATCGCACAAAACTCTCAGGAACTATGGGATGCTAATGAGAGGCAAGAGGAACTTGCCCATCTGGTTCATGATATGCGGGATGAGATGATTAATTTGATTGGTCGTCTTGAAGCTTCAGAGAACCGAGCCGAGATCTTGGAGGGCAGAATAGAAGCCTTGGAGGATTTAGTAGCATCAGACAATGAAGAGGAGGATGAGGAGAATGGAGAGGAAGAAGGGGAGGAACCAGCACCAGTTGTTGATTCTGATCCTGAATCCTCTGTTGAGGATGATTGAGTTTCCTTGTTTTGTTTAAACTTACTAGGAACGGGTTGTGTTCCTACACTAGAAGTTTGGAAAGTTATGTTTTGATTTCAAAAGTATTGTACTCAAATAAAAATTTCTATCTATTGAAAAACTATTATTTATTTCCAACAGTTGTGTTGATTTATATATTACATGTTGTGTTTGTTGTTTGCTTACACATGTCACATTGGATTTTGATAACGCTCTAACATTTCTTTTAACTAGGAAGATAATGGCCAACGAGAACGTTCACATGACAGTTGCTGAGCTCAACGAGCTAATCAATAACAGAGTCGCTGAGGCAATCGCACAATATGCTCAGACACACACCACAGGGCCACAGGGTCCGGCAGGGGGACTGGTTAACCCACAGTTATGCACGTTCAAGATGTTCTTGGACTGTAAACCACACAACTTCAAAGGGTCGGAGGGGGCCATAGGACTCCTTCGATGGATTGAAAAGGCAGAATATGTGTTCGAGATGTGCAACTGCCCTGACGAGAGCAAGGTGAAGTTTGCTACGGGAACATTGGAGGGTCAAGCATTAACTTGGTGGAACTCAAATGTTCAGACTTTGGGATTGGGTGAGGCTAATGCATTGACCTGGAATGGATTCAAAACTTTAATGCAGGAGGAGTACTGTCCTCGTAGTGAGATGCAAAAACTAGAGGAAGAATACTGGCACCTCAAGATGGAGGGGTCAAATATTGAAGAGTATACGACCAGGTCACATGAATTGGCCAGACTTCTACCACACATGGCTACTCCAGCCAACAAGTGGATTGAAAGATACATTGGAGGACTAGTGCCTCAGATCCAGGGGTTAGTTACTTCAACAAATCCCACCACCATTCAACAAGCTGTTCGTTTAGCGCATCAGCTTACTGATCAGGCAGTATTACAGGGGACTCTGCCTAAACGAACATCGGCTACCAAGGTGGGAGACCATAAAAGAAAGTGGGAAGGTAATAACTCCAAGGGTCACAACCAACAATCATATCAGCAAAACCAGAAGCAGGACTCAAACAAGTCTTATCATAATTCAAGCAGTGGTCAGCAATCATCATCATCGGGGGGTTATGTTGGTAAACACCCCAAGTGCAACAGGTGTGGGTATCATCATGCTGGTAATCAGTGTGATAGGGCTAGGTGCCAGAGGTGTGGCAAGATTGGACATGCGGCTAAGGATTGTCGCGGGGATCTACAGAATAACCACAACAACTAGAATAATAACCAGAACAACGCACAGAAAGGTTGTTTTGAGTGTGGCAAAATGGGGCATTTTAAGAAAGATTGCCCACAACTCAAGAAAGGCGGGGACAATAATGTCAATGGCAATGGGAATGGCAACGGTAATGGTAATGGCACCAACAACAACAATAACAACAACAACAATGGTGCTAGGGGCAGGGCGTTTGTGATTGGAGGACGTCAAGCACGGGAGGATCCTAACATTGTTACGGGTACGTTCCTCTTAAATAATCACTATGCCTCTATGTTATTTGACACTGGTGCCGATCGGAGTTTTGTATCTAGTTCACTTGCTAAGTTGCTAAATGTTAGTCCCACTGCCTTAGATAGTCCATACACTGTGGAATTAGCTGATGGTAAGTTAATAGTAGTTGAACAAATCTTTAAGGGATGTATGCTTGATTTGATGGGTCAGACATTGGAAATTGATCTTATGCCTATTACTTTAGGTAGTTTTGATGTAGTTATTGGCATGGACTGGTTATCCAAACACCAGGCTGAAATCGTATGCCATGAAAAGATTGTTCGCATACCTCTTTCGCATGGAGAGACATTGTATGTACAAGGCGAGAAGAGCAGTACGCCACTGCGTCTCATATCTTGTATGAAAGCACACAAATGTCTGCGTAAAGGTCATACGGCAGTTATAGCACTTATAACTGAAAAGCCGGTAGCTGAGAAGAAGATTGAAGACATACCAGTAGTTTGTGAATTTCTGGAGGTATTTCCAGAAGACTTGCCGGGATTACCGCCTATCAGACAGGTGGAATTCCGAATCGATCTTACACCAGACGCAGCACTGATAGCTAGGGCGCCTTATCGACTTGCACCGTCTGAGATGCAAGAATTATCTACACAATTGCAAGAGTTGTTAGATAAGGGTTTCATACGACCTAGTTTTTCACCGTGGGGAGCTCCAGTTTTGTTTGTAAAGAAGGACGGAACTTTCCGTATGTGTATCGATTACCGGGAATTGAACAAGGTTACTATCAAGAACCGATATCCGTTACCCAGAATTGACGATCTGTTTGATCAGTTGCAAGGTTCGAGTTACTACTCGAAGATTGATCTCAGGTCTGGTTATCATCAACTAAGAGTCCAGGAGGAGGATATCCCGAAGACAGCATTCAGGACACGCTATGGTCATTATGAGTTCTTGGTCATGCCATTTGGGTTGACAAACGCTCCAGCTGTATTCATGGATCTCATGAATCGTGTTTGTAAACCTTATCTTGATAAGTTTGTCATTGTTTTCATCGATGACATTCTCATCTATTCACAGTCTGAAGAAGAACACGCTGAACATCTTCGATTACTATTGGAATTATTGAAACAGGAACAATTGTACGCTAAGTTCTCGAAATGTGATTTCTGGATGCGAGAAGTACAATTCTTGGGGCATATAGTTAATGAAAAGGGTATACATGTTGATCCAGCGAAGATTGAAGCGATTAAGAATTGGGAAGCACCAAAGACCCCTACCGAGGTACGACAGTTCCTTGGTTTGGCGGGTTATTATCGACGATTCATTGAAGGTTTCTCAAAGATCGCTCAACCACTTACAGCTCTTACGCACAAGGGAATGAAGTATAGCTGGACGGATAAACAGGAAGGTGCATTCCAGTTATTGAAACAGAAACTTTGCAGTGCACCAATTTTGTCCTTACCGGAAGGGACGGAAGACTTTGTGGTGTATTGTGATGCATCTGCACAAGGTTTGGGATGTGTGTTGATGCAACGTGATAAAGTGATTGCTTATGCTTCCAGAAAACTACGAACACACGAAAAGAATTATACTACTCATGACTTGGAGTTAGGAGCAGTGGTTTTTGCTTTGAAGATTTGGAGGCATTACTTGTATGGAACTAAGTGTACTATTTACACTGATCATAAGAGTTTGCAACATATCTTTGATCAGAAGGAGCTTAATATGAGGCAACGACGATGGGTTGAGTTGTTGAACGACTACGAATGCGCGATTAAGTATCACCCGGGAAAAGCTAATGTAGTAGCTGACGCTCTGAGCAGAAAAGACACAACAGGAATAAGACGGGTTCGCGCACTTATGATGACAATACATACTGACTTACCTGACAAGGTACGCAGTGATCAGATCGAGGCTTTGAAAAAGGAAAACTTGGTACCGGAATTTTTACGAGCAATGGAAACACAGTTGGATGTCAATTCTGATGGAATTCGTTATTTCATTGATCGACTGTGGATACCTTTGTATGGAGGTTTAAGGGAACTCGTGATGGATGAAGCACACAAGTCCAGATATTCAGTCCATCCGGGATCAGACAAGATGTATCATGACTTGAAGGCACTGTATTGGTGGCCTCACATGAAAGCTGACATTGCTAAGTACGTTAGCAAATGTTTGACTTGTTCGAAAGTCAAAGTTGAATATCAGAAACCATCTGGTTTACTGCAACAACCAGAGATACCGATGTGGAAATGGGAGCAGATTTCGATGGATTTCATTACTAAGTTACCCCGTACACCGAGTGGTTGTGATACGATATGGCTAATTGTTGATCGATTAACGAAATCTGCACACTTCTTAGCAATCAAGGAAACTGATAAGATGGAGAAACTGACTCGCATTTACATCAAGGAAGTGGTAGCACGGCATGGCGTGCCAATCTCTATCATATCAGATCGGGATACTCGATTTACTTCCAACTTTTGGAAATCACTTCATAAGTCATTGGGGACTCGCTTGGATATGAGTACCGCCTATCATCCACAGACCGACGGTCAAAGTGAACGAACGATTCAAACGCTCGAGGATATGTTACGAGCTTGTGTAATTGACTTTGGTGATAGCTGGGAGAATCATTTACCGTTAGTGGAATTCTCTTACAATAATAGTTATCATACAAGTATTCAAGCAGCACCGTTTGAAGCTTTGTATGGTCGCAAATGTCGTTCACCAGTTTGTTGGGCTGAAATTGGTGACAGTCAGATAACAGGTCCTGAACTGGTGCACGAGACGACTGAGAAGATTGTACAAATCCAGAACCGTATGGCAGCGGCCCGGGATCGACAGAAGAGTTATGCTGACAAACGATGTAAACCGTTGGAATTTCAAGTAGGAGACCGAGTTCTTCTGAAAGTATCACCTTGGAAAGGTGTGATACGATTCGGCAAGCGCGGGAAGCTTAGTCCACGTTACGTAGGACCTTTTGAGATCCTGAAAAGGATTGGTCCGGTTGCGTATCAACTCAAATTACCGGATGAACTCAGTGGGGTTCATGATGTCTTTCACGTATCGAACTTAAAGAAATGTCTTTCTGATGAGACATTGATTGTACCATTGGAGGAAATACAAGTGGATGAACAGTTACGATTCATTGAAGAACCAGCAGAAATTATGGACAGAGAGGTCAAACAACTTAAGCAAAGCAAGATTCCAATAGTCAAAGTTCGATGGAATTCAAGACGTGGTCCTGAATTCACATGGGAACGGGAAGACCAAATGATGAAGAAGTATCCTCATTTATTCAAAACAGCTGCTACTAACACTGAGAGCGCACGTTAAATTTCGGGACGAAATTTCCTTCAACAAGGGGATGATGTGATGCTTCACACATCAACACTGCAAATTTCAAACTGTAAGCACAAACACTTTATTCAATTGGTTCTGTTATAAACATTTGTGCTACATTACATTTTATACATTTTATGTGCTACATTTCATATGTTACATGTTATGGTAGTACATACATGATTAGTTACACATTTTGCTATGTGCGGGGTTGCATAGTACAAACAGTTACAGAAACTCACTCACTATGTGTGAGGTTACACAACACAGTATGATCAAACACAAACAGTCACAGTTAGGTGAACTAACTAGTGTACACGCAAACAGTCACGTTGAACGATCACATTTAGTGTGATGTTGCAAGCATTAGGCTTTGTGTGTGAGTACACACAAGCACACGGAATGATCAAATCACACTAACACGTACGATTTAAACTCGTAAGTAGTTTCCTAACTACTCCTAATACTTACTAATTTTCGGGACGAAAATTCCTTCAACAAGGGGATGATGTGACAATCCGACTTTTTGGATTAACCCTGTTAACTAAGAATGGTTAAATCACAGGCCCAATAAGTCATGTAAGACCCAGTAAGGCCCAAGAAGGCCCAGTAAGGCCAAAGAAGGCCCAGTAAGGCCAAAGAAGGCCCAGTAAGGCCAAGGAAGGCCCAATAAGGCCAAGGTAGGCCAATGAGGCCCAATAGTAGTTATGAGGCCCAATTGAATAGGAAGTAAGCCCAATCACAAACCTGAGGCCCAAGGGAGGCCCAATTACAAATTCAAGGCTCAAGGTAGGCCCAATTATATTTTGTGAGACCCAAGTGGACAGAAGGTAGGCCCAATGAGCCTAAGGTAGGCCCAATTGGCCCAAATGGATTAATTGAGCCCAATAGTATTCCAATTGAACCAATTAATGATAATTCGGGGTTTTTGAATTAACTTTGTTAATCAAAATGTTATATTATTGATCCAGAATAGTCTATAAGGATTAAGAAGTATTAAAAATCAGGTTCTAAATGTTTAATTTCAAGGATTAAAGTTATAAGTTAGAAGTAAAGGTTAATTTTGACTTGAAAAGTCAAAATTCTATGAGTTAGCAACTTAAAATTCGAAATTCCTATTAATTCATTATAATCAATCGAAATTAACATGCATAACTGTCATGTTAATGATGATTATCAATTATCATCAGTTATAGAACCATTAACTCCTCGAATTTAAACCAAGAACCACTCAAAAGTTGAAACCGTCGTATGTGGTATTAGGACTCGCATAATTCGACTTCAATATCACAAATTGAGCATTGATAAACTTCATTCGGCACCCTCAGTAGCTTTTACACACGAGAATTCAAGAATCAGAAGCTTCGAGTTGAAGGATTGGATTTCGTAGAAGCCGAACCTAGGGCTAGAAGGGATCTCTTTCAATTCATAAGCAAAACAAGTAAGTTATTGTTCCTACATCTTCTAACATGGCCGATTAAGAATAACCACATTTCAATTTCATTAAAAGTTCACGAATTGATCAAGTTCCATCATTAGGGTTCATGCTATGAACGGTTTTGGGGGTTGTTGATTAAACCGGTTTAAAAATCAAATTAAATGGCATGGGTAGTTCCAGAAAGTCCCGATTAAGGTTAATGATGTGTCAATTTCATAATGGAACTACGAATTGTTAGATTTCGAATTTTAGGGTTCTTAAGTGAAACGGTTTTAGGGATTTTGATCCAAATGAGGTTAAGAATGAAATTAATGGTTACTAATAGTTTCATAAACCTCCGATCAAACTAAACCATGTATTAATTTTATTATGTTACAGCGAATTGTGTGAGAACGATTTCTAAGGTTTTAACATAATATGTTTTGGGGGTTTCAACTCAATCGAATCTGAAAACGAAATTAAAGAGCACAGATAGTTTCGAAATCATGGTTTTACTAAAAACCCTATGATTTTGCAAATTAACATTAGCTAATCGAACGGATTTGAGTTGGGGTTTGAGAACTCAAGTTCGAACATGTTGAGACCAGATTTATTGGGTTATTATGTTTAATTTTTCAAATTAAAACCATCTAAGGAGTCGGTTGGATGATTAGAACAAAAGCCCCAAGGTCGGGGGATCAATCGGGTTCGAAATCGGGACCAATTGGACCATATTTGCTTCGGCTATATTATCAAAAGGGAAACCGGTTTGATGAGTAGTTAAAACAATTTATTCTGGAATCCTTGTGCGATACCCTAGCGGGCTGGAATGGTTAGATGTGTGTGTGTGGAGTGGGGGGTCGCGGGTTCGATCCCGGGTTCCACCATTTTTGAGTAATTAAAACCATTTTAGTATTTTTGTCATAACTTTCGCGTACGAACTCCGTTTTAACCCGTTCGAATTGCGTTGGAACCAGAATTTCATCCCGAACCAATTGGAATGATAAAAATGGTATTTTAATCCGAAAACGAAATCGCGTATAATTACGTTTATTTAAATAAAATCGTATGTGATTTTATTTAAACGATTTCAAAGACACGCGTACTTACGTATGCGTATTCCTAACACTCTAACATACGTGTGTTGACACGTATGTGATTTCAAGCACAAAACGATATTCCGAATAACTTTAGGTTATTGTTTAAACACAGATTCTTCGTAAAGGATCTTTTACGCGAGTTCACGAGTATTTGATCATTCTGCAACTATCAAAGGTGCGTACACGGCCCCTTTCTTATTTCAAACTGTTTTGGGGGAGAAAACTTGTGCAACAAACTATTTTTAGATACATATCACTTGCATGAGTTAGCTGTTTACATTTTGTGACAACATAGCAATTTGAAAGTCCTTACACACCTCGAACCGTTTAGTTTGCTGTAACGCAAAGCGTGGTAGTTGGAAATAGATCTATTAGGTTTGACAAACCTCACCTGGTAGATGGGATCTACGCAGGTGTTTGACTGACCAAACACACATTACTACTGTTGTGCTAGACAATAGTGGCAAGGCAAAAACATGCTATAGCATGGCAACTCGTCAGCTTCGGTGTTGACCACTTATGTAAATAGTTTATATGACTAGCTATCATGACTATGCATGTGTGATTATGTTATCTACAACTTGATATTCAAACTGTTGTTTTGAACATTGTGAACACTTAAAACCTGTGTTATGCACCAACCTTTGTGTTGAATTGATTTACATGTTTTCTCAGGACGCTAAGGCGCGCAATAAAGACTGGCATGGACTAGGAGATAGAGTCGCATGCATGTTTATCATTTATTGTTTAAATTACACATTTTAGGATTTTGTTTTGTAATTTACATTTTACAACTGTTATTGGTTTTATAACGTTTCCGCAAATTTTGAAAACTCTGATGTTATGTTTTAAAGACCAAAGTATGTTTTGAAATTCATATAGAGGTCTTCGTTATGTCTAATGATCTGAGATCCTGGTTTGTCACGTTCCCAAACGGTATGATTCCGTTAGTTGGAAATTGGGGGTGTGACACTCCCTCTTTACATTTTTTTAATTTTTGGGATGTTACACATGTCTTATCAAACATGTTATTCTTTGAGTCATAAACAAATACAATGATGCGATACTTTAGTTTAAGATGGAATTAGATTTAAATGTTATGTGTCGCCTACTTGTTTGTATATCTATGTGTTATCACTATTGGGATAATCATATACAATACATTAGTACTAGTAGCCTTTGGTTAACATGACTTATGTCATTGTTTATATTGAAGGTGTTGGTTACCATGACTTATGTCATTGTTTATATTGAAGGTTAAATTGCCAAAAACATTTAGTATTACTAGTAGTCTTTCTTTAATGACTTTGTGTCATTATGTTAGAAGAGGTGAAATTGCTAAAATCATATCATCAAACATTATGGAATACATATATATTTAGATCAATTCTTATTAGACTATTGTTGCATCTTATTTTATATATATATATATATATATATATCAAATTGTATGAGATTCTCACCAACTATGCAAATAATTGATCAAATCTTATTTTACATGTGTAATAGGTTAGATTTCTTGGATGAAGACTCACTTAGGCTATCTTGGACCAAGATTAAAATAATTAAACAATGTTATTTGTATTAAATTTTGTTATGTAATGTTTGGATAATTTATTATGATCATATGTATGATAGATGAAATGAATGTTTGAATTAAATTGGATTATAAATATTGAAACTTACAAAGTAGCACCATGAGTTATGAACAATCAAACTCGCACCCCGACGTATTCCGTCGTCGGTTGGGGTGTGACAGATTGGTATCAAAGCCATGGTTATAGAGAATTTGGTTATTAGAAATGGTGACCTAGTCTATAACTAAGCTAACCCCAATTATGAGTTATCTCATATTATATAATCAATGCTTATGTGATTATGTGTTACATGATTATATTATGAGATATTTGGTGATTCTATGTAATGTATTACATGTTTATGTGCTACCATAGAGGAGTACCATAGATTATAACATACCGGACACTACAATTAGATTAAGTATACCTTAGAATATGAAAACTTTATACCAAGGATGCTTTAGTTTAAGTAATCTTAGACATTTCTTAAGGAAATCCTTATTTCATTCTCAATTCTCACAAAGACGCATTTATTCTTTAGATAGATGGAATTCAAATCATTAGGTTAAATGCCTAATCAAATCTTCAATATTAATTCAATACATATATGTTTATATGTATTCAAATTGATTTTATAATCCCGTTAGAATTCAGTTTGTAACTGAACATGTAGTAACTAGAAGAGTGAAATACTGGTAGTTGGGATTCCTGTCTAGGAAACATATTCGTATAAATTCCCGATATACTGTGGGACCAGTTATCTTTCCTGGGGACTTCTAATGAGAGTATTTTCACTTATAGGCTAAAGCATGTCACACCAAACACTAACTACTATATAATTCTAATATGTCAAAGGTGTTCAATTTTGAATATCATTCCTTATTGTTTTAAACAATTCCAAATGATTTATTGTGTGTTAATTTATTTTCATGACATTTTATTTAAGAATAGTAATGATATTACTATATCTAAGGTATTAACAATGTCAAGTGTTCTCTCTAAATCTCAAATTCCAAATTCCTATATTAAACCAAACACATACACAAAATTTCAAGATTCAAAACTCTAATAATCTAAGTTTAATGTCTAACATATTTCATCTATAAATCTTAAGTTATATAATCTTACAACATCAAATCTTTTATACTTGATAGTTTTCAAATGTAATTTTTCAAAGTTTTGTTAGAATTAGGTTTGTTAAGATGATCATGTACTAACTGGATGGGTGAATATTGGTAGTTGAGAATCCTGTCTAGGAAAGCGATTCATAATCCTCGACGGGGGACCAGTCTAGCTTTCTTGGGGATATCTTAATGAGAATATTTTACATATAGGCCAAAGCATGATTTCATCTTGCAACCAAATCCTAACAAATCAAAGGTATCCAATTTGGATACTATTCCCTTCTTTTTATTCAAATTTAAATAATTTTAAATCTCTACGTACGAATATTTCCAAATCCTTTGACATCATATATTCAAAGTTAGTGATGGTGATTCATCACTATAACTTAAAAGATATGATGTCATTCGATGCAAGAAAACAATAACATCATCGTGATAGCAATACCTCATAACATCTAAAAGAATATGGTGATACATATTCTTAGTTGGATAAACATGATTCAAGAAAACAATAACATCATACCTAAGATATGTGATAATGATAAATCATAACATATAAAAGGAAGTGATGTTACATATTCTTTGTTTGGTAAACATGATTCAAGAAAACAATAACAATATACCTAAGATTTGTGATGGTGATACATCACAACATCTTAAAATGTTATAAGTCCACAATATTATTACTTATGAATGAAAATTCAAAGATATAGTAGTAAACTTTGAATGGGAAACATTAAGACTTATTCAAATTTCGATTTAGAATTCAAAGCATATAGATCAACATCAAATCAATTATTCAGTTGTTATTGTGTACTTAAAGTTTAGGTTAATATTGGTAGGTGATTGGTATGCTTTCAAAGTACTATTGTGAATTACACGTTGATTATGATTAATCAAACGTACTAACATTGCGTAATGGCAACCAAAAATGAAAAAAGATAATTCGAGGAATTATCGAAACACGCATGAGTCTCACGAACGTTGGTGAACAAACAATTGAACGATAATTAAAGTTCAAACGAGGGTAAACGATAAGTAATAAATGAAAATAGTCAAAAAAAACAAGTCAAAACAATTAAAATGGGCCAATTGGGCTCATCCAGCTGGCCAGGCGGTACGCCAAGGGCCAATGCTTGGGTCCTTGCGATAAGCGAGGCTTGGGCGGGAACACTTGAATTTCCCCAAATCACCATGTGGTACGCGTGAGACCATGCAACCACCCTGGGTGGCGCGCGCAGGTCTCTTGAGGTGCCAAATTATTATTATATTCTAGGCGGTAAGCCTAGCCCCATGGAGTCCTGCTAGGCGGTACGCGAGGGAGCCCCAAATGGCAAAAATTTTATAAAAGCAACCCAACTCATTTTGCTCGGGTTCTTTACCAAAAAATCAAACTTCCTAGCCATTCTCTCAACCAAAACTTCGATTAAACTCTCCCTAAACCTCTGATAATATATTCCAAACCTTTTCTTGCAATCTTGGAGTGTTCTTGGACCATTGGAGCATCAAAGGAGTTCTTGGAGGCCATCAACAAGCAAGGAAACTCTCATCAGCCACTTGTAGCCCCTATTTAGCCTCAATCTCATCATCTAGGAGCTTCTAAAGTAGTTTTACATGTTTACCTATTGTTAGATCGTACATGCAAGTGCTAAAAACCCACATGCAAGAGTCGTTGATCACATGGAACTCCGATCCGCTCACATGCACGAATTTTCAGTTGGTCTAGAGTGTTTATTGATATATTTTTAATAAGATTGATGATAGAAATCACCTAGGATTGAGTTTTGTTGATTTAATAATAATATTATGCAACTTACTATATTAGGAAATTTTTAGTTGCATGTTGGTGATTTGTAGATGGTGTCAAATGTATATTGTAGTGTTTAGAAACACATTTGGGTATTTGATTTTGTGAAAATACTATTTTATAACAAAGTTACTAAAAATGGAAACTTTTGTAAATCAAAAGAGCGGTTTTGATGTTTTAACATATTTTAGTAATTTGTGATTATTGAAATATGTTAAAAAATGGTTTTTAACATATTTGGAAACTTTGATTTATGAAAACGAGTTTTTAAATGAGAAGTTTCCAAATAAGGAAACTTTATTCGGACAAAATGGCATAAATGGTGATTTAGACACAAACGACGCATTTTAAATATTTACATATGTTTTACAAACATACCAGACGTATTAGAACTATGAAAAGGGATTTCGTAACCAAACTTTTCCAAAAGGGAAACTTTCCAAAAATAGTATCCTTTATGATTTCATAACATGTCTTGGGTGAAAGTGCTACGATAAGAGTCGTAGGATGTATGGTGATTTCCTACGTGAGTGTTAACGATTCGTCAAGTCAACACACACTCGGTTGAGCACACCGACACTTGGAGTTGTATGGGACACAACACATCACATAACACATACTCACCACCTATATGGTTATAGGTGCATACTAGCAGGTGCTAGCATTCGCAAGACGCAAACACATACACACCGGAACTGCTTTATCAGGCGAGTTCATGGGCCCTTTTTCTATTTTCTACCTTTGGGGGAGAAAACATTGCATACAAACTGTTTTTGAACAACAAACATACTTTTTTGTTGCATTTGGACATGCTAATAGCGCGTATATGTATATGTCTAGCACTCATCCACAAAACAGATAAGTCATCATTAAACACATCTAGAACCGTTAATAGCGCATGACGCATATCGTGGTAATTCTGAATGGTACTATTTAGGCCTGACAAGCCCCACTTTTGCGTGCCATATGACCAACCCGACTGGAGGTCGGAACAGTGCAAAATTGACCAAACAACATTGTCATTGTCTAGTTGGATGGACATGGTGAGAGGCAACATGTTAGCTTTGGATGCGAACCCGCATATGATATAACACATATTGATTAGCTATCAATGGATATTGCATTGTAATAAAATGTAAACATACAAACTCTTACTTTAAACATTTGATGTTTATTGTTGATATAAAACTTGTGCTCTCACCAACCATTCTGTTGACCCTTTTACTCGCATGTTTTCTCTGGTAACTAAGGCACGCGCACAAGGATTAGGATACTAGGATGGAGTCCATGCATAAACTTTAATGTCTTAGGCCATTGAAAGTTTAATATTATTTTGTTATGCATTGTAATGCTAAATAACTTTAATCACTTCCGCAAAAACTATTACTCTGTGTTATTTTGAAAACTGTTTTAAGAACGCTTCCGCCACATATGAAATTCAAACTGTTTTGATTACTTTTACATTACTTCCGCAACTCTGATTTTACAAACTGTTTTATCCAAGATATTTCCTGTACTTATGAAATCAGACATGTAGGTCTCCCAACTATAGGACTGGAGACTGGGATCCTAACAGCCATGTGGCACACTCGGACATGCCGGGAAGGCCGGGGTGTGATAGTTGGGGATTTAGTTTTGCACGGTTTATGATGGTAAGAAATATCAACAACCTAGGGAAGGCCTTGAATAATATGAAGCTTGGGGCTAGAAGATTTATGCAAATGTGGCAAACTTTAGAAACAAAGAAAAACCGGTATCAGGTACTTACATAGAACAAGAAGAAATAAGAGTGTATGCTGATCAAGGGAGAGGGCAACATCCAACGCCTGAGTAATGGGTTTATGTCCGTCACAAACTTTCCAAGATTACCAACGGATATAGATTCAAGTAATGATGGAGATCTTACACGGAATGAGAACTCGGAGATAGGAGTACCTTTGTATATCGGGTGCACACATTTCATGGCTCATATGAATATGGTATATCAGTCGTGGCTTGGGTGAATATGACATACTGACCGTGGCATGGGTGAATACGACATACCAACCGTGTCTCGAGTGAATATGGCATTCCAACTGTGGCAATAATATGCAATGCAAACCTACTAACTACTAAACAAAAATAATATGACATAACATCTAAGCCACTAGGTTGCGATAAAGAGATAAGTAAAAAGATACCCTTGCCACGGTTGGGTGATTGTGGGAGTCAAGGCTCATGGGAGAAAGAGGAGTTTTGATACTTAGTTTTATTTTGGGAAAAATGGCTATTAAAAAATAATGACCGATGAGCCATAACCATCCTTCTTTGAATCTCTAACTACAACCCTTCTCCTGAATAACATCGGAAAACTTTCTTCCGAACAACAACGTAAGACCTCCCTGAGAATAATATAAGAAGATCTTCATTCGAGCAACATCGAAAGATCCTCTTAATAACTCCAGAAGATCTTATTTCGGAACCTTTATCCTAACATATCTTTGGAAGCTCTTCCTTTCAAGAATAACCGCGGAAAAGCAAACGCAGAAACAAAACTGAAGCAAGCCACATATAACAACTACCAAAGACCAAGACTTAAGAACCACTAAACGCTTTAGTCTTAGGCTCTTGCTCTTTTAGTTGTTGTTGTTGACTTTTATCCATGGTTATGTACGTGATCCGACTCTACCCAAACTTTTCTGGTTAACCCCAACATTCCCCACTTGTCCAACTATTGCTGAGCTGTTTTTGGATATCAAACGGACCTCCCCAGAAGGTAATTTTGTGGCCGACTTCCCTTCTTGTGCAATCAGTTTCGCTACAGCACCCACTGCTCTAGCTAATAGTCCACCCTTTCCAAGTGTGATTTATGTCTTATATATCAGAGTCTGTAATGTCAGTTGTTTGTCTTATTACTATGTCTTCTTTATATTAATATTCGAGTATTTATATTCAAACATTATCTGAATTATATGGATTTGTTTTTATCATTATAACTTGTATTATTGTTCTATTTTCAATATAAATACAAGACTTAAAGAACAAGCTAGGCACTAGATTATTGACTTGAGAGGGAGCTCTAGCCTTGTTCTTACAAATCGAGCGAACAACTAAATACTAAAACAAATGTTCATGATACAACAGTGGTGGTCACAAAGGCATATTAAGCAATGAAAACAAACAAATAACAGAAAAGACAAAAATGGTTAGCTCAAATAAGCAACATATGTGATTCAAAACCGAAGGTTAGCTATTAAGACAACTGGCTTAAGAAATCCTTTGCATAAAACGAGAAGGAACATAACTTGTTACACAGATACAAAATTGGCTATTTAGAGTATGTCACATATAAATAAAAAAGAATGTAGAAAGAACATCTGGACTACAAAAGAAGGTCCAAGAAAGTTAGTAACAAACTACTTAAATTAAAAAAAAAAAAGAATACCTATAATTCAGAGCCAAGAACATCACAACCCACCTAAGTTCTCACAACACACTCACACATCAAATTACTATAAGTCTTAATTTGGAACAAGGTGATTACTATTCTCTTGCACTATTACGAGACTTGTAGAGAATTTCCAGAACACGAACGCAATTGAATCACCGGATGAATTGAAAGTCGTGGATCATACTTTCAGATCAAACTATTTGTGGTTCACTCAAATGTTTGATCGGATAAAATTCAATTCGATTCAAGAACGAGTATGAGAATTTTGTTGTGAATTTGTGAATGAACCAGTCCCTATATTCATCGATCAATTTCTGGATATACTGGGATTTGGAAACTGCCTCCATGCAGTTTTTCAACTTTTATTTTTCACAATTTTGCCACTAAAGTTGTAAAACGAATTTTATGTAAAAATTCGTAAAATAAATTTTTTTATTGATTTTTCAACATAACAACTTAGGACCCCGCTAGGAGCTGCTGCCCCTTGGACCCCGCTAGGAGATGCTGCCCCTTGGACCCCGCTAACTAGGGCGCTACCCCCGGGCCCCCGCCAAGGGGGCGTTGCCCACTTGGAACCCCTATTGAATTATAAAACATTAAACAAGTGTGCACCCTACACCCAACTTATTTAATGAATTTCAGAATTCGTATTGATCGATAAATTTAATCCCAATTACACTAAAATATCTAACAAGACTTAAACCCCTAGATTATAAGTCTTGTAGCAACATGTAACTACGAATCAGTTTTCACATGTATTTTGAGAGACTATCCATAAACTTTACTTAATTAAGAAACATAATTATTTATCTATTTTCTCAATGATAGATAAATGGATGAGATATGAAATACACTTAGGAGTAGAGGTGCACAAATCGGGTTTTTTTGAACCGGTTCCGGTTAACAAAGTCAACACCCGGTTCTGGTTCGGGTTTTGGCCAGGTACATGTGGAACCAACTCCGGTTTTTCGGTTCTGGTTTTAATTTGTCTAAAAAACCGGACCCGTTTGTACCCACTGCTTCGGGTCGTCGGTTCCGGTTCCCGTTTTTGCCCACCATTAGTAAGAGCATGTGAAATTCTTCAAATTAAAAAAAAACAATAATAAAAATATACCATATGTCACACCCCTAAATTCCCACGTGCAGTGTCAGACCGCGCGGGTGTGAAGTGGCCAGGATCACAGCTCTTGGTATATAGAACGACTCTATATGACTTCGCACAAACATACATTTTTGTAAACCAAAAAAGTTTCAATAATATGCAGCGGAAAGTTAAAGTGTCAAGTAGCGCGCGGAAAATAATAAACGGTTACAGTGGAAAAGTAAATTGTGTCAAACACTACATAATTGATATTGTTTAAAAAGACATGAACCAAAACATAAGCCTAGGACAAGACTCTAAATGAATGAGACTTTCCTTGTGTATCCTCCAGAGTGTCCTAGCTTGGGTTTCATCAGTTACCTGAGAATACATGCGAAAACGTGTCAACTATAAAGTTGGTGAGTTCACAGGTTTAGACAGTAATAAAATAGTAGACAAACATATACTGGGTATGTTAAGTTGTTCGTTGGATCTACAATCCGGGAGTATGACAATTCATCTTACCGAAACTCAATTGTTTCCTTTGCCTCCCCAAAATAGTTTTACAACATACCAGTCATATATCTAAAACAATTGCATTGTATTCTCACCCCAAAAGTTTAGCAAATGCACTTTAAGAGTAAAAGTGGAGCTGTAAACTCACCTGAGTTTAGTAGAGTGCGTTCGTACGTGAACGGAGTAGTGCGTCTCTTTAGTGGTTACCTATATCACATAGGTGTCATGAGTTTGTGTTCACATTCGTGTGGGTCTCACAGGACCGTGTTTGTGTCCAAACAACTCTAAGTTGTTATATGGGTCGCATTGACCGTGTTGACCGTGTTTGACCTAACGACCCGTTGGTGACATTTTAGCTCAAGTGATCGTGTAACGTGCGATTTAGTTTCGTGTGATGTGTGTGGGCACTAAAGTCGCATCCGTGAGGTAACTTACTATTTATAGTAAGTTCCTATTTTAGGAAAGTTTCCATATTAGGCAAACCATACAGGAAATCATTTTCCGATTATTCTAATATGCATAATTAACCTAAATGAGCATGTTATCACATATCACATAGTCACAATTAGACGATAAAGCATGTTTTGCGTTTAAAAGTTACTATTTTTAGTAAGTTGCATAAATAAGCATTTTTCACCAAATCTAATAATCCAACTCACATCATTATCAATGTCCTAGTCTCAACTAATCATTTGATCATACTCGTTACAACTAACACATTGCCATTTACTGATTTCGTAAAACAAAGTTACTATTTATAGTAACTTATGTCAAAATTACTATTACAATGATTCTAATGCATCCATAATCCCTTTTATCATCATACTAATCCAAGAAGTCATGAATATCACACCGATGGTATCAAATTCATCACCTTTTAACATTTGCAACCTAAAAAGTTACTATTTATAGAAATATAAATGAAAATCACTTCTTTTGGCAATTCCAACAACCCAAAAGCATCAATAATCTTCATTTTAGTTCGAAATCATCATAAATCATAGTTCTAAGTACATGCATAATGCAACTCCATCATCCTTTCACATTTTGTAACAATAAAGTTACTAAAATTAGTTACTATCACAAAATACCATTTCTTGACAACAATATCACTTCTAGATCACACATGCATGTGATTAAAAACACCCATTTCATAGCAAACTCATCAAATAATCATCAAATCAGTGACATTCTCATCAAATAACAGATCCATAATCTCCAAATTTCGAGATTAAGGTGGTGCTAGTGTTGCATGTGGCCATTTTGGCTTGCATGTGTGTGTGAAAGCAATTTTAAGCAAAAATCGTGCTAGAATTACCTCAAGGGTCTTCAAATTCGTGAAATGGAGTTGAGATTAGTTGGTTTGGAGCTCCAAGGCCTGCTGATGAAGCCCCTTAGTCGAAGTGTGAAGGGTGGTGGTGATGGGTGAGCCTCCAAGTGCTTCTTCTATGCTCCAATCTTCAATCCAGGCTTCTTCAATGGTGTTCTTGGGCTCCAGCAGGAGATTAGCAGGTGGTTTAGGAAAAAGAAGTCGAATTATGGCGTCTGGTGTCACACCCCCACCTCTCGTCAACCGAGATGATGTCACTATATACTCTGATATGGTTGCGGAAGCAAAGTGGTGATGTCTCAGAGATGAGGTGTGACTTACTTGAACCGATATCACAGCACACAGATTCACTTAAAATAAATATATTACAAGGGTTTCATAAACACAGCAAAAATGTTGAGTTTAAAACGTCAGCACAAAGCTGGTGAGTTCGACAGCTTATTTAAACAATATGATGTGATATGTAAGTTCGCAAAAAGTTCAGTTCCGGATAACCATGGGACTCGTATCTAGTTCCTTTCGGACAGTTGCTTGTTACGAAGATACTACCCGTCGGTAAATATCTTAATGCCTCATTATCTTAATGTCTATCAAACATTAAGAAGTTGTTATGGAAACAGGTACCAAACATTCACACCAGGGGAGATGCAATCCTCCTAGCAAATGGGTTGTCAGCCAATAGTACTATCAATAGTTCCTGTTCGGCCGCACATGGGTTCACTAGATACAGTTCACCAATGTGGACTTTTGATACTGTGATAGAGTTACTAACGGCAAAATCCCATGAAATCACACAAAAATCACATGAAATCACACAGATATCAGTGATGCATATCATATGTTCAGAAAACAGTTCACAGAGTTACCTCGATGTTTGTAAAGCATTAAAAAGGAAAGGGGTTGTACGAAACTCACTTAATATCTCACAGCAATAGGAACACTCGCAACTGGTGTTAATGATGAGATTCTGCATTAGTTTATGTTTGATAGGTTATTTATGTTCCAACTTATTGATTAAATCTTATTGAACGTCCAATGTCAAAGACATTGCCTTAATAGTCATCAAATCAATATAAGATTTTTACTGATTATCTTAATATCGTATCATACAATGTATGATAATGTATGAACCTACACTGCTCCAGGTTCCTAGAATTATGTTGATGACAAACTTGATTAATCAAAATATTCTCAGATTAGTCAAATAGTTAATGTTATTGATTATTATGCTAAAGCAGTTCCTAGACAGGTTAATGGATTAGGAATGATCAATCCTTGTTATTGATTACCCAAATATCATGGAAAATCACAACGTAGTATTAGAATAGGTTTAATAACCATGTTTACATACTAGTCTGACTGTTATCAGAAACATCATATAATCATTCCAATGAGTATGTTAATGATTGTGATTAGTTTGAAATCCCCAACTTTCACGTTGCATGTCAAAGATTAATCAAACTAATCACACACATTGTCACAATCAAATGGTTTAAACCATTATAACCATTGTTATGATTCCATGAAAACCGGGCATTACAACGGATCAAAACAAGGATTTTCCCGTTAACAGTTCGAGTTTGTCATTTATAATCATTCCTAGCCATCATCTAGGCAATAATCAAGAACCCTAACTATATCATTACGTTCAAAAACAAGATTTAATCACTCATAATCAAAATAGAAGGTTAGAATGAACCATTACCTAATCTGGATGAGTTCTGCGAATAGAAAGATGATCTGGACTCGTAGAAACGTTCCTGGATGCGATCTAAACGTCGTGAGGCCTTCAAAATGGAGATTTTGTGGATTGAATGAAGAAAATTTCGAAGGTGATGGTGCTGGCGTCGAATAAAAGATAAGAATGAAGATGATGATTAAAATCTGATCTTTTAAGCAAGTTGGCGACTCCTCCATCCGTCGCGCACCGCGGAGAGACGAAAAGTGAACTTCGCGTACCGCGAAGAAATCCGGGAAATCGTAGATATTTTACAAGCATCGCGTACCGCGAAGACCATTTTTCCCATTTTTCGACAGACGCTTCGTTTTGCGATTCCGAGCAATCCGTAACTCCGTTTCGCGCACGGTTTTCGCCCACGTTCATCACTTTTTGCATACTATCATCCCATAATCATTTCGATTGTCAATTCCATATGGATTTTAAACACGATCAAATGTGCTCAATTCTTTGCTGACGTAATTCTTCGTACGCGATTATCACATCTGGAGTCAAGTAAAATAAGTGGTTTTAGGATAGCAATGATTCTGTCTTGGTTTAATAAAGATTTTGCGTGTGTAGGGGCTTCACGTATCGCCGAGACCGGTAAAGATGACTCTCGGCGTACCGTAATGAATATAATATTCATTTGTTTCCCGAAACACGCCACGTACCGCGATAGGAGAAGTTGATCGGTCGTCACGTACCGTGACGACTTTCGGAGAATTCAAATTTCCCTGCCTAAGCGTCGCGTACCGCTAAGGCCCAATCAGAGGCCCTTAGCGTATCGTGATGGGTCTTTGAGGAGCCCAATAGGCTCAATTTTGTTGTTTCGAACCGATTTTCGCGTATTTCTCGATTATGATGATCGTTTCTTGGCATATTAGCATTGTTCTAACTATTTTAGGTTCCCTAGAACCTAATTGTAGTGCAAGTGGACTGTGGTTTGTTTAATTCACCGGCGTTCGTTATTCAAGACACGTGTGAGCGTTTTACGATAATTCATCGAATTATCGGTGTGTTTGGACTGTTGTGACACGTGTCACACTAAATATTAATAACTCTAGTGTCACGTATGTAATAATAATACACATTATTATTAAAATAAAGAAATTGCTGATCTGTAATTTACGAGGTGTTACACAATAGAATTTCTCAAAACGACAATTCATTTGTCCATAATGTATATGGATATTAATATACATGCATATATGCATACGTCATAAGTGTATATGTATATTAAGCGTAATAAAATTGATAGGTTGGGTTAGGTGAGGTAATTGGTCAAAATTAGTTTGGGTCAGAATAGGTTCGAGTCAGAATAGGTGCAAGTTAAGAAGGGTTTTAAGCAAAATCAATTTGAGTATAAATGAGTCGTTTTAAAAAAACATTAATTAAATACAAATCAAAATATGTTGTAACAAAACAAATTAGTACATTTAGATCGTTTATAATGATTTTCACAATAAGTATATTATTAACTGTGGTTTCAATCTATTTCAATCACATAGTTTTTAGATTTACTCATTTGACCCATTATTATTTTAAGGTATTACGTCTCAACATGTTCTATGTAATGTTGTTATTCATTTTAACTCAAAAACAATAATTATTCACCTAAACCAACTATTTTCTCTTGTTTTGGATCAAGATTGTGACCCTTAATATATATACATATATGTGTGTTCCTTCTAGAAAGAATAATTGTATAGAACGAAAGAAAACCAAACACGTTCATCAAGCATAACACTAACCACTAGGATATGATACTGGTTCTTGGGCTGGTAGCACACGGAGTCGAACTAGAATTCGATCAGATTTTCTTAAACTATGGATACAATCATTCATTTCTACATCGGATGTTAATAATATCCAATCTCCATCTTCATCAAGGTACTTCAGCTTAAATGTCCTATCACACAACTTGAACTTCTCACCGATTGTTTTCTTAACAATCAAAAACTTTGCTTGTGAGACAGGAAGATTGAATTTGATCATATCATCTTCATTCTCTGCCTTTATGAACACGATATCTTTGTTTATGTTGACAGTTAATGAGTCTTGAGTTGTTACATTTGCTTCATTTGTATTGATTTGAATAGTACACGAATCATTTGCCTTTCTCTTTCGTAAATTTGGTCCTGGCCATTCTAGGATGCCAAGTACCTTGCGGTTGCGTTTCAAAGTAGATAATGAAACTATTATTAACAAACATAATTGAAGATTATCATTACCTTTAAGGTTATGTGCAGCTTCATTCATGGTTTTTCCAAATTGTTTTTCAATGACTTCTCGAGTTAAAAAGATTTTAGCCGTCTTTTTGTTCACCTTTGGATTTTGCGTAGGATTAGTAACACAAATAACATCTGACCATTGGTTATTCATGTCTTTCGAAGGTACTACTTTTGAAGTTGTCTTGCATGTTACTTTGGAAGGTTCCATTATGTTATCCGCAACAATAGATTGTTTTCCTTGAAATATTTTAAAACTAGTATTTTGACCCTCTTTATAACAACTAACTTCAACGACTTCTAAATCATCACCTATTTCTGCACCTGAAGCAAACTTGAAACTTGGCAAACACCTTTTTATTGTTAATAGTATGGCCTCGAGGAAAACATCACATCTTGAATCTTCTGAATAGTTGGGCCATATGAATTCAAAAGAATAATTAAAATCTCTAGTTTCAAGACTCCTCAAGCATATTGCAAAAGCACAAAAGCTACCATCGAGGTCTTCCCATTTTAGTAGCAAGTCATCATCACGAATCACAGAAATATAGCGTAGTTTAAAATCTTGAAATGTCTTCAGAACATGTTGCTTACTAGTTCTTTCTAGAGGAAATACATCACAGAAACTATTGTATCTCTCAAGAACATTAAATTCATCAAGATGAAATACAATATGATGATAACTTGTTAATTTTAGCCCAAATATTCTTTGAGTGTCCTCCAAATAAGTTGATAAGGGCACATGACTTTTATCCTCAAAAGCACCCCAAACTTGACCTAGACCTAAGTTATGCGATTTACATACGATCTCTAGTGCATGTGTAATCTTGTCCTTAGCCTGTCTAAGACCATTTATTGTCTGTTTTTCAATGTCAAAGTATTTAAAAACATCATATTTCTATTAGCTAGGAAGACAATGAACTAAAAAAGATGATTACTTTCAACGCTTATAAAAACACAATTTTGTATGATGCAACTACTTAGTTGCAAGAAGGTTTAAGTTATTGTTGCTCTAGCTAACTAGTAGCAATTTATTTGAAGCATAAATGATCATACTGTGCATGTCCTCTTTTACAATTAATTTGAAAACCTTACCTCGTATGGTATATGTTGTTGTACTTTACAGATGTCCAGACCAACTTTCTGCAAGGAGATGTACATAGCAAGCAAACAAACTAAATTAAATGTCTTTAACAATGGAAAAGCAGTTAAATTTAGTTAATTTTTTTTATGTAAATGCAAATTCTTTATATGTTCGTATATCATTTACTTTACATATTTAGTTTAATTCAAAATTAAAAATATTAAAATGGAAATTCCTTTGATATGCTATGGGTTTAACTTCTAAAAAGGCAGGCTTTAGAATCTGATCCAAATACATACCTTTATAGCCTTCAGCACGTCTGGGACGAGATGCCACCCCATACGGTAAGACTCATATTGAAAAGTAAGCCCAAGAACACCAATACAATCGCTTTGATCAGAAGGGAAACAGATAGGAAGCATAATGCAAAAATTCAATCTAAAACAACTCTCCGATTCAGGAAGATGATCTGCATTCGGCAAACGTCTAAGAAATGTAATAGCCGGTCCCCCACTTCTGATGTTGGGGTCACCTTCACCTTCAATCTGAAGGTTATTGACATCGATATCATATTGATGCTTCTCAGAATGTAGCCTATACATGGCCGATTCCTTGGTAAGTACCGGGATCACAAATGGTTGACCTGAAGTGGAAAGTAACCGTCTGTCGTTGATTGTTACAGGTGCCCAAAACTGACCAATACATAACGTACTCATCGTCATAGGGTCACACACTATATCTAAAAATGCAGATTTGATCTTGTCATGAATGGCATTCAACTGATCAGCTGCATAATTTAATAACGGTTGTTATATTATATTTTATATAGGATTATGAATATAATATAACGTACTCTTATTATACTTAACCCACACTACAAGGAAAGTCGCCTGTAGCGACGACAAAAGTCGTCGCAATAGCCCAGAAAAGTCGTCGCTATAGGCTATAGCGACGACATGTGGTCGCTGTTTAGTCGTCGCTATAGGTTAGTCGCATTTTTTTTAATTTTATTTACCGGTAATATCTAGAATATAAGAATTTTAAAAAAACAAAAAAAAAATAAATAGCACCTATAGCGACGACTTATAGTCGCTATAGGGTTTACGCAAAACTGCCATTTTTTGGTCAATGCCCGCCCTTTTCGTCTTCAGCTCTAGCGACGACATGTCGTCGCTACAGCTGAAAAGTACTTTTTCAGTGCTTTTCAGCTGTAGCGACGACATATCGTCGTTATAGCTGAACCTATAGGAACGACAATTGGTCGTCGCAGTACCCTTTGTCCCCTTAGTTGGCTTTTGTTGTAGTGCCAAATAATTTCGTCAATATCAAGTAAAATCTTTGACTTTTTTTTTGAATATTATTATAATACATATGTAACAATTTCTTATTTTATGTGTATTCATAAATTTATCACCATTTAAAAATTAACATTGTTATAAATTTTGGGTTAATATTAACTTGTAAACAGTGATCAATTTATACAAACACAGAAAAGAAGAAATTATTTTATACGTATTACAATAATGTTAAAAAAATTCAAAATTTAACTTGATCTTGATGAAATTATTTGGGTTAGTACAGTTGAGTGAGTTACCAAGCATTTCATGCCCTATGTACACACACATGCATTATGTACACACACATGCATATATATAGGATATGCATCAAATAATAACGAATTTTTTTTAGAAATAAGTTATTTTTTGAAAGAGAACATCACAAGTGGGGCTCAAAATTTTTTTTTGGCGAAAATGGGTCCGTTGCCGGTGTGAGTGGCGACATCTGCTAATTAAAAAGATTAGGTTGCTAATTTTTTCAGATCTCGCCACTACCAGTGGGGACATCCTATGTGGCTTTGCCACCTCAGCACCTTCAAACACATAAAAAAAATCTTGAGACACCTCAACATGTTCAAATGAAGGCAAACAAAAATGGTTGTTGAGACATCGCCCATGGTAGTGCCGATGTCGGGTGAAGGGACGCAAAATGTCAGACCTCAGCATTGGGAATGGCGGTATTTGGGACAACAAACAATACACGTAGTACACTACTAAAAATATAATTTTATTAGTTCAAAACTAAAATAAATAATTTTAGTAACAAAGTTTATTATAAAATTAAAGTATAATTAAATTGTTTTTATTCTCTTAAATATTTATTTATAAAGTTGACTATTGGTTATAATCATAAAGATTTTAATGACAATAAAAATAATTATTGAAGTATGAGAGATGTTGATTTAATGGGTCAAAGATGTCGTCATTATGAGTGGCAATGTCTCAGAAATAATTGTCCTCATGCAAGATATCGCCCTTGGGAGTGACAATATCTTAAAATTTTCAAATTTTCGTGTACTTTCCAACATTTTTGTGTATTGCATGTACTGTTTGATGTACCAGATACCACCATTTCCAATGGCATGGTGTGACATTTTGTGTCTTTTTACCATTGGCGATGTCTTAATAACTATTTTTTCCCTTCATTTAAACATGCTAAGGTGTCTCAAGATTTTTTTTATTCGTTTGAAGGTGCTGAGGTGGCAAAGCTAAATATGATGTTGCCACCGGTAGTGGCGAGATCTGACAAAATTAGCAACCTAGTCTTTTTAATTAGCAGATGTCAACACAGGCGAGGGACCCATTTTTGCCAAAAAAAAAAATTATAACCCCACTTTTGATGTTCTTTTTCAAAAAAGTCTTACTTGTAAAAAAATGCAATAATAACCCACTCTTATTATATTAACTCAAATTAGTACGTTAAGATCAACCCGAATCTTTAGCTTGTTTTTTCGAAATTTTAGTTTACATGTACAAGAATATGTTATTTTATGTGTTTGTGCAAATTTTTTTTCATTTGAGATCCTACATCACTGTAAGTTGCCTTACATCAATGTTTATTACAATAAAATTCAGGTTGATATTGGCAAAGTTATTTGTGTTAATACAATAAGATGTGTTAACAACGGATCCTTCCCTTGTATATTATATGTATATATATATATAGGGTAAGGATAATTTGAGAACCACTTCTTTGTGAGAAAACCGTGAAAACAAGACAAAAATCATGTAAAAAAACGTTTTTTCTTTTAATTTTTTAAAGGTTTGTAACACTACTGGGTACATTTTTATAAAAAAAATCAACAAAACGACACGTAAATATTTAAAAAAAATATTTTATAAAACCATGTAAAACATATGTAACAAAAAGTAAAAAAATTCGTTACGTATGTTTTACATGGGTTTATAAAATATTTTTTTAAAAAATATTTACTCGGCCCTTTTTGATTTTTTTATAAGAATATATCCAATAGTATTACAAACCTGTAAAAAGTTTTCAAAAAAATACTTTTTTTTGCATGATTTTTGTCTTGTTTTCACGGTTTTCTCACTAAAATAATGTTTTCATTTTATTAGCACTATTGGGCAAATTTATATATATAGACGATGGTTCGAATGTTAACCCTTCCTTATTACGATAACCGAATAACTACATTTTATTACTTTGGTACCCACATTAAAGTAAATCTAAATGTGCATGTTTTTTCTTATTTTTTCATTAATGTAAGTGAGCCTTACATTCATTAAAAAACCTATACCTTTAAATTTACTTTATTATGGGCCCCAAAGTAACAAGATGCAGGTATTCGGTTAACGCAATAAGCATGACCCACATTTCATCGTTGTAAGTTTTTGATTTAGAACACTGTAACTGTTTTAGGCTCAAAAATTACAACGATGTAAACTCTCAAACGGTGATGAATTTTTGCAAACTCATAAAAGAACATAGTGTTCTAAATGTGTTACATTGATGTTAAGAAAAATACAAAATTTGGCTTCATCTTGGCAAAGTTATTCGGGTTATTGCAATAAAGAAGGGTTATTATTTGTTCACAATCATATATATATATATATATATATATATATATATAGGGGAATGATCAAATGTTAACCCTTCTTTATTGCGATAACCGCATAACCCTAGCACTTTTTTTTGCGTTTTTTGCCCGAATCTTTTTTTTCATTGTCTTTATTATACATAAATAGGGGGTTTCTTTTTTTTTTTTTTTTTGTTTTTGCTAATTCATCACCGTTTAGAAATTATTTACAAGTGTAAGTAAGTGTAAGTACTTACACATGTAAATAACTTCTAAACGGTGAGGAATTAGCAAAAACACAAAAAAGAAACCCCCCTTAATTTTGTATAATAAAGACTATGAAAAAAAACAAAGATTTGGGCAAACAACGCAAAAAATGCCAGCATTATGCGGTTATCGTAATAAGGGAGGGTTAACAAAGTAACCATATATATATATATATATATATATATATAGGATTGGCATCCTATAATAACCCACCCTTATTGACATAACCCGAATTAACCCTTGAATATGACCCCGAATCTTTTGTTTTTTTTTTCAAAATCTTTGTTTTACAAGTACAAGAGTATGTTCTTTTATGTGTTTGTGCAAATTCTTTTTTGTTTGAGATCCTACATCAAGGGTTAATTTGGGTTATGTCAATATGGAGGGTTAACAACGGATCCTTACCCTATATAAATATATAGGGGAAGGTTCGTCTAAAAAGTCTTTTTTGCTAAGAGGGCTAACAAGAATTTTTAAAAACTCAAAAACAGACCCAAACAAACTCTGATTAAATTCATTTTTACATTATTGAAACCGACATGTAATTCCCTAAAACCTAAACCTTAAATCATAAACAATAAACCTAACAATAAAACCTAAATTATAAAAACAAACCCTAAACCTAAAGATAAAACTTAAAAGCTAAAAAAAGATGCTCTAAAATCCAAACTTTAAAACTAGTTGCTAAAGTTAAAACCAAAAAGCAAATATTGTAAGATTCAATGAGACGATTCAAATGCCATCCAAACGAGTTCAATCGGTGTTCGTTTGGTTCGTTTTTAGAGATTGTAAAAATCCTTTTTAGCCTTCTTAAACAATATAGACTTTTTATGTAATCTTTGTCATATATATATATATATATATATATATATGGGAATGATCAAATGTTAACCCTTTCTTATTGCGATAACCGCATAACCCTAGCATTTTTTGCGTTTTTCGCCCGAATCTTTTTTATTTTTTTTCATGGTCTTTATTATACGTAAATAGGGGGTTTCGTTCTTGTGTTTTTGCTAATTCATCACCGTTTAGAAGTTATTTACAACCGTAAGTAACCGTAAGTAACCGTAAGTCGTTACACTTACGGTTGTAAATAACTTCTAAACGGTGATGAATTAGCAAAAACACAAGAACGAAACCCCTATTTACGTATAATAAAGACCATGAAAAAAAATAAAAAAGATTCGGGCGAAAAACGCAAAAAATGCTAGGGTTATGCGGTTATCGCAATAAGGAAGGGTTAACAAAAGAGCCATCCCCTATATATATATATATATATATATATATATATATAGGGTAAGGAGCAAATAAGAACCCACATTAATTGAGGTAACCCATTAACTCTGACAAAAAACGCTTAAATTGCGAAAAAAAAATTTCATGGTCTTTTTTATCCAAAAATAGGGGGCTCCTTTTTTAAGCGTTTGCTAATTCACAAGCGTTTAAAAGTTAAACGAAATGTAAGTTTGCGTTACACTCCGAAAATACATTTAAGTGTCGCAGTGTGACGCAAACTTACATTTCGTTTAACTTTTAAACGCTTGTGAATTAGCGAACGCTTAAAAAAGAGCCCCCTATTTTTTTATAAAAAAGACCATGAATTTTTTTTTTTGCGATTTGAGCGTTTTTTGCCGAGGTTAATGGGTTATTTCAATTAAGGTGGGTTCTTATTTGAGTCCATTCCTATATGTATATGCAATTAAAACAATATAACAATATAAAACTTACTTGAAATCAGAGTATGTAGGAAGCGGAAGAATTTCTTGATGAGTATTTGCAGCAGAAATCTTTTTTTTTTTTTTTTTTTTTTTTTTTTTATGATCAAGATATAATATGAAGAGTGGAATAGGAAGGTGTTCCTGGAAGTTGGATTAGAAAATGGAAGAAAGAATTTAGTGTGCCATTAGGTTTTGAAGATTTCAAAAAGAGTTTATTGAAATTTTCGGTGTGTTTACAACTGAAGAAATGAATGCCTTAAATAGGCGTACAAAGTAACCTAATCATTTACAATTAACGATCTAGATTTAATCTCTAAAAGAACGGCTAAGATTAAAAAGTACAAAGCGCATTAGACGCATTATTCAAAAAAGTAAAAGAAAAAATATTCTGTCGGCCATCTGCTGTGTATTGTCTTTTTCTGTGTAATCGTCAGCCATGACGATTTCTTCTAGAAATCTCTGTGAGTTTCTGGAATACTACCAGCTGATTGTGGCGAGTGTGGTGAACTGTTATCATCTTCTCTGTTTATAATGTGTTCTAATTCGATTTCAACATCTTCATCCCCAATAAATGGTAGAAGCATCTTCCAATTTTCGTGTGCATAGATCTGTATATAATGACCTTCTCCTAATAAGACATAATTTTGCCATCTAAATCTTTCTGGCAATTTAGGAGTACATCTGTGCTTCCTGTAAAATTCTGTGAACTTCTTTAAACTTTCTTCATAATAGGGTTCTTCTTCCATGAATAAACTATTCACCCATGGGAGGTTTCCATAATCGATCACAATATTAATTGCTAAGTCTTGTAAATAATTGTGTAAATATGTTCTATGTGATACAAAGATTCTCTTTTTAGCAGGTGTATAAGTATTCTCATCCATATATGGAAAGGATGAGAATATTTTGCATCCAATTATTGGATCCTTTGAATGAGTAGAGATGTTTCCAATAATTTCAATAAATTTATCTTCAAATCTTTGCATTAAACTTTCTGTTCTTCGATTAAACTTTATTTCGAGATAATCAATCATACCATTATGATATAATTCCATTATCTCATTATCTGTCATTTTTGTTGGATGATAAATTTGTGCTAATAATAAACCTGTAGGATCTCCTTCTTCATCCAATCTTTCTATTATTTTTACACCAAAATTGTCTCATATTTTGTGTGGCATGAGCATTAAAGCAATTAAAACAATATAAAACTTACTTGAAATCAGAGTATGTAGGAAGCGTAAGAATTTCTTGATGAGTATTTGCAGCAGAAATCTTTTTTTTTTTTTTTTTTTTTTTTTATGATCAAGATATAATATGAAGAGTGGAATAGGAAGGTGTTCCTGGAAGTTGGATTAGAAAATGGAAGAAAGAATTTAGTGTGCCATTAGGTTTTGAAGATTTCAAAAAGAGTTTATTGAAATTTTCGGTGTGTTTACAACTGAAGAAATGAATGCCTTAAATAGGCGTACAAAGTAACCTAATCATTTACAATTAACGATCTAGATTTAATCTCTAAAAGAGCGGCTAAGATTAAAAAGTACAAAGCGCATTAGACGCATTATTCAAAAAAGTAAAAGAAAAAATATTCTGTCGGCCATCTGCTGTGTATTGTCTTTTTCTGTGTAATCGTCAGCCATGACGATTTCTTCTAGAAATCTCTGTGAGTTTCTGGAATACTACCAGCTGATTGTGGCGAGTGTGGTGAACTGTTATCATCTTCTCTGTTTATAATGTGTTCTAATTCGATTTCATCATCTTCATCCCCAATAAATGGTAGAAGCATCTTCCAATTTTCGTGTGCATAGATCTGTATATAATGACCTTCTCCTAATAAGACATAATTTTGCCATCTAAATCTTTCTGGCAATTTAGAAGTACATCTGTGCTTCCTGTAAAATTCTGTGAACTTCTTTAAACTTTCTTCATAATAGGGTTCTTCTTCCATGAATAAACTATTCACCCATGGGAGGTTTCCATAATCGATCTCAATATTAATTGCTAAGTCTTGTAAATAATTGTGTAAATATGTTCTATGTGATACAAAGATTCTCTTTTTAGCAGGTGTATAAGTATTCTCATCCATATATGGAAAGGATGAGAATATTTTGCATCCAATTATTGGATCCTTTGAATGAGTAGAGATGTTTCCAATAATTTCAATAAATTTATCTCCAAATCTTTGCATTAAACTTTCTGTTCTTCGATTAAACTTTATTTCGAGATAATCAATCATACCATTATGATATAATTCCATTATCTCATTATCTGTCATTTTTGTTGGATGATAAATTTGTGCTAATAATAAACCTGTAGGATCTACTTCTTCATCCAATCTTTCTATTATTTTTACACCAAAATTGTCTCTATATGGCATAAAAGCAATATCTAGTAACTTTTGTTGTAATTTGAATAGAATCAATGGATATTCCATACAAATTTTTTGAGAAACCAGATTCTCAAATTCTGGGAATTTTTCTGTTAAAGGCTTTAATATTGATTTCCAGGGTGTATCAATCATTCTACACCGCAAGGATTGAAAATCACGAGAATACCAATTTCGGGATTCTATATTTTTCTTCTCATATTTCTGTATAATCTGTACATTTTTTGCTTCTAAAATTTTTATATTTTGTTTCAACACTGTATTTTGTATAGCCAAATGTGTATACTGTGTATCATCTTTTCTTGCCAATAATTCTTCTTTTAATTTGGCAATCTCCTCCTGCTGGCTTTGTATAACTTGTTCTGGATCAATTTTTGCTTTATCCGAGAACGTTTGTACTATTTCGGGTTCTATATAAAATTTTAAACCCAAACTTTCTCTTGCTACTCTTAACGCTTCATCGAAAGAACAAAAACCTTTATAGAGTGGATGTAAACATTGTATATATTTAGCTACTGTTTCCCATTTATTATAGACACCAAGCTGTGTACCCCTAAATATCACATAATGTGTATATTTAGGTTTATTTTGCATTTTTTCAGGGATTATCCTTGTTTGCTCTGAGAAATATATACTAAGAGCATTTAGGATTTGTATTTTGAACTTTGTAGCCTGTGGAAATGTTTGTATATGCCATAGGTTATCTAACAGGCATTGTTGTTTTTCCGTCAATTTTATACTTTCCATTGGACGGAATTTCTTATGCTGTTCATCGCATCTTTGTAGAATATAATTTCCAAAGGAAATTGTATTATTTTGTATACTAGGTATAAAATCACTAGGTCTTAAAAGAGTCTGTGTAATCTGTGGTTTCGAACTCTGTCCCGTGAAATTTGTAACCTTTGGCTGTGTAATCGGTTGCCCAGTTATAGATACTGGTAACCTTCTATGACTTTGTACAAACTGTTTTTGTTCATCTTCAGATGATATCTCCATTGGAGATGAGCTTCTTTTAGACTGTATAAGCTTTCCTTTTCCTTTATGTCTCCTGTCCATCTACACAAAAGAGTTTGTTTATATTTCTAGATAACATATCTGCTATCCCATTATTTTTTCCTTTAATATGTTCAAAATTTATTATATACCCTTGTCCTTGAATAATGTTTTGTAAATTTACCCATCGGGTTCTATTTACTTTTTTACTTTGGTCATTTTTTATAAATTTTACTATAGCTTCACAATCTGTCCTAACTGTAAATTCCTTGTGTAAAAATATTTTGAATTTTTCTAAAGAATTTATTAAGGCTTGTATTTCAAAATCTATGCTTGTCCAGTTATTTTTTGATTTAAAGTTTCCACTGGTATAAGCACAAACTTTTTCTTCCGATTTAACACTGTATTTATTAGGCTTACTAAGCAATACTGCTCCCCATCCATCTTTGCATCCGTCTGTTTCTATTATAATATAATCTGTTACTAATGGTAATTCCAAAGGTTTTATCTCCTTTATTTTTTCCTTAATCGTTTGTATTATTTTCATATCTTCCTTATTAAAAAATCTTTGACCATTCTTTGTAGTTTTACTATATAAGGGTCCTACTAGTTTTGACAAATTAGGTATAAATTTTCTAGCATAATTTACTAGTCCTAGAAAGGCTTGTATTTGTTTCAAATTTTCAAATTTTTCTGGAAATTTTAAAATCTTTGTAGAAATATGTGATTGTAGTTCAATTTTTCCATTTCCAATTTCTAACCCTAAGAAAGAAATTTTCTTTTTAAATAATTCCATTTTTCTTTTTGATATTACTATACCATTTCTTTTTATCTCTTCAAATACTTGTTTCAGATGTTTCTCATGTTCCTGTATATTTTCACTTGCAACTAAAATATCATCAATGTATACAAGACAAAAATCATATTTCAAGAAAATATTATCCATAAATCTTTGAAATATCGAAAGAGCATTCTTTAGCCCAAAACTAAGAACATTCCATTCGAATTGTCCTTCTGAACATGTAAAAGCTGTCCATTTTTTAAAATCCTCTTCTAGTTTTAATTGATTATATCCTGATTTTAAGTCAAACTTTGAAAATATCCTTTTCTTTTGTATTAATTGTATTAAATTATCTTTGTTAGGTATATTGTAACCATCATCTTCTGTGTTATCATTTAATCTTTTATAATTATATACTATTCTTGCTTTCCCCCGTTTTATTTCTCCATTATTTCTTACTATAAATGCTGCTGATCTATGTGGACTTTCTGATTTTCTAATTAATCCCTGTTCAATCATCTCTGGTATTTGTTTTTTAAATTCTTCCTTATCTAAGGGACTATATTCTATATTTGCTGTTCTTATTGTTATATCTGGATTTTTTATTTTAAATTTACAAATATAAGTAACCTTGGATTGTTTTATATCTTCTCCTATTAATCCTATTTTTTCTAGATGTAAAATTATTGGGTGATTTATACTTTTCTTTATATCTTGTCCTTTTTCTAATTCATTACTTAAAAAATTTGTTAATAATTTTATTGTTTCATTTTGTAATGTTTCTTATTTTTTATCTGTTTTTAAAAATTCCAATCTCCCTTTTTCCCCTCTTTTTTCAGCAAATGTAGATGTTTTTGTATATCTTGATGTTGGAAAACTATATATTTGTTTACTTATTGTTATAAAATTTTTTGTTATTGTCATCGCTCCATTTAATCCTAAAATAAAATTTAATCCAATGACAAAATCTTTTGATTTAATATGTTGTGGATTTATATTTATTTGTGGAATATCATATTTTATACTATAATTACCTGAAAAATCTAGAAATTGTATTCCTGTTGGTTCCAGATAATGTGTTATATTTATTAATCGATCTTCTGCGGTTCTTGTTATAAGTTTATATGTCAATTTTCTATGGTATTCTATGGGTGCTAAACTATATGATATTAAACTTTTTGTTGCCCCTGTATCTACTAACGCATTTAAATCTATAAACTTGTTTGTGTCCAACCATAATCTACATTGTAGATTTATCATATTAACTGATCCTTGTGTTTGTACTTGTGTTTGAATATATGTTATTTCTTTTTCCGTATTGTTTTCTATCAACATTTTACTTATTTCTATTTCTTTTTTCTTGAATACTATATCTTCAATATTGTTAATTTTATTCTCTAATGCTTTTGATTTTTCCTCTAGGTTTTCTATTTTATTTTCCACTTCTTGTATTTGGATTTATGTAATTTTATTATTAATTCTATTTTTTCCAATTCTTTGTTTTCTATATTGTTATCTTTTATTTCTTGTGTTTCTTTGTCACTTTCTATATTATATAGTTCTTTTATACATAAACAACATATTTCTCTAAAACATATATTACATTGGGATCTTTTTTCTATACTGGGAAAATATCCACAATTAAAACATTTTAAATAATTATTCCCCTTTTTATGGTTCCAATTATGTTCGCATTCTTCTTCCTTATTCATATAAGTGTATGTTATTTTGTTATTGGTTTATCTTCTTCACTATATACACTGTATATGGATTCATTATCTGAATTATCTGTTCTTAATGTTTCTATTTCATATTCATTTAATTGTTCTATTAAAGTACTTCTTTCTGTATTTTTACTTTTATTTGGACATTTATTCGCCAGATGTTTTTCATCCCCACATATAAAACATTTACATTTTCTTGTTTTTGGTTTATTAACATATTTGTATTTGTTTTTATAATACGGTCTATTTTCTTTTTTATATGTGTTACTTTTTCGTAGTTTTTTCTTTTTATCATAATACCCGTAAGCTTGTGGTGTATATATTGCTGTTTTACAAAATGCGTATGCATTTCTTTTTAATTGTTCTTGTAATGCTACTTCTTTACATTTTTCTTCTAAGACTTGAAATGTATATGTTATTCTAGGTCCTATTCCTAGATTTTTCTGTTGACCATAATATTGTTTCCATGATTCATGTATAATTTTTCCTAAATCTCCTGGTAATTTTATAAAATATTTATCACATAATTCATCCTCCATAGCTTGTCCTGTTTGTGCTAATAATCGTGTGAAATCAACTGTAAATTCGTTTATATATTTCATGTTTGCTATACTTAATTGTTCTAAGTTTCTGATTGCAGTATCTTGTATTAATGTATTGTTTTTTGCTGGATCTACTCCTATAATAAGAGTTCTAATTTGTGATGTAAAGTTATAAGGATTGTCTCCTAATGATTTTAATCTATTTACTTCTTCTGGATCTTGAGTTTTTTTACTTTGCCAAATACCTAGAGCTGTTGGTCCTAATGTAGTTTCTAAATATGAAAACATATCCATACTTTCTCTTTTATTTGTTTCCCACATTCTTACTACATTTTGTTCCCAGACTAGGATTTCATCAATCCATAATTGTGGTTTTTGTGATTCTAATATTAACATACTATGACTATGTATATTACCTATTGGTAATCTATTTCCTCTACCTATACTAGTATCTTCTTGGTAGTAATTAACCGATGGTTTGACCCATGGTTCTCTTCCTACATTTTCTTCTGTATCGAATCCTGTTCTACTCCATTCTGGCCTACCTCTTTTTCTTTCATAATTGGTATCCATGAATGTATGCTCTATTGTTTCTTGTTCTTTATAGAAATCTGAGATCATTGTTTTTCCTTTTACTATATCTTCTATTAAAGGTAAATTAAAATATTCTTGTAAAATTTATAACTTTCTTCGTATGTCATTTTTAAATCCATCATGCATTCTATTATCATATCATCTACTTCCTCTTGTATATTTGCTTCTGTAAATTTTCTATTTATTATTTGTTCTATGGTTTTATTTGTTTCTTCGTTTTTGAATATTGGTTCATCTATCTGTTCATCTTCAAATAAACTATAATCTATTTCTTCCTGTTCGAATTTTAAGAATTCTATATTTATTTCTTCTTCTTCTAATTCATCTTCTGTATCATATATTGGTAGCGTTTCTGTATCTGATTCATCATATTCTATGTTCATATAATTAAACTGTATTTCACTAGTTTCACTATTACTTTCTTCAGATTTATTCTCTTCTTTATAATTTGTAAATCTTAGACTTTGGGTTCCGTCTATTCCTTCGTATAAATAGCTTTTCTTTGGTATTAATACTGTTTCTTCTTCTTCCTTAATATCCTCTATTTTCCATTCTAATCCTGCTAATTTCTCAGGATCTATTTTTATAGGTTCTATCATCTGTATTGATTTTGATGCTATTGTTTTTACTATACCCTCTATATTTACCCTAAAATTCATTCCTGATCTGTTACTAGCTCTTCCTAGTACTCCAATACTTATTACTATATTATTTCCCTCATATTTTTCGTATCCTTTTGTTTGTAATGCTATCTTTAGATGTTTAAGATCATTTATATCTTTTAAAATTCCTGGTGTACAGTAAAATAAGGCTGTGTTTTGACTAAGATCTATTTCCATTCCAGAAATTATTGCTTTGTTTAATTCTGTTTTCCAGCATTTATCTAATATTAATGCTAATAATTTTGTTCCTAAATTTTTTCTTCCTAAGGCTTTTATTCCTATTACTATTAATCCTGTATGTACGAAGTTTTTTCCTGAATTTTTTATTTTCTTTATAGTATCTGGAGAAAATAATTCTATCATTACTGTTTTGTCTATTACTCTTAATATTTCTTCTCTACTACTTCTTATTAACGTAGTATTTATATTAAATGTATTTGTTTGATATAATATTTTTGGATTTAATATTTCTATTTTGTTTTTATTGTATAAATCTATATTTTTGTTTACATCAATTTCCTCTTCAAGCTGTATACTTTTTGAACTTTTAGATCCTGATCCTTTCCTTATTATTTTATTTATAAAGGACTCAGAACTAATTATATCATTTATATTACTAGTAGATTTTCTTGCCTCTAGTATAGATCTATTCATTTTCTTGGTATCCAATGTTTATATGGTTTCTGTTTCTTTTCAATTTTAATTTCGTTTATATTTAATTTATTTAAAGCGTCTGTTATTTTATCTAATTCTTCTTGATTATTTATTACTTCCTTGTTTTTATTTTTAAATTCTCTTATTATTTGATTATTTTGTTCTTTAATATATGCTAGATTTTCTGTTAATTTATTAATTTCCTCTGCTTGTTTATTTATTTTATGTGTTAATTGTCTATTATTTATAGCTTCTATTTGTAGATTATATCCTAGATTTATAACTAAATCTGTTAAACTATTCAGATGTGCGTTATCTGTGTGTATACTATGATTATGTTTTTCTTTTATTCGACAGATATGTTTATGAAAACTACCAGTGATTTTAGTTTCACCTTTTTCAGCGAATTCTAAATTTAAGAGGTTTTTATCAATTTTTGAGAAATCGTCCATTTTCCTTTCTTCCTTCCAGTTTTTACTTTCCTATCTCTTAAGATTTTCTTATATCTTGAAATAATTTACAAAAATAATTCACAATAACAACTGATCAAATATTAATGTCAAAGCACTCAACAATCCCTAATCTTCACCTGAGAGAGTTCTCTAACAAAGGACTTAAGCAATTCAAGCTGCCTTACACATAGAGCTTGTCTCAGTCTTTTAGATTTTGAATCGTCTATGCTCTGATACCAATATTTTTTGTGGCATGAGCATTAAAGCAATTAAAACAATATAAAACTTACTTGAAATCAGAGTATTTGGGAAGCGGAAGAATTTCTTGATGAGTATTTGCAGCAGAAATCTTTTTTTTTTTTTTTTTTTTTTTTTTTTTTTTTTATGATCAAGATATAATATGAAGAGTGGAATAGGAAGGTGTTCTGGAAGTTGGATTAGAAAATGGAAGAAAGAATTTAGTGTGCCATTAGGTTTTGAAGATTTCAAAAGAGTTTATTGAAATTTTCGGTGTGTTTACAACTGAAGAAATGAATGCCTTAAATAGGCGTACAAAGTAACCTAATCATTTACAATTAACGATCTAGATTTAATCTCTAAAAGAACGGCTAAGATTAAAAAGTACAAAGCGCATTAGACGCATTATTCAAAAAAGTAAAAGAAAAAATATTCTGTCGGCCATCTGCTGTGTATTGTCTTTTTCTGTGTAATCGTCAGCCATGACGATTTCTTCTAGAAATCTCTGTGAGTTTCTGGAATACTACCAGCTGATTGTGGCGAGTGTGGTGAACTGTTATCATCTTCTCTGTTTATAATGTGTTCTAATTTGATTTCATCATCTTCATCCCCAATAAATGGTAGAAGCATCTTCCAATTTTCGTGTGCATAGATCTGTATATAATGACCTTCTCCTAATAAGACATAATTTTGCCATCTAAATCTTTCTGGCAATTTAGGAGTACATCTGTGCTTCCTGTAAAATTCTGTGAACTTCTTTAAACTTTCTTCATAATAGGGTTCTTCTTCCATGAATAAACTATTCACCCATGGGAGGTTTCCATAATCGATCTCAATATTAATTGCTAAGTCTTGTAAATAATTGTGTAAATATGTTCTATGTGATACAAAGATTCTCTTTTTAGCAGGTGTATAAGTATTCTCATCCATATATGGAAAGGATGAGAATATTTTGCATCCAATTATTGGATCCTTTGAATGAGTAGAGATGTTTCCAATAATTTCAATAAATTTATCTCCAAATCTTTGCATTAAACTTTCTGTTCTTCGATTAAACTTTATTTCGAGATAATCAATCATACCATTATGATATAATTCCATTATCTCATTATCTGTCATTTTTGTTGGATGATAAATTTGTGCTAATAATAAACCTGTAGGATCTCCTTCTTCATCCAATCTTTCTATTATTTTTACACCAAAATTGTCTCTATCTGGCATAAAAGCAATATCTAGTAACTTTTGTTGTAATTTGAATAGAATCAATGGATATTCCATACAAATTTTTTGAGAAACCAGATTCTCAAATTCTGGGAATTTTTCTGTTAAAGGCTTTAATATTGATTTCCAGGGTGTATCAATCATTCTACACCGCAAGGATTGAAAATCACGAGAATACCAATTTCGGGATTCTATATTTTTCTTCTCATATTTCTGTATAATCTGTACATTTTTTGCTTCTAAAATTTTATATTTTGTTTCAACACTGTATTTTGTATAGCCAAATGTGTATACTGTGTATCATCTTTTCTTGCCAATAATTCTTCTTTTAATTTGGCAATCTCCTCCTGCTGGCTTTGTATAACTTGTTCTGGATCAATTTTTGCTTTATCCGAGAACGTTTGTACTATTTCGGGTTCTATGTAAAATTTTAAACCCAAACTTTCTCTTGCTACTCTTAACGCTTCATCGAAAGAACAAAAACCTTTATAGAGTGGATGTAAACATTGTATATATTTAGCTACTGTTTCCCATTTATTATAGACACCAAGCTGTGTACCCCTAAATATCACATAATGTGTATATTTAGGTTTATTTTGCATTTTTTCAGGGATTATCCTTGTTTGCTCTGAGAAATATATACTAAGAGCATTTAGGATTTGTATTTTGAACTTTGTAGCCTGTGGAAATGTTTGTATATGCCATAGGTTATCTAACAGGCATTGTTGTTTTTCCGTCAATTTTATACTTTCCATTGGACGGAATTTCTTATGCTGTTCATCGCATCTTTGTAGAATATAATTTCCAAAGGAAATTGTATTATTTTGTATACTAGGTATAAAATCACTAGGTCTTAAAAGAGTCTGTGTAATCTGTGGTTTCGAACTCTGTCCCGTGAAATTTGTAACCTTTGGCTGTGTAATCGGTTGCCCAGTTATAGATACTGGTAACCTTCTATGACTTTGTACAAACTGTTTTTGTTCATCTTCAGATGATATCTCCATTGGAGATGAGCTTCTTTTAGACTGTATAAGCTTTCCTTTTCCTTTATGTCTCCTGTCCATCTACACAAAAGAGTTTGTTTATATTTCTAGATAACATATCTGCTATCCCATTATTTTTTCCTTTAATATGTTCAAAATTTATTATATACCCTTGTCCTTGAATAATGTTTTGTAAATTTACCCATCGGGTTCTATTTACTTTTTTACTTTGGTCATTTTTTATAAATTTTACTATAGCTTCACAATCTGTCCTAACTGTAAATTCCTTGTGTAAAAATATTTTGAATTTTTCTAAAGAATTTATTAAGGCTTGTATTTCAAAATCTATGCTTGTCCAGTTATTTTTTGATTTAAAGTTTCCACTGGTATAAGCACAAACTTTTTCTTCTGATTTAACACTGTATTTATTAGGCTTACTAAGCAATACTGCTCCCCATCCATCTTTGCATCCGTCTGTTTCTATTATAATATAATCTGTTACTAATGGTAATTCCAAAGGTTTTATCTCCTTTATTTTTTCCTTAATCGTTTGTATTATTTTCATATCTTCCTTATTAAAAAATCTTTGACCATTCTTTGTAGTTTTACTATATAAGGGTCCTACTAGTTTTGACAAATTAGGTATAAATTTTCTAGCATAATTTACTAGTCCTAGAAAGGCTTGTATTTGTTTCAAATTTTCAAATTTTTCTGGAAATTTTAAAATCTTTGTAGAAATATGTGATTGTAATTCAATTTTTCCATTTCCAATTTCTAACCCTAAAAAAGAATTTTCTTTTTAAATAATTCCATTTTTCTTTTTGATATTACTATACCATTTCTTTTTATCTCTTCAAATACCTGTTTCAGATGTTTCTCATGTTCCTGTATATTTTCACTTGCAACTAAAATATCATCAATGTATACAAGACAAAAATCATATTTCAAGAAAATATTATCCATAAATCTTTGAAATATCGAAGGAGCATTCTTTAGCCCAAAACTAAGAACATTCCATTCGAATTGTCCTTCTGAACATGTAAAAGCTGTCCATTTTTTAAAATCCTCTTCTAATTTTAATTGATTATATCCTGATTTTAAGTCAAACTTTGAAAATATCCTTTTCTTTTGTATTAATTGTATTAAATTATCTTTGTTAGGTATATTGTAACCATCATCTTCTGTGTTATCATTTAATCTTTTATAATTATATACTATTCTTGCTTTCCCCCGTTTTATTTCTCCATGATTTCTTACTATAAATGCTGCTGATCTATGTGGACTTTCTGATTTTCTAATTAATCCCTGTTCAATCATCTCTGGTATTTGTTTTTTAAATTCTTCCTTATCTAAGGGACTATATTCTATATTTGCTGTTCTTATTGTTATATCTGGATTTTTATTTTAAATTTACAAATATAAGTAACCTTGGATTGTTTTATATCTTCTCCTATTAATCCTATTTTTTCTAGATGTAAAATTATTGGGTGATTTATACTTTTCTTTATATCTTGTCCTTTTTCTAATTCATTACTTAAAAAATTTGTTAATAATTTTATTGTTTCATTTTGTAATGTTTCTTGTCTTTTATCTGTTTTTAAAAATTCCAATCTCCCTTTTTCCCCTCTTTTTTCAGCAAATGTAGATGTTTTTGTATATCTTGATGTTGGAAAACTATATATTTGTTTACTTATTGTTATAAAATTTTTGTTATTGTCATCGCTCCATTTAATCCTAAAATAAAATTTAATCCAATGACAAAATCTTTTGATTTAATATGTTGTGGATTTATATTTATTTGTGGAATATCATATTTTATACTATAATTACCTGAAAAATCTAGAAATTGTATTCCTGTTGGTTCCAGATAATGTGTTATATTTATTAATCGATCTTCTGCGGTTCTTGTTATAAGTTTATATGTCAATTTTCTATGGTATTCTATGGGTGCTAAACTATATGATATTAAACTTTTTGTTGCCCCTGTATCTACTAACGCATTTAAATCTATAAATTTGTTTGTGTCCAACCATAATCTACATTGTAGATTTATCATATTAACTGATCCTTGTGTTTGTACTTGTGTTTGAATATATGTTATTTCTTTTTCCGTATTATTTTCTATCAACATTTTACTTATTTCTATTTCTTTTTCTTGAATACTATATCTTCAATATTGTTAATTTTATTCTCTAATGCTTTTGATTTTTCCTCTAGGTTTTCTATTTTATTTTCCACTTCTTGTATTTGGATTTTATGTAATTTTATTATTAATTCTATTTTTTCCAATTCTTTGTTTTCTATATTGTTATCTTTTATTTCTTGTGTTTCTTTGTCACTTTCTATATTATATAGTTCTTTTATACATAAACAACATATTTCTCTAAAACATATATTACATTGGGATCTTTTTTCTATACTGGGAAATATCCACAATTAAAACATTTTAAATAATTATTCCCCTTTTTATGGTTCCAATTATGTTCGCATTCTTCTTCCTTATTCATATAAGTGTATGTTATTTTTGTTATTGGTTTATCTTCTTCACTATATACACTGTATATGGATTCATTATCTGAATTATCTGTTCTTAATGTTTCTATTTCATATTCATTTAATTGTTCTATTAAAGTACTTCTTTCTGTATTTTACTTTATTTGGACATTTATTCGCCAGATGTTTTTCATCCCCACATATAAAACATTTACATTTTCTTGTTTTTGGTTTATTAACATATTTGTATTTGTTTTTATAATACGGTCTATTTTCTTTTTTATATGTGTTACTTTTTCTTAGTTTTTTCTTTTTATCATAATACCCGTAAGCTTGTGGTGTATATATTGCTGTTTTACAAAATGCGTATGCATTTCTTTTTAATTGTTCTTGTAATGCTACTTCTTTACATTTTTCTTCTAAGACTTGAAATGTATATGTTATTCTAGGTCCTATTCCTAGATTTTTCTGTTGACCATAATATTGTTTCCATGATTCATGTATAATTTTTCCTAAATCTCCTGGTAATTTTATAAAATATTTATCACATAATTCATCCTCCATAGCTTGTCCTGTTTGTGCTAATAATCGTGTGAAATCAACTGTAAATTCGTTTATATATTTCATGTTTGCTATACTTAATTGTTCTAAGTTTCTGATTGCAGTATCTTGTATTAATGTATTGTTTTTTGCTGGATCTACTCCTATAATAAGAGTTCTAATTTGTGATGTAAAGTTATAAGGATTATCTCCTAATGATTTTAATCTATTTACTTCTTCTGGATCTTGAGTTTTTTTACTTTGCCAAATACCTAGAGCTGTTGGTCCTAATGTAGTTTCTAAATATGAAAACATATCCATACTTTCTCTTTTATTTGTTTCCCACATTCTTACTACATTTGTTCCCAGACTAGGATTTCATCAATCCATAATTGTGGTTTTGTGATTCTAATATTAACATACTATGACTATGTATATTACCTATTGGTAATCTATTTCCTCTACCTATACTAGTATCTTCTTGGTAGTAATTAACCGATGGTTTGCCCATGGTTCTCTTCCTACATTTTCTTCTGTATCGAATCCTGTTCTACTCCATTCTGGCCTACCTCTTTTTCTTTCATAATTGGTATCCATGAATGTATGCTCTATTGTTTCTTGTTCTTTATAGAAATCTGAGATCATTGTTTTTCCTTTACTATATCTTCTATTAAAGGTAAATTAAAATATTCTTGTAAAATTTTATAACTTTCTTCGTATGTCATTTTAAATCCATCATGCATATTATCATATCATCTACTTCCTCTTGTATATTTGCTTCTGTAAATTTCTATTTATTATTTGTTCTATGGTTTTATTTGTTTCTTCGTTTTTAATATTGGTTCATCTATCTGTTCATCTTCAAATAAACTATA